>OZ038489.1:5592417-5664917 GCA_964036315.1 Acanthosepion esculentum
TCTGACAGAACCTATACCTGCCTCCATTGAAAAGAGGCTGGAGGCCAAAGGTTTCATTTAAACTTGTTACGGGTGTTGATTTTGAGACGGACAGTACAAGAACGCACCTTTTTCCAAAGTGCCAACGAAATTATTGTAGACAAGGAAAGTTGCATTCACCAGCGTTAAAAGGTTATTTTTCATACAGCCTGGAAGTAAGAAGGATGTTTGAAAAGTTGGGACCTTATCAATAAACGATAGCAACAAACATGTAACGAAGTGAGATCTTAGTCGATGAAGATTTCAAAAGTCAGGTCTTAATTGTTTTATTCAAAGAGGAAAACGGAATAGATAGATCACTTTGATATAATGAAATCGTGTGCGTGTTGAGTATTTGGGGCCAATGACAGATTGCAATTTTGCAAAAAGGTAAATGCTTCGAACTGTAGATTTTTACTCCATTTGTTCCTTATATATAAATGAGAGAAGGAACAAATGGAGTAAAAATCCACAGTTCGAAGCATTTACTTTATATATATATATATATATATATATATATATATATATATATATATATATATATATATATATATATATATATATCTCAACAGAAAGAACAGTAAGATATATAATCCGGTCTTCTTATAGATATTTTTATTTTTACAAAATAGTGCTCAATGTAAATTTACAGAGAATTCATACTATAAATTAACTGATTTAAAATATGTTTTTTTCGCTACACAGTAATAACCATGTTTCAAAAATGGAAGCTAAAAGCTTCGAATTTAATTTTGTAATGAAATTAAAAACATTACTTCCATTTCATCCTCAAGCGAATTTTGGAGTCCAAAGTTACTGTTACATCCGGTATATCTATCTATCTATCTATCTATCTATCTATCTATCTATCTATCTATCTATCTATCTATCTATCTATCTATCTATCTCTCTCTCTCTCTCTCTCTCTCTCTCTCTCTCTCTCTATATATATATATATATATATATATATATATATATACATATATATATATAATTATTTATTTGAAAATTATAACATAAATATGTTATAAAATCACTACAAAAATAGACATTTTTTTTCATCTCTGGTGTCTTATCAAGTGAGGATGTTGAATATATATATATCTATCTATCTATCTATCTATATATATATATATATATATATACACACACATAAGAATAGCCACCCATAAATAGACATTAGCATAGAGATAGATAGAAAGAAGAAACAAAGAAATAGACATAATCTATATATGTGAAAATAGATAGATAGATAGATAGATAGAAATAAAGAAGAGAGTGGAACGACTGATATAGTAATAGATTGATATGAATACATAGAGAGATACAAGTTCGGACTGAGATATAAATATATATATATATATATATATATATATATATATATATGGATAGATATATAGATAAAGAGAAAGAGAAAGTGAGCGGAAGAGAATGAGATAAAGCAGTCGATTTTGCAGATATAGAAATATTATGTCTCTCTGAAGACATTATATGAAAGGAAAGATTTATTTAGACCTAGAAACGATCTCTGAAAACAATTTTTTTTATCTCCGTTATAACAAATTTGCTACCAATCCTATTTAATTTAGTTTGTAAAAGGTCATTATCTTTAACTCGCCGAGTATACCAAATATTTAATATTTCAAGGTAGTCATCTTCGATAGAAGTGTGGGATAATGATCTAATGCGTTCAAAACAAATTGCTACGTGGATTCGTACAACTAAGGCATCGTTAGTAGCAAATTGGTTTTAGACAATAGATTTAGTTTGATGGTTGATCCTCACTGGGTGTCCCATATATGTAGTTTTGTGCAAAACTAAGCTAACTACAGATGCCATGATCAAAAATAAGATAAATTAAATTAATATTTGATTATATCTATCTCTATTTCTCAGTCTGTACATTATCTATCTATCTATCTATCTATCTATCTATCTATCTATCTATCTATCTATAACAGTCTGTTAGTATCCATCTATCTATCTATCTATCTATCTATCTATCTATCTATAACAGTCTGTTAGTATCTATCTATCTATCTATCTATCTATCTATCTATCTATCTATCTATCTATCACAGTCTGTTCATTATCTGTTTGTCTCTCTCTCTCTCTATATATATATATCTATGACAGTCAGTTCTTATCTATCTGTCTGTTCATATCTATCTATCTATCTATCTATCTATCTATCTATCTATCTATCTATCAATGTCAGTTAGTATCTATCTATCTATCTATCTATCTATCTATCTATCTATCTATCACAGACTGTTCATAGTCTGTTCATATCTGTCTGTCTGTCTGTCTCTCTCTCTCTCTCTCTATATATATATCTATGACAGTCAGTTCATATCTATCTGTCTGTTCATATCTATCTATCTATCTATCTATCAAAATCTGTTAGTATCTATCTATCTATCATAATCTGTTAGTATCTATCTATCTATCTATCTATCTATCTATCTATCTATCTATCTATCTATCTATCTATCTATCACAGTCTGTTCATTATCTGTTTGTCTGTCTGTCTCTCGCTCTCTCTCGCTATATATATTTATTTATATATCTATGACAGTCAGTTCATATCTATCAGTTTGTTCATATCTATCTATCTATCTATCTATCTATCTATCTATCTATCTATCTATCTATCTATCTATAACAGTCTGTTAGTATCTATCTATTTATCTATCTATCTATCTTAGTCTGTTCATTATCAGTCTGTCTCTCTCTCTATATATATATATATATCTATATATATATCTATGACAGTCAGTTCATATCTATCAGTTTGTTCATATCTATCTATCTATCTATCTATCTATCTATCTATCTATCTATCTATCTATCTATAACAGTCTGTTAGTATCTATCTATCTATCTATCTATCTATCTATATATATATCTATGACAGTCAGTTCATATCTATCTATCTATCTATCTATCTATCTATCTATCTATATATATATCTATCATAGTCTGTTCATTATCTGTCTGTCTGTCTGTCTCTCTCTCTATATATATATATATCTATGACAGTCAGTTCTTATCTGTCTGTCTGTTCATATCTATCTATCTATATATCTATCTATCTATCTATCTATCTATCTATCTATCTATCTATCAATGTATGTTAGTATCTATCTATCTATCTATCTATCTATCTATCTATCTATCTATCTATCTATCTATCACAGACTGTTCATAGTCTGTTCATATCTGTCTGTCTGTCTGTCTGTCACTCTCTCTATATATATCTATGACAGTCAGTTCATATCTATCTGTCTGTTCATATCTATCTATCTATCTATCTATCTATCTATCTATCTATCTATCTATCTATCAAAATCTGTTAGTATCTATCTATCTATCTATCTATCTATCTATCTATCTATCAAAATCTGTTAGTATCTATCTATCTATCTATCTATCTATCTATCTATCTATCTATCTATCACAGTCTGTTCATTATCTGTTTGTCTGTCTGTCTCTCGCTCTATCTCGCTATATATATTTATTTATATATCTATGACAGTCAGTTCATATCTTTCAGTTTGTTCATATGTATCTATCTATCTATCTATCTATCTATCTATCTATCTATCTATCTATCTATCTATAACAGTCTGTTAGTATCTATCTATCTATCTATCTATCTATCTATCTATCTATCTATTTATCTATCTATCTTAGTCTGTTCATTATCTGTCTGTCTGTCTGTCTCTCTCTCTCTCTCTCTCTATATATATATATATCTATGACAGTCAGTTCATATCTATCTATCTATCTATCTATCTATCTATCTATCTATCTATCTATCTATCTTAGTCTGTTCATTATCTGTCTCTCTGTCTGTCTCTATGACAGTCAGTTCATATCTATCTGTTTGTTCATATCTATCTATCTATCTATCTATCTATCTATCTATCTATCTATCTATCTATCTATAACAGTCTGTTAGTATCTATCAATCTATCTATCTATCTATTTATCTATCTATCTTAGTCTGTTCATTATCTGTCTGTCTGTCTGTCTCTCTCTCTCTCTCTCTATATATATATATATATATCTATGACAGTCAGTTCATATCTATCTATCTATCTATCTATCTATCTATCTATCTATCTATCTATCTTAGTCTGTTCATTATCTGTCTGTCTGTCTGTCTCTATGACAGTCAGTTCATATCTATCTGTTTGTTCATATCTATCTATCTATCTATCTATCTATCTATCTATCTATCTATCTATCTATCTATCTATCATAGTCTGTTCATTGTCTGTCTCTCTGTCTATCTGTCTGTCTCTCTCTCTCTATATATATCTATTTATATATATATGACAGTTACTTCATATCTATCTGTCTGTTCATATCTATCTATCTATCTATCTATCTATCTATCTATCTATCTATCTATCTATCTATCTATCTATCTATCTATGTTCCTCTCTTGCTATTAATTTCTGTCTGGATCCTCTTGTTGTGGCGGTCAGGCCATATTTCACGGACTTCCTTTCTTTCGGATTTCCAAATTCATTCGCGCCAATCTCCAATCCGCGCTCCCCTGCTTTCCCTGTTCAAACAGCAACGCCAAAAACGAAAAACAAAAAAAAGCTCCTCTTCATCGCGTCAGATCGAGAAAGGGTCTCAGCCTTCAACCTGCACCACTGAATCAAAAGTGAAATGAGAAAACGGTGCGAATAATTCGTTTTTCTGCTTTCCATCGACACTTTTTATCATGCCGCCCTTGCTAGACTCTTTCGCTTAGCAACCATCATTTGGATCCCACCTGTTCATTGTTAGTTGGTCTATTCTGGTTTCAAACCGGGAATGAAACCAACTTTTCGCCTTCAGACGTGACTTCATTAGACTTTGACAATACGCAGAGGTGATCTTTTGGTCGTAAATCAGAAGAGATAGGAAGGACGATGGCAGGAGAAGGTTTCAATATATTATCGAATGTCGAGTGAATGGAAGAGAATAGATCAGTGGTTAGCAAGATTGTCACGTAAAGGAATTCAAAACCCATTTTCAATTAACATCTATTTATCTATCTATCTCAATTTGTTCATATCTATCTATCTATCTATCTATCTATCTATCTATCTATCTATCTATCTATATATATATATATATATATATATATATATATATATATATATCTCAATTTGTTCATATCTATCTATCTCAATTTGTTCATATCTATCTATCTATCTATCTATCTCAATTTGTTCATATCTATATATCTATCTATCTATCTATCTATCTATCTATCTATCTCAATTTATACATATCTATCTATCTATCTATTTATCTATCTCAATTTATTCATATCTATCTATCTATCTATCTCAATTTATTCATATCTATCTATCTATCTATCTATCTATCTATCTATCTATCTATCTATCTATCTATCTATCTATCTATCTATCTCAATGTATTCATATCTATCTATCTATCTATCTATCTATCTATCTATCTATCTATCTATCTATCTATCTATCTATCTATCTGTCTATTAACGAATTCACCACTTCTTTATGGAACTGTGGTCTTGATTAATCCAAATTCGTAATTATATTGGATATACTACAATATGCCTAACAAGAAGACCTCACGTTACATCTCTCTGACCATAGCTCAATTACGTCTCATTTAAATACACAGGGGGACCTACCAAATTCTATACGCAACAGGCTCGTTGATAATACAAATATAATAGCCTCATCTACAAATGTAAAAATGTCTAAAAATAATGGAAGTAATATTAATAAAAAAGGGAAAAACTAACACTCAATAATATCAACTATGAACACGGCCACAGTGTGCTGACCGTGTTTGGAAAATTAAAATGTTCCTTTAACTCTAGATACATACATAAAACAATCCATACATTCAGTTAAAAGTAAAAATAAAACCCTCCTTGATAATGGCTAAAAGTATAGCCGAAAGTGCTCGGGTATACAAAACATTAAGAAAATTTCTACATAATTTTTGTCGGAAAAAGAAGAAAATTATAAGAACACACACACAAAAAAGTTAAGATATGTCATGGCGGAGGGAGGCCGACGGTCACCAGGCGATCATTGATCCCCTTCAGACGAGCGGCCAGTATGTTGACCAGGTTGGACTTGATGGCAAAGCCAACTTCTGCCTGGAGTCGTTCATTGTGTCCACGTCCAATCCAAAAGATTGTGTACCGGCAGACTGTTCCGTCATGTGTTCTTCCCCTGTTAGACGGGTCTCGCTGAGAGCGGCAGTATGCACTTTGTATCGAGCTAGTTCGATGGTAATGAGGGTGATCCGTCTCTCAGTTTGGCCAGTCCCCGCACGGTCCAAAAATTTGCGCACATTTCACGTACGATAGGCGATTTTACCACTGGTATGCGACCCCTGCTAGCCCCGGCAATCTGGTCAGGTAAAGGTGAGTTAGGCAATTGTTAGGACCTTTTTTCTCGTCCCTTCCCCAGGCTACGCGGGGAAGAAGTGCTATTCTGAACGGGAGTCCTTCGTCGCCCAGGTGGCTGCCAAATTCCAGCGCTGTCTAGTTTACTGAAAACGACAATATGACCTAGGCCGCCTACGTGTAGAGTTGTGACTACGACTGCCACTGTGTCCGCACGTGTCGCTTGGCCACGCGTCCCTCGCCGAATAAGGTTACGTAATGGAGATGAAGTCTTGTCTTGCTAGTGAGTTGGATTTAAGTGAAGGAGAGTTTCGCAAAGTCGTCAGCTTCACTCTCTCGTCTCTATCTATCTGGGTCCGGTGACACGACGAAGTCGAAACGGTCGGAGATGGGCCAAAGATGCAGTGGATGGCCAACAGTGTTGTTTCCGTCTCACTGTGACAAAATCGTACTCCACGACGCGTTGCTGGGATTGCCTTCAGGCCCGTTGAGCCAAATAAGTCGCTTTCGTCTACGCAGTCCGCCAGGTCCAGTCATCTATTTGCTAGATGGCTGTCGATGACTCCCATAAGCCTACACCCTTTGATATATTTTGTTTTTGTTTTCATCAGGGTTTCTAGCCACTCACCTCACCAAGCAGAGGGGCACTTGTGGGAGTACCAGTTTAGTCGTCGGCAACTCAACCATCGAGCAGGTAGTACTAGATTACAGGTTGCCAGGAGCAGTTCTTGTAACCTGAGGGCAATACTCAGAATATAAATAGCGTAAGTAATGATAACTCCTCATCGCAATAATTCAGACAGAAATTATTGTAATTATATTAATTAATGTCAAAATAACCACCAACAATATCTATAATCACATAAATACATCTGATCGACTCTGGGGATGATATCTGAACACATGTCTGCATCGGGAATTAACGAGCCTCTCGTGAAGATAAGTGTAATCGGAAATTCAGAGTAGACGATTATTATGTATATGGTTGTATCATAGTAAAATATATATGTATCATAGTAAAATATATATGGTTGGATCATAGTAAAATATATATGGTTGTATCATAGTAAAATATATATGGATATATCATAGTAAAATATATATGGTTGTATCATAGTAAAATAAATAATATAATCATAGTAAAATATATATGTTGTGTCATAGTAAAATATAAATCTATGTATCATAGTAAAATATATATGTTATAGTAAAATATATATGGTTGTATCATAGTAAAATATATATAGTTGTATCACAGTAAAATATATATGGATGTATCATAGTAAAATATATATGGTTGTATCATAGTAAATTATATATGGATGTATCATAGTAAAATATATATGGATGTATCATAGTAAATTATATATGGTTGCATCATAGTAAATTATATATGGATGTATCATAGTAAAATATATATGGTTGTATCATAGTAAATTATATATGGTTGAATCATAGTAAAATATATATGGTTGTATCATAAACAGTAAAAATTCGCGGTAGATTTGAAAAAAAATCTGAATTTATAAATTCGTGCACAAACTAATTAATTTTCAAATTTATTTTTAGCGTTAAACTTACCTGGTTACTACTATAAAGGATCTTAACCCTTCGTCTGTCCAGTTGATGCCTATAATATTAGATTAAGTCTTGCCTCAGATGTCCTGCTCAATAGTAGACTCTTTTTTTAAGCGTACTTAGTTTCCCCAATCTTTTAAAATCATGGCTCGTGTACACTACTATTGATGCACGGACGTGGATATTAGCATGTCCTGTGCATCACATATGATGCGCAGGACAGGCAAAGGGTTAAATGTATAACTGAATCATAAAATCAATAAACACTGAATCAACTTATAAATAGAAGCCTGAGTCATAAATGGTATTGTTACATTTTTATACACATTTCTCAGACCGAATATACGAGCTTATTGCATTAAAATAGACACTTTATATTATCGTTGATAGAGACTAGGATATTGTTTACTATAATGGTAGCTGTTTTCTTCTTCGTTGTTGTCTCAGGTTTTAAGTACACGAAAATCCTCTACCTTAACAAAGATATTGATCTGTTATTGCCCTCCGCACCCACAAAAAAACCAAAAAAACCCCCAAAAAACAAACAAACATATCGTTGCCCAAGGGACTCTGTAATCTTCGACTCTTCTTGTGATAAACAGATGTACAGTTACACGCGATATAAGGAAAATTACAGGTCGAATTTTTCACAGAGAATCTCATGGTGTGATTTCTTCACGGACAAAGATTTACAAGAGGATTTTTATCAACGCTTCAGACACTCTAGCATCACTTACTGTAGAAGTATAGTAGTCGTCAAACCAGGGATTCCCGAGCCATAGCCCAATGAGGTTGGACGATGGTGGTAATGTAATAAGCATTCGGTGGGAACTCTTTTCTTCTAGGCATTAAACCATATTGCTTTACTAATAGTTACCAACGTATAATGCTGCAGCAAACGAAAGAATTGAAGGATTTTATAGAATACTAGCAAGCCTCGCCCGCTCGCTATCGCTTCGCAAAGTAAGATATATTCACTACTTGAAATCTTTGAAACAAAGGATTTTAAATGAACATTTCATTCATAAATTGGCTTGTTATAGTTAAGGAAAGTTTTACAAATAGATACCAACTTGTTGATGGTCAAGTAAAATGCAAATTTCAAACACTTTTCTGCTCTATATAAGACAATATTCCTAAACAGAACTCTTTTTGATATGAAAATCAAAGCAATCCTTGAATAAAAGAAATAAGAGAAAAGGATCGGTGCTCGCACTGAGGCCAGCGCAACCAACGGTTGTGGGGACTGTGGGCAATTTTTTCCTACTTAGAGGGATTTCTAACGCATGCGTGGTGCGTGCGTGCGTGCGCGCCTCGGCATTGCGCGGCGGACAGTTGCGGGGGCTGTGGCAATTTTTGTCCCTTGCCCGGGTGTACGCGCTCGGGTCTCCTCTTTAAAAAGACCTTGTGTCACATCTCGTCCTCATGGGGGAACGAGTAAACACTGTATAAATTATTATAAAGTAGAGTTGGGGCTTTTTAACTCCAGAATTCATTGGATAATTGCGCTCCAATTTCGCATTTATTCATACAGATTCCATAATATAGGTTTTACTTTATTAGCTATTATGTTTCTCTAACTCTTCAAATGTTGAATGTATAACTAATTCTAATTTCTATCTTATAAATTGTCCCCTGTTCTGTCACTCATGAAATAAAAATAATTGTTTGTACGGAAAATAAGGACCTATGTACATCAAATCGTCTTTAAATTAAGTGACAGCAGAAGAATTATCGTTGAACTTTTAAAAGCTAAGCTCAAACATTAATTCAATACTTAAATGCAGCGATCAATTTTGAGTTCTTCTGTAGTTTATTGATACCTATCGCATCTACTTATTGTGATAATGGCTAAACCAAGAGTCCTCCACAGGAGCTAGCTTAAATGACGCCCGATAGCGCGGCAAGCTAGTTTACAATAAACCGTACACTGCAATTTTGGATACAAATGGAAAATAAAAGTTACTCTCCTTGAATTATGAAATCAACGATAATGGCTAGTATAATATATTAATATATATTTTTAACCTCGCATAATCTGGCAACCCTGAATATGAACTCAATGAAAATCGTTCTCTGCGCCTAAATGTTCTAGGGCTTTTTGAATCATTAAATTGGACCAGTGGGCGCGTGGGAGTTGCTCGGACACACACACACGCACAAACATACATATACACTATACTTTATATATAAGATAATTGAAATAACCAAGGCAGACATTTTCCAGGTTAATAACAGATGGCAAAATTATCAGGCGTTGTCAATTTTAAGCATACTTCAATGTGATGGAAGAGTAGGTAGGTGTTTCGGGGTAGGTAGGTGTGTCCGAGTAGTAGGTGTGTCTGAGTAGGTGGGTGTGTTTGAAAGGTACTCGGAAAAATAAAAATGAATAAATATAACCACAGTACCTTTCTTCCTGTCTTTAATTATGAAACAATAAAGGTTATACGTGATTACGGAAGGATTTTATTGAAAATAAATAAACACAACATGTCTAAATGAAAAGATGCTGCCAAAATATACGGAATTTACCTACACACACACACACACATATATATATATATAGATGCATGTTTCATTAAATAATATAGACAAGTTTTTCTATTTATTTTATGTAAATTCTTTTCATATTGTCTGATAAGCTTAATAACATTATCATTAAACCAAGAAAGAAAATCACAATATTGATACATATTTTTTTAATTCTATTCAAGCTTTCGGCTTACATAAGCCATTATCAAAGATAACAATTACATTACATTATATTAAACAATACACGGACAAAACAATAATGATAGTCTGTTTCTGTTTACATGGAAGATTTCCAAGAAATTATTAAGCTTACCAGACGACAATAAAGAATTTACATAAAATAAATAGACAAAACTTGTCTATATTATTTAATGAAACATGCATCAATGAAAAATTGCTGCCTAAATACACACAGACACACACACACACACAATATATATATATATATATATATATATATATATATATATATATATATATATATATATATATATATATATAACCACACACACAGCAACAATACATATACATATGCCACCCCTCTCGCCGGCTGATCGCGCAGCTGTGAAGACATTAGAATTCCTCTTAGTAGACAGACACACATACACAATTATGAAGACCCATTACCATTCGAGGACCGATAATGCAAGTGACACATGACTGGCCAATGATATTGACCGAAACCAAATTAAAAATACCAATGCTTTTACTTTTCGTCTGTTTTCTCTCATTCTTTGACGAAGTTTTAATAAAACTGAAACATGTTCGATTGATATATGCTTCCTATTTGTTTTTTATTTCATCGTATTTATGTATATTAATATATATATTATTTTTCCATACACACGATGCCATTCAAATTTTAATCCATGTGGCAATCGTCAGACATTCACTTTGTCGTTTGATGAATAACACGCACATGAAACTTTGGGTAGCACCCTCCGGTAAGGATTATCGATATAATTCTTCTTAAAATATATCTAGCTATGTTATCTAATATCAACCACTATGTCTTTACTCCGACCACTCGCTTAAAATTGGGATATTAAACGGAAAATAATAATAATAATGATAAAATAATAGAGGAATGAATATAATTTATTTAGTAATTTCTAGCTAGCAGGCAGTGGTCCTGTGCAGCAAAAATAAAACTTTTGATTTCAGCTTCTCCCTGCACTTTGTAGCCACTGGTGGGTATGGGGTTTGTCTACATCAGCTTCTTTGGTATAGCAGATTATTGACCGTGATGAGCTTTATCTTGCCATCGTTTGTGTATCTTTTTTTTAAGCTTATCACCCCAAGCAAGGCTGGAAGACACTAGCACGCAAGGGGTTACAGAAGATTTGGAGCGAGAGCAGATAGCAGTGATGGAGGAAATGATGTAGAGAAGGATAGTAGATAGATCAAGGCAAGGAGTTACAGAAGATTTAGAGCGAGAGCAGATAGCAGTGATGGAGGAAATGATGTAGAGAAGGATAGTAGATAGATCAAGGCAAGGGGTTACAGAAGATTTGAAGCGAGAGCAGATAGCAGTGATAGAGGAAATGATGTAGAGAAGGATAGTAGATAGATCAAGGCAAGGAGTTACAGAAGATTTAGAGCGAGAGCAGATAGCAGTGATGGAGGAAATGATGTAGAGAAGGATAGTAGATAGATCAAGGCAAGGGGTTACAGAAGATTTGGAGCGAGAGCAGATAGCAGTGATGGAGGAAATGATGTAGAGAAGGATAGTAGATAGATCAAGGCAAGGGGTTACAGAAGATTTGGAGCGAGAGCAGATAGCAGTGATAGAGGAAATGATGTAGAGAAGGATAGTAGATAGATCAAGGCAAGGGGTTACAGAAGATTTGGAGCGAGAGCAGATAGCAGTGATAGAGGAAAGGATGTAGAGAAGGATAGTAGATAGATCAAGGCAAGGGGTTACAGAAGATTTGGAGCGAGAGCAGATAGGAGTGATAGAGGAAAGTATGTAGAGAAGGATAGTAGATAGATCAAGGCAAGGGGTTACAGAAGATTTGGAGCGAGAGCAGATAGGAGTGATAGAGGAAAGGATGTGGAGAAGGACAGTGGATAGATCAAGGCAACTGGAGATGTCGATTGACGTTACATTTGAATAGTTGCAGATTATAGTTGTCAGGGAAACAGGAATAAGGAAGGGAGTTCCACAGGCGAGAGGTGCGAGACATGAAGCTATTGGAGTAGAAGAAACGTCTACATTTAACAGTTTCAACAGTGAAAGGGTGGGAGCGGGATACCAGCCTCGTAGGACGCTTGAATTCATGAAGCGTTGGAACCAGAGAAAGCAGCTCATCGGAGCAATTACCGTGGAAGTATTTGTAAAAAAGACAGAGTGAAGCAACGGCGCGTCTGTGAGAGAGCGACTGCAGACTAGATGACAGATCAGGGCCAATTACGTTGCATATCCGTTTCTGGTCGATTGCATTTTCCTTTGCTTTCTTTTTTAACGTTTTTACAGCCACAGTAGGCGTATTATATTTTACTTGTATTTCTTCAGCTACTTGATACTCTATTTTGAACATGTTGCGTTCTTTTATAACTAATAAAGTTGTTTATTTATTTAATGTTCTTTGAGACAAATCATTATCCAGTCTTCTGTTGCTTCTAGGTCTTTGAAGACTAATTGTTGTAGCTTTGTAGGACAGTTCTAGTTGAACTAATCTTCTGTCTCCTTCGGATCTGGGCGCATACAGGCGATCAACTTCAGCCTTGGAAAATACATTCACAATACATACTGTTGTGGATTCCGGGAATGGAATCCTGCACAAATAAATAAACAACGCCAATAATTGAGATAGAAAAATAAGTGTATTAAACGTAAAAAATACACACTTGAAGTGAAGATTAGTAGTCCAGGAATGCGGGTTAGTAGAAAGTATATGTACAAGTCTCTGTAAGTGAAGCCGTAATTATCTCTCTCCCTCTGGACTCTCGTATAACTCTCTGTGAACACCCTGTGTTCTGTCTCCGTATCTCTCACCCTGACTCAACATATCTCCAACCTGCACTTATTCTCTCTGTCAGTATAAGTATACTTTGGACAAGTCCATCTTGTGCAAAAGGGGTCTTCCCCACAACACATACAGACAGAACAATCAAAGTTAATCGCCGAGAGATCGTTATTAGATACAGCAAAAAAATGCTTCCTTATTGATATAGCAGTCCTGGCGAGCAGCAATGTATCTTTGAAGATCTTCAAAAAGTTATCAAGGACCTTGAAATCGAAATCTCAAAAATGTGGCACATGAGAACATCAACAATCCTTGTAGTAGTTGGAGCCCTCGGATTGTTTGGAAAAGATTCCAATAGACTCATTGAAGGGATTCCTGGTAGCTTATGCCTTAATGAAATACAAAAATTCAGAGTTGTCCTTCTTCTAGACCAATTGGCATCCAAGGCTATAGAACCCAGTCTGTCCTGCTATTTACCCATAGCTGGAGGGAGAAGAAGAGGATTCACACCTTTCCCAAGGGTATTAGCACGTAAGTGAATGTAATGGATTCGAACCCTGCTCTCCGATTCCTCACTCCAAGACGATATCCAGTACTCCACCGTGCCTCCTCTAAAAAAAATATAAAATATATATATCCTTACAATATCAATAGTAATGATGTCAAAAGTATTATAAAAAATAGAAATATTTACCTTTAAATATAAATTGTTAAATAAATGGAATGAATTCCTAGGAAAATGCAGACATAATAACAAATACCTACTTTGCCAAATAAAACCAGATTAAGTACAATAAATAAATGAATATGTATAAATAAATATACTTAGAGATGAATATAATCAGTAATTGTTAATATATTTATTAGTAACAATTAAGAATGTTTTAATAAGATGATTTTTTAGTAATGGGCTCAGTTTACCTTGCGAGATTCGGGCTTTAAACATTATGTTTGTTCCAGCAGTAACCCGACCTGCTTCTGAAGATGACAGGACCTCACTTCGGTCGCAACACCCAGCGAATTATCCAAAGATATGCTCAATACGACAGTTAACTTGAACAGCCAATCAAGACACTATGTATATGTGCTCCCGCCTTCTCGTAATGCTTATGTTAGGCTAGAGTTGGATCATGAAAAAGTTTCTATCGTCAGTGTCATCGCACGTTAAGTTTCTTAATTGTCTTAATTTTTGAACGAGAGATAAATATCAAGTTGTTGACTTGGTAAAAAATAAAATTAAAAGAATTAATCCAATTGCTTTGTTCATATTTTTACTTCTTTCTTTTCGTTCGTGATTTTTTATTATTTTTCTTTATTTCTTCTCTTTTCTTTTTTGTTCTTTTAACAAAATGTTATAAGCATTAAATCTCTTTTAGATAAAAGCTCATTTTTCTCTCCAATCAAAACGAAAAATGCAAGATAGAAAGGGAATGAGGCAAGTCTTCAGTGATGTGTTCTGGTTTCATTACGAATTTTGCGGTTTGCACATCATACTTGCTCCGCCAGTAACACGACTGTGAAACCGTATTCCACAAGAGGTCAATTCTATGATAAGCGTATTTGAATATCAAATGTCTTCTTCTATGTGCCTTGTGCCTTCAGCGTGTTAGCGATCATGTTTCTCCACAATTTCTTGTTTTGTAGCACTTAGTAAGTCTTTTTGTCATCTCTCCTAATCCTTGTTCTGCCATCCATATACACAGGCTCTTGCCTTCAATGTGTCCTGTGAGTATCACATTTTCCAAGCCGTCTTTCCTCATTATATATAATCTAGAAATTTCAACAGGTTCTTTCTGAGTTCATTTATAAGTTTCCTTTTTGTTTCCATATTTTCTAAAACTTCGTCGTTGCTGAAGTGCTCAGGCCCTGGTGTTCTCAGTATCCTTCTGTAGAACCACATTTCTGTTGCTTCAAGTTTCATCTTCAGCTGTGAGGAGATTGTCCAGCATATAGGAGAACAATTTAGTTCTCTATTCTTAGTTTCTAGCGAAATTGTCCTGTTTTGCTTCTCAAAAATGCCAGGAGTTGCCCCAGAAAATATTCTTTATGATATTGTCAACATTAGGTACTTGATAATGGCTGAAACGGTTTAAAGTACTTGGACAAAAACAAAAGAATAACAAAGAATAAAAGTGGGTTTCTTAAGGTTTCGGAAATGGATCAGGCTGAGAATTTACCAACACCTTATCGTAAAGCCTATTTGACCGATATACTTACCACTGAGTTGAACGCCAATAGTTTTCGTTGTAGTCGTAATAAACGTTTTCCGAATTCACTCAGTTATAATGCAAAAAGCGTTCAATCAGTGGATCTCCGATCGGTAGCATTTGTACTTAGCGTGACTTTGATGGGTAGGTTTTGTAGCGAAAAGGTGTTTCGCTGAAGCCGACGAGTCGCTTGTTTCTTGTATTGTGTGGCGCGCCTAATGGCCTTTGTTTTTGCTGCGATGACTCGACTATGCGGACGTGCATCGTATGTGCAAGTGAGGGAGGGGACCCGTTTGATTGATGACAAGCGCGATCGGCTCTATTATTTACATGACATTAAACTGCTTTTGCTGTAGACCGACTTCTCCATAGCCCTTCTCCACTTTTCTCTCTCATTACTTCATCGTTTCATCCATCACTACGACGACTACCATTTTACCACCACGATTAACGCAATTTTTAGATTTAGAAACAAAACCACCTCGATTAAGTTTATTAATATTTATTTTTTAAATGCCGAGTTCGTTCAGAAAGTAGTCGCCATGGCTCACCAGAAACCATTGTCTGTAAATTTTCATGATTGGGAAAGATAGTGGAGTAGTTTCTTGTTGCCTTCTTTACGGTTTGGAATTCTGACTAGTAGACTGGCTGTCACGTATTGCCGGGAGAGAAATGATGGCTCTTTGACTTTTCCAGCAAATCAATATCGAAACGCTTCAACTTTCATCGGGAGTACTCCAAGAAAGAAATGGGAGTTCCAGTCTGTTAAATCTCTTCGCACACTATGCCTTGCATATATATAAGCACCTCAACGTGGTGTAATGGCTAGCAAGCTTGTCTCGCAAGCGCAGTTACGACTGAGTAGTGAGTTCGATCCTCACTGGGTGCCCACAAACATTCGTCCTCGTGCCACATCTAAGCTACGCTTAGAAAGTTAGGGGCACCTAGAGATGGTGTAAGGGTTAGCAAGCTTGTCCCGCTAGAACAATTACGACTGAGTAGTGAGTTCGATCCTCACTGGGTGCCCCAATCATTTCGGCCTTGTGCCACATCTAAGCTACGCTTGGAAAATCACTAGGGCACCTCGAGGCGGTGTAATGGTTAGCAAGCTTGTCTCGCTGAGTAATGATTTCGATTCTCACTGGGTGCCCCATACTTTCGGCCTTGTGCCATATCTAAGCTACGCTTGGAAAATCCCTAAGGCACCTCGAGGCGGTGTAATGGTTAGCAAGCTTGTCTGGCTAGAACAATTACGACTGAGTAGTGAGTTCGATCCTCACTGGTTGCCCCATACTTTCGGCCTTGTGCCACATCTAAGCTACGCTTGGAAAATCACTATAAGCACAGATCTAAAGAGATGGGCACAGTGTATTAATAAGGAGTGATGATATAGATATTCATATTTAGGATAAGGATAATCTTGAACAATTAATGGAGGGAAGCAAGAAGCTGGAAGAGAGTTCCACGGACAAGAAATGAAACTATTCGAATAGAACTTACGGTTACAATTTCAACAGTAAAACCACGAGACCTCACTGCCAATCTAGTACTACGCTTAAATTCCTGAAGTCTAGGTGTCAAAGAGGAAAGCTCATTCGAATAATTACTATGGAAATATTTATAGAAAAGACAAAGGATGTAAAGAGATGGGCACAGTAAGGAGTGATGATATAGATATTCAGTGAAGTAAATAGAAGCGGATTGCCATATCAAGACCGATAATATTGCAGATTCTTCTTGGGATTTTTTCAAAATTCTTTAGATACATAGTAGAAGCACCAGATCGGATGTGCTAGCAATATTCAACACATGGACGAATGGTATAATACTAATGGTGCATGACAGATTCTGATGAGAAACATTTTCTGGCAATACACAATGAACGACTTTCCTATCAGAAGGCTTAGTAATTTATTCGATAGAATCATCAGACGAAATCGTGCCATAAGTTACTGTTCTGGAGTTAGCATATTGCATATCCAGTCCCGCACTCATTTCTTTATTTGTAAGTAGATTTTCATATCTCTTAATACTTTTCTTAGTTTCTTGAAAACATCTTTCGATATTACTATTTGCCTCCGGGTTCCTTTATCACACGTTCTATCAAATGTTCTTACACTACCCAAATAACAATTTCTGTATCGGCTCCATTTTTGACGACCCTAATAATGTAGCTCATATTTTTTTTCTGAAACCCATGCATTCTTTTTTGCTTCCATTAAATGATTAGTCCTTTTCCAAAGTCTGACTGAATCACCAAAAATCCGAATTTAAGAACCTTTCAGCATATACACCTCCTACATATGCGTCCTGGGTATGACGATCAACTACACCCGCGTCCTGGTTAAAACGATAAAGTACATCCGCCTCCTGGGTAAGACGAGAAACTACATCCGACAGCAAGGCCTCTGATCAGGAGGTTTTGAGGAGCGTGGAACCGCCTCTTAATTGTTGGTGTTCCCAAGTCCACCCTGACCTAGGGTGGTAGCACCTGTTAGTGTCCCAGCTATGGGCAAATAGTTAACCCCCAAACTGGGGTAAAAACACTATGAAAGTGCATTAATAGGTTTTAATACCAGAAATAAATGCAAATAATAATTACCAGCAAGAAAAATTTTGTCGGCATTAAATGACCCATTGAGGTGTTGATATGCCGTAAAACAAACCAAACCAAACCAACCTCCCACATATACCTTCTATATAATAGTAAGACATTACCTAGAGGAAGACACCATTAACAGTAATGTCTTACCATTATGTGGGAGGTATTTTTTGGAGGTATTTCTGGTGGGGGGGAGTATTTTTGTTGCACCCTTAATAGAAGGTTCTTTTTTTAAGTTAAACTTCAGGAATTATTACCCATAAAAAGGAAAATTCAGCACAACATAAAGTATAGATATTGAATTAAATCCCCAATTTTTGACAGCATGTGAAAACTAGTAATACAGCCATTCCTCACTTAGCAAAGGGGTTTCTTTCCAACGACCTGATCGCTAAACGAGTTAATCGCTGAGAAGTTGTACCTGACCGCTATTTCAGGTGTTCTAAGCATATAATGTGTTTGTGTCAACCAGTTCCAGATAGCTTTTTCACTTTTGCACCATTTGTAGCACGTCTAATTTATTTCTAAATATGTATACAGTACAGTTCTGAATATTAGACTTAATAAACAAATTTAAAAAACAAATTTATTAAAAGAATTTAAAAATCAATTCTATATTAGGTGCACTACTTCGGTTTGCGTACTGTAAATAGAGTAAAAATAAATTCCCATCTATTTTTATTTATTGGGAAGAAAGAGAAAACAAACGGCAAAAATACTTTAAAAAATCTATAAAAAAATCACTAAAGTTACAAAAAGAAAAAGATTTTATAACACGTCGTAAGTACGAGGGTCGTTAAAAAATTAAGTCGTTAAGTGAGGAAATGTATTTTAATCACTGCTATTTGATATGATGTGACATGTGACAGTTCATTTTAAGTAATTTTCAAGTTGCTTTGAAATTACATAAAATGAACAGTCATTTTAACAGTATTGGTTAACTAGTAATATAAACGCTGCTATCGGTACTATTACTACAAATACAATTATCTATATTACTACTATTATTATTAGAAACATGCTTACTATGCTACCATTACTTATTTTTGTCTGAATTTCTGGGATGAAGGGTTATCATTATATATACAATGTATATTTGTACTGTTGTCCTCATCTTTGTTGTTTCTTTCACAATGATCTTCCTTCCGGTTTTCCCCGGGCGTATATCGATTTGGGTAACGTACAGGCAATTTTGAAATGAATCCTTTATTTAATCTACGGGGGTAAACTGTTCTCGTTTCCTTTTTTCATGTCTCGGGATATCTCGTTTTGATCTTATTTTTATTTAGGTATTGTTCTACGGTGTCCAATGAGTGCAAGTCTACACTACCCGACCCGTAGATTGCATAAGATGGTTCAGTTCAGAATTTCCCTGAGGGTGACCTAAATCGACGAGGAGGAGGACCACTGAGCACAAAGAACGAAACATAGTGATAACAGCAAAGGTTCTACGAGACAATGGCCTAGTGGTTAAAAGCGCGAGTTTGTGAATTTGGTAACATAGTGGTTGTGAGTTCAATCTCTAGGTCGGGCAGTGTGTACTTGCACTCAGTGGAATCAAATAAAATAAAAATAAGGACTGGACGAGATATCTCTAGACATAAGCAAGTGTATAAAGACAGTCTAGTCCCATAGATTAAATAAAGGGTTCGGAATTCCCTTTAGGTCAGCCAGATCGAACGGCCGAAACGTGGTGATAACAACAACAAAGATGACGACAACTGTCCGAATATAAATAGTGTAAATAATACGTTTGCTTAAAGAACTGCACGGCAACTTCGCTACCTACTTTTCCGCAGACAAAGGATGAGGGACACTTCGAAAGTAATGTCTCTTAATTTATGACATTTGCCCATATCAGAAACCGATGTTTGTGAAAAGGTGTTAGAATTTTAATCTGAATTTGAACAAAAAATTCCTATTATTTTTACTTTGTTTATATGTCAGACGAACGGCAGTCTGTCAAAATAGCATCTGACATGAAAGTGCGCCAAGTCGACTTAATGAAATCCATCGACGTTCATCAACGCTTACTGAAGGTTTACGGAGACCAAACTATGGATTTAAGTGAGGTTAGGCAATGGGTAATATATTTTAGCGACTCCCCCACCAAAAAAAAAACATAGCTCTACGGCCACCAAATTTCCATTACACGATTCATCCAAGAAAGAAGAACAGAATTTGAATGGCATTCCTGGAAAAATAAGGTAGAGCCAATTAGAGAGATGCTTTTCTGGACATTAAAACATAAACGCATCATTGTAGATTGTAAATTCAACAATTTTAGGAAGACATGAGATGCAAAATGGAAGACCTGTCAGGCGCAATGGATGCCTGTGAATATTGGCGAAGAAGAATTAGGTGATTCCGTGCAACCAGCAGGACAAGAGAGGAAAGAGAGAGGGAGATAGAGAGAGAGAGAGAGCCTAGTTTGACATAAGGCCCCAATATTAAAGTACATAATGAGGACTGTACTCAGAAATAAAATGGCCCACGAACCTCATATAAAAACACTCACTCTAAATCAATGTTTCTCAATTAGAAAAAGACGGTGATAAATTGGCTAATGCTTTTTTGAGTAACATTTGTTTAATTTTATATTTATAATTTTACTAAACACATACGGCATATTGTTGAAAAATCCTTGATTGTTATAATAAAGACTTTAACCTCTTATATTATTTAAAATTCTAATAATCATAGGGAATGTATTTAGCGATGTTTATAGGGCGTTAGTGTGAAACCGCCAAGGAAACTCTCCTCAATATTGGAACAAGTGATAAAAGCTTGTAGGTTGTAAATTCACCAATTATATGAAGTCACAGGATGCAATCCAGAAGACCTGTCAGGGGCAATGAATGCCTGTGAATATTAGAGAGGAAGAATTAGGAGAATCCGTGCAACCAGCAGCACAAGAAAGGGGGGAGGCAGAGAGAGAAAGGGAGAGAAAGAAAGTGAACCCAGTTTGACATAAAGCCCCAATATTAAAGTACATAATGAGGCCTGAACCCAGAAATAAAATGGCCCACGAACCTCATATAAAAACACTCACTCTAAATCAGTGTTTCTCAACTTGAAAATAACAGGGATAAATTGGCTAATGCTTTTTTGAGTAACTTGTGTTTAATTTTATATTCATAATTTCAATGGTTCCACAGGGTGAAAAAGTTGAGAGACGCTGGCACAGAGAATTGGAGAGTGGGAATAAAATAACTACAGATTTCTTAAGAAAAGAATAGTAAGAATGTTTGATTTCAGAAGTTGAGATAATAAAAGTAACACATGAATTAGTCTTTGACCTTTACGAATTGTTTGGCCCATTGGGTCACGGGCACCACCAAAATAGCTGCTTTTTTATTATCAGATCTGCAAAACATTTTACTGGAGATGTAACCAAAGTACCAGTAGACTGATGTGGTAAATTTATATTAGGGTTCAAGAATTTTTTGAGCAGTGCCAAGGAGTGCAGTCCTCTGCAAGTGTCCAATTTTGACAGTGACCCCAATCTTCTCCAGCCATTTTGGAAGTTCAGAACTTATAGTGCCCAAAGCACCAACAACAATGCGGATGACTTCCACTTTCATTATTGACCACAATTTGTACACTTCCCATTTGAAACTATCATAGTTTTTCTGCTTATCATCATTATTGCTGTCACTTTTCCTCAATATAAATCAAAGTAAAAATAATCATGAACAGATTTCATGAGAAAAGACAATGAGTACAATAACAGAGCATTGAAACGGTGATAAATTGGCTAATGCTTTTTTGAGTAACTTGTTTAATTTTATGTCTATCATTTTACTAAACACATACAGCATATTGTTGAAAAATCCTTGATTATTATAATAAAGGCTCTTATATTATTTAAAACTATAATAATCATAAGGAATGAATTTAACAATGTCTGTATGGCATCAGTGTGAAAGTGTCTTCACTGGTTAGTAGACAGGACCTGTATGTGATGGATTCATGTATCATTGAGTGATTCACTCAAGTACACAACGCATGCACAGTGTTCATATATTATGTTTATCACAAGAACTACAATGAAAATATAAAAGAGATACATATTAATAACGTTAATTAATAACGTTCCTTTTAGAGGAAATGGTAAGAAAAAGGACTCTTCTTATACTTAATATCAGGAAGAGACGGCTGAAATCTCTGGGGCATATAGTGAGGAAAGAGGGCTTAGAAAATTTGACACTCACAGGACAAGACAAGTTGGACGGAAGAAAACAGTCCATAACATGCACAACGAGCTTGTGTAAAATTATGAACGATGACAAAAAGACAAATTTGCTAAGCGCACCTAAGGGCAGAAAATTGTGGAGAGCCATGATCGCTCAGGTCCTGAAGACTCATAGAAGATTAAGACAAGATGTTGGCATAATGGTTATGGCGTCGAAAGCGGAATCAGCAAGCCGGTTTCAAAATGCGTTCTCATTGGTATTAAAGCTCTTGGGAAAGCCAAAATATAGCTCTTCCCTCACGATCTATAGAATAAATCGCAGGGTAGACTGGGCTCTCTAGCCTTGTCATTACAATTCACGGACACTAAATAAAAGGAAATCGTGGACAAATATGATCGCCTACGTCATGAAGAATCAAGACAAGTGTCATTCTAGTAACATATCACCCAGGAGAAATGTGGGAAAATATTTAGTTACGTTGAATACTTTGAGTTTACAGCCGTTCAAGCATTTAAAAGAACATTTTGATAAACATTCGTGCAATGAATTCGATTATTATTGGCAGTTCTAATCTAGTGGACTTGTGTCAGACTAGCCAACGCTTCCAAAATACTAACACATACATGAGATGAATGGGCGTCTCTTTTAAAGAAATGAGACGAAAGTCCGGATAGTAAATCAATTGCGAGGATAGAGTGCGGTCACCTCAAGAAACACTTCTATTGTGGGATATCTCCACACGGTCGGATATGGCACAAGGCCGAATTTAATGTAGTTTATCCAGGCTCGTAGGCTCGGCCAAACATTCTCCGTAGACCCCGTATAAAAAAGGATTGGGTAGCTGTTTCCCGAGACAAGACTCTGCCCTTCAACATAGCCTTGTCTGGGGATCCTCTCTGCCCAGAGGCAGAGAGTTTGACCAGCGCAGCTGGAGATGAAAATATCCAACTTTAGACTCTATGGTGGTCAGGTATCAGACAAGGCTAAAAGGTAGATGTCAGTGTGTGGTTAAAAAAAACACGTGAATCTGTAAAGAAATGTCTTCGAACTTTTAAAAACACGATTAATCATTGACAGAGTTACTTGAACATTTTATTTTGCATTAAATATGCCATTTAGCGCTTTTCCTTCGTATGAGGTGGCTTATCACGTTGGATTACCGGTTCTCGTACGATCGCCGAAGTTAACATTCAACCTGGTCAGTAACTAGACGGCTGACCGCTTGGGAATATCAGGGGCTGTAGGCTTGGATGTGTGGGTGGTGTAATCGATAACGGCTCGGAATTGAAACTGGGACAGAAGAGTTCCTATTCCTATTGGTCATTATAATCCTTTACGCGCAAAGATTCTTAGGAAAGGTAGGATCCACCTCTTCTCCCTCCAGCTATAGGTTAATTAGTAGGCCTGTATTCGTAATCATTATTAACTTCAGAAAAAGTCGTAAAGATTAATGATATATAAAATGGTAGACATACATAAGACAGCTTTAAATAACCTGCAAAAAGATAATAAGCCGTACAAAAACAACACAAAATCAACCAGTGCATGGAGCTGATATCTATCTATCTATCTATCTATCTATCTATCTATCTATCTATCTATCTATCTATGTTCATATCTATCTGTTCAAGTCTCTTCATATCTATCTATCTATCCATCTATCTATCTATCTATGTTCATATCTATCTGT
Source organism: Acanthosepion esculentum (assembly GCA_964036315.1). Taxonomy (NCBI): domain Eukaryota; kingdom Metazoa; phylum Mollusca; class Cephalopoda; order Sepiida; family Sepiidae; genus Acanthosepion; species Acanthosepion esculentum. Next base: position 5,616,622 of record OZ038489.1, read on the forward strand.
TCAAGTCTCTTCATATCTATCTATCTATCCATCTATCTATCTATCTATGTTCATATCTATCTGTTCAAGTCTCTTCATATCTATCTATCTATCCATCTATCTATCTATCTATGTTCATATCTATCTGTTCAAGTCTCTTCATAGCTATCTATCTATCTATCTATCTATCTATCTATGTTCATATCTGTCTGTTCAAGTCTCTTCATATCTATCTATCTATCTATCTATCTATCTATCTATCTATCTATGTAGGTTTGCTAATTTATAAGCATGAAATGTATGTATCTCAGTTTTTTCATATCTATCTATCTATCTATCTATCTATCTATCTATCTATGTTCATATCTGTCTGTTCCAGTCTCTTCATATCTATCTATCTATCTATCTATCTATCTATCTATCTATCTATCTATCTATCTATGTTCATATCTGTCTGTTCAAGTCTCTTCATATCTATCTATCTATCTATCTATCTATCTATGTAGGTTTGCTAATTTATAAGCATGAAATGTATGTATCTCAGTTTTTTCATATCTATCTATCTATCTATCTATCTATCTATCTATGTTCATATCTGTCTGTTCCAGTCTCTTCATATCTATCTATCTATCTATCTATCTATCTATCTATCTATCTATCTATCTATCTATCTATCTATCTATCTATCTATCTATCTATCTATCTCAGTCTGTTCCTTTATCTTTCTCTATATCTCTGTCTATCTGTAAATGTACCGATTCGGATAAATGCATTTCTCTATCTTTCTGTCTCCTTGTCTTCTCTTGAACACGCTTTCCATCTTCTCAGTCAGAATCAACTTCACTGTTATCGACTAAAAAAGCCATTTCAACTTCGCCCAAATCAATCTCTTTGCCGCCTTGACACCTCTTATCAGGAGAGGCATTCATTCATTTTAGCGCCAAAATTAGCGCGGGAAATGTATTTTCGTAGCTCTTCCTTTTTTTTCTCTGTTTTTTTTATTTTTGAATCTTCTGTTTGTTTGGTCGAGTAAAACATTATAGTGAATTTTCTGACAGGCTGTTTTGCAGGAACCCTCTTCCATTCCACATTTGTTCTTTCACACACACACACACACACACACACACACACACACACACACACACACATATATATATATATATTTAGAGAGAGAGAGAGTGAAAGAGTGAGAGATTCTGAGGGAGTGAAAGAGAGAGGGAGTGAGAAAGAATATATTATTATTATTATTTTAGGGGAAAAGTATGACAAAATGGGAAAAGTTTTCTTCCGACTTCTTCTTTCGTATTTTAGGGCTTCATTGGTCATAGTTTATAATAATAATAATTATTATTATAAAAAGGTGTATATATATATATATAAAGTTCACTTTTCAGTCTGTCCGGGATCTAAAAACGGAAGAATGTTTACAAGGCAGTAAATTCTTTTCAAAAGAATTCCCTGCTCAATAGGTATTAAAATGTACTTGAAACCATAAATAACTAAATCAATCTAATATAAAAAGTTCAAAGATTCTGTATGTCTACTCGAAACCATGAACATTAATTGAATAAAGTCAGTTTGTGGAAACATTTCGTTAAATAGGAACATCAAATAAACGAATTTTCATCATTTCTATCTCTGTAAGGCAAATAAAAAAAAACAAAAGACCACTATTTTGCATAGTCATATGTAAAAATCAAATTAAAAAAATAAGTTTTTCTTATGTTGTCTTTTTTATTATTTTAATAAGCTATCGTTTTGTTAATGGCTATTATAAATCAAATGCTTAATTATTTAAATACTGTCCATGAAAGTGTAAACTAACTCAGAATTTTGATCACAGTTTGGGAGTAATAAGCAAAATATAAAGGGGAGTAAGCAATAATGTCTTTTTAATATTATATAAAAAAAACATTATAAATATTATCCCATGATTTATAAAATAGATGAGTTCAAAAATCGCAATGATTTAATTACAATTTGATTGATAACACTTCGAGGGACATACAGATGTTACGGCATATTGTAATTTTACGACAAATAAAAATCTTGTACCGCTGTGGTGCCAAAGAAAAGTTGGTCCACCTAACACCTGGGTACCGTTGGTAGAGAATAAATAAATACTTATTTAAATCTTCTACTTTCGGTTTAAGTACTGAAAACAAAGAACGTGTCTTGTTTCGTAAGAGTGTAGAAATTGGAATACGTGATTTATTCAGAAATAACAAAAAATAAACAATTTGTAGTAACACGAAATAATACCAGATCATATATATAACTGAAGATTTAATAATAAAAAAGGCCTACTCTTAACAATATTAACTACGAACAAGGCTACAATGTGCTAACCGTATTCGGAAATTAAAAACATCTCTACAACACACTAAAACATACACATAATGCACACACTCAATTAAGCTGAAAAATCGAATCATCCTTGATAATGGCTAAAGGTATAGCCGAAAGCGCTCGGAATTATAAAACATTTGGACAATTTCTACACACTCTTTGTCCAGAAAAGAAAGCTCTTGTTCGAACACAAGAAAAATTAAATAAAATCTTAACCGTAGTACCTTGTCTGTCGTTTTTTAATGAAACATGCATAAACAAGGATTGCTGCCTAAATATACAACTATATATATATATATATATATATATATATATATATATATATATATATATATATATATATATGTGTGTATATATATTCATCAAAGTGATCTTAAGATCTGACGACCTCAAGAGGAACTCGTACATACCATCCATCGCTAAAGATGATGGAAAAATTGTCTGTTAACTGCAAAACTGCAACGCTACCGGATTCCTTCTGCTATACACTGTCTTTTACAACAAAGATCAGGGCCCAAAACTGGAATACTGCTGCCATACATTGGCAGGAGTTATCCAGGCCTCACTTTCCAATCTCGATGTAGCCCGAAAGTGTCTCCGCGTCCTTGTGGGTGATGAATTATTTTCCAACCTACAACCCCTTTCTCACAGACGAAACGTCGCAAGCGTCTCGCTGCTCTATGACTATTTCCATGGAAAGTGTTCATTCCTTAGCTCCACCTTCACGGCTAAGACACGCCATGCCACACCCATTGTAGCGAACCACCCTCGTTCACTTGGTATTCCATTGGTGAGATGTAAGTTCCATTCGAGCCGCTTCTTCCTTCGAACTGATTCTTTGTGAATCGGATTTCCAAGAGGATGCTTCCCCGATCATTTCAATTTTAATCTGTTCAATTCGAGAGTCAACTATTATCCGCGCCCCATACACTCTGCCTCTTACATTGTAACCTTCTGCCTCGATTGCTCTTGGGCCTTGTACAGGTTGATAATCATTGTATAAAAGTGAAAACTAGCAGTCAGAAAACACTGTTGATTCTTATGGACACAATGTATAAATCAAATAAATGATCTAAACTGTGTTCTCATACTTTCAAATATAACACATTTGAAACAATATATATATATATATATATATATATATATATATATATATATATATATATATATATATATATATATAGGTAACTATACTCGTGTCGAAAATCCTTCGAATTCTTGATTTAACAATAGCCAAATCAATCTCGAAGAGAAAATTAAAAAAAAAAATGAGCCAGGAACATGAAAGTCTGTCGAAAATAATCGCACAGATACAGGTTCAAGGCCCAAAGAAAAAAAACCCGATACGAGTAAACAACTAAAGAGCTCGATACAAACGTAGAGCAGACCTAGTCAAACCTAATGAGCCAGACAAACATATATATATATATATACATATATATATATATATATGTTAAGACATTTTTATGTTTATACATACATTATACAAGTAAATGCTCTGTTTTATAATAAACAGTATTAATAACATTTACCGGCCTGAATGTCCGAGAAATCTTCATAGAAAATATTCGTCCTCCGACAGGAATCGAATATTTTCATTCAAGCCGGTAAATGTTATTAATACTGTTTATTATAAAACAGAGCATTTACTTAAATATTTGTATCTATAAAAAGAATGTATAAACATAAAAATGTCTTAAAATAATTGTCGGACTTTGATGCATTTCATAATAGTGATGTCATATATATATATATATATATGGAAGTGCATATCCCAGGTAAGTGAAATCAAATAGGCTTAATGTTGAACAATATAATATTTATTTATCAAACACGTCAAGTCGGTAGTCCAACTCCTGCCAAACACGTTGTAGCATGTCTTGGGTAACATACTTCCACAACACTGCGTTTCTCTGCTTAAGTTCTTATAGCCTAATAGGAAGAGGATGATATAAACCTGTCCTTTCAAATAGCCTCGTAGAAAGTGATTGCCATTACTACTGGCAGGCCCGATCCAACATTTTGTTAAATTCTCATTGAGATAAGTCCGCACAGTCAGCTTTCAGTGAAGTGGAGTCTCGTCCTGTTGAAAAATGAAGGGTTCACGTTCATTAATAATGAACTGATCCGTGCTTGAAAACTGTTGTCATATCTGTCTGTATATCTCGAAATTCTTGGCACAATTCAAAGAAGGATCTGTAATGTAATCGATCTTGATAGGGATCACAAGTTCAGTCACTTTAACTGGCTTTTCTACATCGTTTCTACAAATATCTCATTCTGATGAGCTCTTTTCCCCTAATGTCTCGACTTTATAAATTTAAGAGTGTTACTAGATTGGCAATTAGGTCTCACCGTTTTACTATTGAAGTAGCTGGATTCTAATAGTTTCTTTTCTCGTACATCTCCCACTTTTCGCCTTCGAGACTCCCTTCCGATATCTTGTTTCTTTAAAATTTTAAATGCAACGTCAATCATCATCTTCTGTCTTCGTGAATCCTGTTATTTAATTGTTATCCATTTCTCCTCACTGAAGTATTCTCATTCTCTTTCACTTCCTTTAAGCTCCTGCATCCTAGCGGCATTATCACCTTGCTTGGGGTGAAATGATTAAAAAAAACCTAAAGAACAAATAAGAGAAATCGAAATAGATTTTCATGGAATCGCATCTCATTTTTTCCAGAAGAATCTTATTTAATGTCGGAACATCATTTACGTCATGACGGCTAAATATGACACGATGTCTAAAGAGAATTATTTAATCTTTTATATTTTATACAGATATTTTTCTCCTTTAATCCACGCGGCTTAAAATTAAGAAGGGAGATAACTAAGATTTGAAAAAACATGGAGAATAAATATCACTGAATGACTTTAAAGAACAAAACCAGAACTGATGGAAATAAAATAAAAGATAACGAAAGCGGGAACGAGCATAAAAGGAAAAATCGAAACTATAAATGAAATAAAATAAGCGAATGAATTGAATTCTAAAATTTGCCATTAATAATCGTATTTCTGTTGTTGTCCAGAAAAGCAATGAACACCAGTTCCAATTTATTGGACTTGATTAAAGACGTGTTTTAATTTCAGTTATGGATGCACAAATTACACAAATTAGATTAATGTAAAAAGAAAAGAAAGAAGGAAATTAACACGAATAAAACAGACAATAACACAGAAAGAGCAGGAAGAAAGAAGAAAGGACGAAAAAGTTTGGGAGTAGAAAAGATAACAGAATGCATAAAAGCTATAATTTATAATCAATGTTGTATAATGAAGGTTTGACAGAAATTAACGACAAAGCAATTACATGACTAAAGAATAACAAGAAAAAGAGATAATACGTTGAAAGTAAAAAATTGAAACCATTTATCTCTAAGTCAGGAATAATAATAATAATAATAATAATAATAATAATAATAATAATAATAATAATCTTGTATCAGGTTGCACGATATTGGCGCCCACTGAATATAAAACCCGGCATGACAGAGTGGGCCAATATCTGCAATGGAAAATTTGCAACTTCTACGGGAAGGAAACTGAAAGGAATTGGTATGAACACCACCCAGACCCGGTTACGGAGATAGGACCTGTTACAATTCTATGGGACTACACAATACACACTGACAGAACAATCAAAGTCAACAGCCCAGACATTGTTATTAAAGGCCACAAACAAAAAAAGTACCTCCTTATTGATATGGCAGTCCCTGCAGACAGCAGTGTATCTTTGAAGATATTCAAAAAGCTGTCAAAATACAAGGACCTTGAAATAGAAATGTCAAAAATGAGGCACATGGGAACATCAACAATCCCTGTTGTAGTTGGAGCCCTAGGATTTGTTGGAAAATATTCCAGTGGACTAATTGAAGGGATTCCTGGAAGACCATGCCTCAAAGAGATACAAAAAATTGTTCTCACAAGTACAGCCCACACTTTAAGAAGGGCTGTATCTATATCATTTTCTTTTGTCAGTGGAAAGTGTCATGATGCCATTTCTAACTATAGGTCCCTGGGTGAGACCCGGAAAGAAATGTGTAAACGCCAGAAATCAAAGGAAATAAAAAGAAAAAAATAATAATACGAAGAAGAAGAAAAAAAAAGGTGAGACTTAAGGGTTTATTCTTGCTGCCCAAGACCAGAACCGGCTTACACGCAACTACAAAGTTAAATCTTTGCATAATACTATGGTCCCAAAATATTGGTGACCAATAAATTGAATCTATTGATCGTCTGTCTCAGATTTCTCAATACTCACGACCAATGAGTACAAAAGCCGCGATGACAGGTTAGGTCAATATATGTAACGGAAGATCTGTCCTTCTTACGGGAGAAAAACAATTACAAACTGATATGAACATCATCCCGAATCTTTAGTTGAGGAAGCAGATGTTAACATCATCTGGTACTTTTTTTATCAATACAGATCGAACAATACAAGCAAATGGCCCGGTCATGATTATTCTATTCAGAAAATTGAAGTGGGCTTACCAAGTGACAAAAACATCACTGCGAAGATCTTTGAAAAAACTATAAATACAATAATTTGGAGATGGAAATCGAAAGAAGAGTGGCATTTAACTAAAACCGTTCCTGTTGTGGTTGGAGCTTTGGATCTGGTAAGGAAAGGAACTCAACAACAAATCAATAAAAGACTTAGTGCTTCATCTCTCCAAGAAAGTCAAAAATAGTTAAAAAATCACAGCTCATATCCCGTGAAGAGCTTAGTCTATTGATTTTTTTTGTTTGTTAATAGCTGTCTCTTGTTTACTTAAGTGGAAAAAAAGTCACTGGGTCTTACCCTGACATGTGATTAGAAAACAAATGCACGTCGAAAAGAGATTACTGTATTTGATGGCATAAAAGATGCATTCTTATTCCAGCAGATCATATTCAATGTTTTACCATATTTAAGGATGTAATATTTAAAGCAAGGTATCAGTACTTTACAAAACTTTAGCAGAAAACCTCACTGTATATAAAAAGCAAGCTATCACTAGTGTTGAACATTAGCCAGAACATAGTTTTACCATTACCAGAATTTCTATCCAGTTACCTCCCTTTGCTTGGTAGTTTCCTGCTGATTAAGTATCGGAAGGTGTTAAGGTATATTTATGGTATATTTAGGTATGATGAATCAAATGGTACCAATCAACATTTTGGTATCATTTTCTTATGATAATTCTATTTAGAGCACTAATAATAATAATAATAATAATAATAATAATAATAATAATAGAAAAAATGTGTCAGTTAAAAACTAAAACTGTTCCTGTTGTGGTTGGAGCTATGGGTGTGATAAAGTAAGGAACTCAAGAACAAATCAGCAAAATCATTGGTACACAATCTCTCCAGGAATTCCCCCAAATATTTCTAACAAGCAAAGCCTGCTTGCTGCAAATAGCTTTGTCCATTGAAGTTTTTCCTTCATTAATATCTGTCTTTTGTTTAATTAAGTGGTGACAACAAAATAAATCACATTGTTGTTCTAATCTCTATTGCTATATTCACGACGTTTCAGCCGTGGTACGTGCCGGCCTTCTTCAGGTAATTAGAATTTCGAATCGAACCCTTTATTTCGTCCACTGGGGAAGATTTTCCTAGTTCCTCGTGCCATGCCTCTTTCAGATGTCTTTAACGCAAATCTCCAAGTTTTCGTTTCCCACTGCTAGTACCAGGTATTGAACTCACAACACTTTGGGTAAAGTCACTGTCCTTGAGAACATATGGCTCAGTGGATAAAAGCGTTCGTTGGATCCAGTGACTAGACACAAAGAGTTGTGAGTTTAGTACGTCTTGAGGTGAAGAAAAACTTGGAGAATTGAGCTAAAGGGAGATATCTGAGACATATGGAGAAGCGTGGCACGTAGAACTAGAAAAATCTACGCGGCTGGACAAAATAAGGTGTTCAGTCCGAAATTACTTTCACAAGGAGAAGGCCGGAGCGTACAACAAGTGAAACGTCGTGAACTCAGCAAGACGAAGACAACTGTCCGAACAGTGTAAATAATGTAAATAATTGCAATAACCCATCTCAGAAACAGTGACAGATGTTGAATGAGAATATGGCAATAAAGATGAGGACAAAAGACTGAACAATGTAAATAGTGTAAATAGTTACAATACCTCATCTCAGAAATAGAGACAGATGTTGAAGGTAAATATGGCAATAAAAATGAGGGCAACCGGCCGAACAATGTCAATAGTGTAAATAATTATTATACCTCATCTCAAATATATAGTTTGAAATTGCTAATCGGAGAGTCGAGTTCCAATTCCAGTTGGGTTCATTATATTCCCTTACGCGCATATACACCTGGGAATGGTGGAATTCACCTATTCTCCTCACCAGCTATGAGTTAATTAATTAGACTTTTATCACAAACCACTATTATAAAAAAAAATTATACAAAAATAAATGCGGCAACATATGTAGATTGCACCTTTAAATAACCGAGAGAGGTTGATATTCTGCTAAACAAAAACACTCAACCATCCCATGCAAGTCAATAAAGCTACTAAAATACAAAGGTTTACTGGGTGTGAAAGAATATGAGAAAAAGAAAAAATATTAAGGAGAAACAAAAATGAAAAAAAAAAGGATTTAAGAAAACAATAGGTAACTTTTTTTTAGATCGAAGTTGACTGGAAAGAAAGAGGCCGGAATAGAGTTTTACAAGTAAGAAGTGAGAGAGAAGAAACTGTTAACATAGAACTTACGGTTACAGATAGCCATTTCAACTGCAAAATGATGAAGCTATGACCACGCAATCTCATTGCAGCTAAAGATGAGAAAGGTATTGTGCTTACCTAAAAAGAAGAAAGAGACAATCTCTATGTCAAAATTATTATCACATACACCCTTGAATATGTAAAATATTTCTTATTTGATTAGAATCTTCAGTAGTAGAAGTTGGTTTCCACATTAATGAAAATAAAACAGAATTCATGCCTTTCAATAAAACAGGAAGGGAATCTGGGAAGAGGAGTTATTGTTTACAATAATCCCAATAAAAATAGCGTAAATAAGGAAAGAAATTATATAACATTGAAAACGTCGATCTAAATCAATTGGAATTTTTTTTTTAGATCTGGGATCATCATTTAACGCCTGACATCAATTTTAAAAACGTCTGCCTGTACTGCTCCAGTAAGAACCTGACTCATCCTGCTGTCCTATGCCTTTACAAGAGCCAGATCAGGTCGAAAATGGAGTCCAATTGCCAGTGATGGGACGGAGTATTGCCGTTAGTGACGCTGCAGGAGATGACCAGATTTCACTTTCCCGTCTCGATAGAATCTAAAAGCGTCTTCCGGCCTTGTAGACGATGAATTGGTTTTCCCACAGACGAAACGTTCCAAGCCTTTCGCTATTCTATCGCTATTCCCATGGAAAGTGCTCACATTATTGCGCTCCCACAGTTCTAACCTCCACAGCTAAGCCACGCCCGATATAGTGAACTTACCCTCACTCCCTTCGTATTCCATTGATGGGATGTGAGTTCCCCTCGGAGAGCTTCTTCCTACGAACCGCCACTTTGTGAAACCGACTCCCAAAAGGCTGCTTCCCCGATGATTACAATCTTAACTCTGACAATCCCCACATATCCTTATAAACCGTGACTCCTACTTCTTAAACTGTAACCCTCTACCTCGAGTGAATATTCTTGTAAAATAATGATCTCTTCCACGGGCCATTCACCTATTGAACGCACTGACTTTTGAGGACGGCGCTAAACGTCAACTGGAAAAATATATGGTCAATGAACAACTACATGGGAACTTACGCCAAGTTTACGAACAATCTATGAAGAGCAAGGCGGTTTAGTGGTCATTGCTGAAGAAAGAAACAAGAAGTCGTTCATCAGCTTATAGTATGGGATCCAAATTATGGGAAAAGATTAAGGGGTAGGCTAGCAAGAACCTTAATTGATCAGCTCATAAATGAGACAAGAATCAGAAAGGAAGAACTGGGCAGAGATATAAATGTCAGAAACAGTTGTAAAGAAATTGGTAAGAAGTATTCATTTCAAGACAATCACATAGATAAGGTAGATTTCATATTGTCAGTAATGATAAAAGCTATAGCAGCAGCTACTTTTGCTGTTTCTTTTTAGTTGCGGTGGAAGTGGTGTTTCTTGGGCAAGATATCCTGACGAAACCCAACCCTCTCCAGGCTAGATGTGGATTCAGAGTTTTTCCTTCTCTATGACCGGTTGCCTCTCAAGGCTACAAAACCCAGTCTGTCCAGTCCAGATGTGGATTCAGAGTTTTTCTTTCTCTTAGACCGGTTGCCAGCCAAGGCTTTAGAACCCAGTCTGTCCAAGACGGTTTTGAATTCAGAGTTTTTCCTTCTCCTAGACCGGTTGCCACCCAAGGCTATAAAACCCAGTCTGCCTAGTCCGGTTTTGAATTCAGAGATTTCCTTCTCCGAGACCGGTCGTCAGCCGAGGCTATAGAACCCGGTCTATCTTGCTATTAACCCATAGGTGGAACGAGAAAAGAGGATTCATACATTTCGCAAAGGTATTAGCACGTAAGTGAATGTAATGGATGCGACTGGAAATCGAACTCGGCTCTCCGATTCTTCAAACCGAGCCGCTATCTACTATTTCTCTTTCTAGATAAATAATCGGTACATTGCTATCTGACAGTTATGTTCTTGTTTACATTCATGATAACACGAGGATGGTATATACCGCAGGGAACATGGGATTCATGGCATGATAATTAGTGCAAAAGTGAAAGTAGCAGAGCGACCGAATTCGAACTCTCATCTAAGATTTTGTTTTCTGGACAGTAGCGTTTCACAGATACGACTGCGTGCACTTGAAAATGCAAACAAGTAAATATTCTTGCCTGCACTTATGTTTACAGGGAATTTGATTTGTTCGGCATCGATTTGGAAGTTTTCTCAGCATCAAATCCCTGACAGTAATCCGAGGCACTTGAATATTTTCCTTTGATTCTCTTCGATTCTTGCCCTTCACGCATGCGCGGGGAAGGCAATCTCCGCGGCCAATAACTGTCATGGCTGATGGCCGCCATGACAGTCAGACTAACAAATTTGAGAGTGGACCTTCAGGGTTCAAGGGCCAGCTGCAAGTTATCACCTTTTATCTTTTGGAATTATAACCTTGAAGAGCTTTATTGTATAAAGACAATTGATATTTGATATTTCAAGCGTTCCGTTTTCTCATGCTTCAATAAATTCCTTTCGTTCTTTAAATTTGGCCTCTAAGAATTATTTCTATCAATAATATCTCTCTATAAATTTTCTCCATTTCTTTTTAAAATTCTTTCTTTTTTCATATTTTTATTTCTTTATTTTCTTTCCAACTATTTCTTCATTCTTTCCTTCTTTCTTTCTTTCTTTTTTCTTTCTTTCATTCATTCATTCTTTCTTTCTTTGTTTATTTCTCCTTGTCTGTATTTTTCCTTAAAATAATTTTTCTTTATATTTATCGCTTTCATTCAATTAATTTTTCATTTTCCAGGAATTCTTTCTTTCTTTCTTTCTTTCTGTTAGTTTTTTTTCCTAGAATATTATTTCTTTCTGTATTTATCGTTATCATTCAATTATTTCTTCATTTTCCTTCCTTCCTTCCTTCCTTCTTATAATTTCCCCTTGAATCTCTTTTTCTTCTTTTTCATTAATTTTGTTCATTCTTTTCTAAGTTTCTTTCCGCTTTTCCAGCTTTCTTTCTTTCTTTAATTTATTTGTATCTTTCACAGTAATTCAGTCTTTCCTCTTTACAAACGATTGTTTAGAATTCGTTCTCTCTGTTTGTAACTTTCTTTCTAAGAATCTTTCTTCTTCATATCTTTCTTTTTCTATATCAATTTCTTCCTCTTCTTTTATTCCATCATCTTAACTTTAATTTTCTAATAATTCTTTGTCTCTTTCCCTTCAAATATAATTTTTCTTATTTTTCTGGATTGTTTTTCTGGGGTATCTTTAATTATTTTAAACTCTGTGTTTGTTAATAAATCCTTTTCTTTCAATTTCTCCTCAGAAAACTTTTCAATATCTGCTTTTTTCTTTTCTTCTGCTTGAAATATTTCCTCTCGTTTTTTTGTCACTGATTTATCGATTTCTTTAATCATTTCATCCCAAGAAAGGCAATAAAGCCACTAAGACACAAGTGGTTTCTGAGGGTTAGTGTATATGATAAAAACACTATTAAGGATAGAGAACGATAAAAGAATAAGATTTGATTTAAGACGACAGAAGGTAACGATTAACATTGCATTTAAATTTTTGAAGATCAAAGTTGACTGGAAACCACTAATCCGGAAGAATACATTACTTTTTTTCTTCTAAATGGCTTTAGGAAATGTTTAATGGCATTATGAAAGGTTTTAATGGTGTTATGAAATGTTTAATGGCTTTAGGAAATGTTTTAATGACTTTAGGAAATTTTTTAATGGATTTATTAAATGTTTTAATAGCTTTATGAAATGTTTGCTCCAATTAACCAAACAGTCATTTCTTTCCACAACTTTACAAATATACCTACATTTTCCATTAAATTTAAACATGATCTTAACATTAGAAAAAGATACAAGATAAAACAATACATCTCACTATACTTACTATATTAAATGTGTCAGTCCTTGAAAACGTCCTTTGATTACTTTCTCCTCAGACCACCACTATGCAGCATTGACAGAAGAAAACTGACGATAGAACAGAATGAGCATGAAATCTAACTTTCACGGGGACACCAGTAGGGAAACGGCACACGCGTCCTAAAACAATAAACTCTACGATCTAAAAATGTACATCTATTTTTGTAGTTGGATAATTTAAAAAATGAAACTATTTTAAATCTTTTTGTTTATTCCAAAAATATCTTTTTAAATAGCCACCTTAAAAAACAGTTCTGATTTGACGTCGGCGGTTTTTATCTGTGTTACTTTTAAGAAAAGAACTGCCAAAACACATTTTATGTTATTGTTCATCTAACAGAAGCCCAAGAGCTACTCGATGTAGAGTGGTTACCGATCGGATTTGCTTTATGCACGTAAGAATTGTTTATGTGAGGATTTATGTCGGTGATAGACAATGGCAGGCACGTTGTACAATAAAAATATCATTTTCATAAGAATTGGAGACGAAATGTATTTACAGAAATAAATCAGTATTGTTTTGCACATGTTATGCATTGACCTGTTAAATAACATTACAAGCCCCGTTCGAACTCCTTCACTATGTATTATTGCTTTAGCCCTTCTTTCCTGTTTAGGACTGAGTTAACGGTTCCTTCTAAGTTCTTCTCATTCTCCCAGCAACCTCTTGCGTCTTAATGGCATTATTGCCTTCCTTTGGGTGAAATGATTATAAAGTCCTATCGACATATAGTTTCCTTAACATAACTCGCATATATATATATATATATATATATATATATATATATATATATATATATATATAGTAGCGAGCATAAAGATCAGAACGATGTTAAGAAAAAGTCTAAATGTGAAATAACTTTTTATTTTAAAGCTTCAAAGAACATTTTATGAAAGGAAAAATGAGAAGATTTTCTGTGAACATATTAATTTCTATAATAAAGCTCTAAAAGATAGCGGCTACAAAACCCCAAAACTAACTTATATGAAAAATGAATATGGAAAGCATAGAAAAAAACACGAGTAGAAAAATAATTTGGTATACGCCCCCATACAACCAAATGGTAAAGAACAAATGAGGACAAAAATTCCTTGTATTAATAGTTAAGCACTTTCCTAGAGAAAGTAAACTAAGTACTGTTTTCAATAAAAATACACTAAAATTAAGTTACAGCTGTACTGAAAACTTATAAAAAATATTAAGAAACATAACGCTAATATCTTGAATAAACATTTAGATCAAAACCAAAGAAATTTAGACAATATAAAAATAAAAAGAGATGAAGATAAACAAAAATTATGTAACTGTAGAAATCCTCATAACTGTCCTCTACAAAATAAATGTCGCACAGAATCATTAGTATACCAATGCAATATCTCACCTATTGAGAATCTCGAAAACGTAAAAATCTATATAGGTTGCACAAGCCATGAGTTCAAAAAGCGGTTATATCAACATCAAACTTCCTTTAGGATAAATAGGTACAGAAATCAGACATCCCCTTCAAAGTATTTCTGGCACTTAAAGAATCCAATAAAACACCTACAGTAAAATGGAAATTAATAAAAGATAGAATATGTAGGTCAATAAATGACCCATGTCCTTTGTGCATACATGAGAAACTATATATTACTAAGTTTATAAGAAATAAAAACTTACTGAATCAGAGAAATGAAATAGCTATTTTTTGCTGTCATTGTCAAAAATTTTCCTTAAATAATATTTTAAAATAAAATTAAAAAATGGTGGCTGGTAATATACATACTTATATTTGATATGAAAAAATAATTTTAAGTAATTTAAGTAATTCTATTACATTTACTTGATTTTTAAAAAGAAATATAGTCTATCAATAATTAAGAATGAAATATTTTAAAATTATAGATTAATAAAACGTATTCTAACGCAAACACATTAAAAGGAATCTCTAATTATACAAGAAAAAAATGCCGAAAAACTTTCTGCCGTTAATAAAAAAAACCCAGACGACATGCATTTAACGGATGTCAGAATTCGTTGAAAAATACACCCTACCCTCCCTAAACTTAACTTCTTTTTCGAACGTAACTCATAATTGATACAACAATAGTTAATAAAAATGAACACGCTACCGCCCCTGTCTGAATGATTGGCTTTCTCTGTATCCTTGGAAACAGGAAATTATGAATTTATATGTGCGTTTAAAACTCAGTAAATTTAAACATAAGTTATTCCAAAATTCGCTTGAAGATGAAACGGAACTAATGCTTTTAATTTAATTATATAATAAAATATAAAGTTTTTAGCTTCCATTTTTGAAACATGGTTATAACCATATTTAAAATCAGTTGTTTTTAAAGCTTTTCACACCAGGCAAGACTGGAAGCCACTAGCACGCAAGGGGTTACAGAGGATTTGGAGCGAGAGCAAATAGGAGTGTTAGAGGAAAGGATGTGGAGAAGGATAGAGGATAGATCAAGGCAACTGGAGATGTCGATTGACGTTACACTTGAATAGTTGGATATCATAGTCATCAGGGAAACAGAAATGAGGAAGGGAGTTCCACAGGCGTGAGGTGCGAGATATGAAGCTATTGGAGTAGAAGGGACGTCTACTTTTAACTGTTTCAACAGTGAAAGGGCGGGAACGAGATGCCAGCCTCGTAGGACGCTTGAATTCATGGAGCCTGGGAACCAGTGATAGCAGCTCATCGGAGCAATTACCATGGAAGTATTTATAAAAGAGACAGAGAGAGGCGACGGTGCGTCTCTGAGAGAGAGACTGCAGATCAGGGCCAATTACATTGCATACCCGTCTCTGGATCTTATCAAGAACCCCGAGGCAAACAGAAGGGGCTGCAGACCATAAATGGCAGCAATACTCCATGCAAGGGCGGATGGTTGATTTGTAAATTTGGAGGATCGATTCAGGGGAGAATAATTTCCTGGCCCGGCACAGGGAGCCAACTTTCCTTGCGGTGGATGAAGCAATCATATCAATGTAGTTGTTCCATCTCAGGTCAGCAGACAGCGTGAGACCGAGCAGCCGCAGAGAGGAGCTCTCGAGAAGTTGAGCTTCAGACATTCTAATGGGATGCTGGGAAGGATCCCTGTGGTGATAATGAGAGCAGTTTTGTCTTGGAGGCGTTAAAGTTAACCAGCCAATTCCTGCCCCAGTTCACAACCGATTGAAAGTCCTTTTCGAGACGAACAGCCAGGTTAATTTTGTCAGTGGCACTAGATTTGTTTCTGAGGCAGGAATAAATTGTGGTGTCATCCGCATAGAATCAATGGCGTCAGGAAGATCATTTATAAATATAAGGAACAGGGTAGGGCCGAGGATGGAGCCTTGCGGAACACCTGCGTTCGTCGGATAGGAGCTGGAGGAGAATCCATTGAGAACGACCTTCTCAATGGATGTATTATTAAATAAATGTTGATTTATAATATTTATGCGCTGCAAATTTACATTGAGCACTGTTTTGTAAGAATAAAAAAAAATATCAATAAGAACACCGGATTATATATCTTACTGTTCTTTCTTTTTATTTACACACACACACACACACACACACACACACACACACACACACACACACACACACACACACACACACACACACATATATATATGCCATCAGAGGTTCCTTTTTTCTTTGTTATTTCTTCTTGTCTAATATATTAGGTTGCCTGACAAATTGTGTGTTGGTCACACCGATATTGTTAGGGTTTTTAGTATATATATATATATATATATATATATATATATATGTATGGATTCAAAAGGATAGACATTTTATCTCTATTGAATTTATCTATCATCTTTTCCAAACCGCGAATTGATGTGATTCATAGACGTTTCCTGAGTATCCGATTCAATTTGAAACCAAATATGACGGAACTCATAAAGAATGCACTACCTTCAACACTTTTGTTTCTCTTTCCTTCACTTTAGTTTTTCACAGCCCTGACGATGACTTATTTGAATCGGAAAGCTTGGACATAATGTTGATTTTAATAAATTTTGTCATTTGTAGCAGCCAGGTTTACGGATGGTGTTTCGCAATTTGGAAAAGACGTTGGATAAATTGAATAGACACAGAATGTCTAAGCTTTTAATAAAATTATTCTAGAACTTTTGCCGCTTAATTCTACTACTACTACTATTTCTACGACGACTACTACTACCCCCTATATATATATTTATTATACATATATATATATATATATATATATATATATATATATATATCATATAAGATTGATGATATTTCTTATACATTAGTCGGTGCTTTGACCAAATTGAAGCACAAAGAGAGAGATGTTAAACATGTTGTATTTCAATATATATATATATATATATATATATATATATATATATAAACATTGTTTTATTAAATTATACCGACAAGGTTTGTCTCTTCAACTTTGTATTATATCTTTCAATTTCCGAATAGGCTGTTGTCAATCGGGGATAAATTTAGAAATAAATTGTCCAAAGTTCATGTTTATTTTCTGTTATATATCAAAGAATTTCGACTATCACAGTCATTGTCAAGAACTGTGCGTTATAATTTTTTTTTCTTGGATAATTGGATTTCCCTATGAGGTAATGTCGGAATTTTATTGTATTAGTGTCCTTGTTCGCTGCAGAATCATATTATTTAAATGACTGTGATAGTAGAAAGTAATTGAATATAAGAGAAAAAAATCAAATTTGAGAAATATATTCATAATTTCAGTCCCGATATAAAACACCACATTCAGAAATGGGAAAATATAATAAAATGTTCAATAGACAGAACTTGTAAGGCGATGGAATCTAATGAAATTTGTTTGAATGACCTCTTATTGCCTGAATACATGCTACACGCACAAACACACACACATACACATACATACACACACACACATACACACACATATATATATATTATTTATTTATTATAATTTTATCATATAGACAAAACTATTTTACTCACTACAAAGATGCAACTTGGTTTCAGTGCATTTCAACTGCACTTCGACGGGTGAGAATCGAAAATGGTTACGAACACTCCTGCTTGTAGGCAAGCCGGATGTGAAAGGTCACTTCCTTTTTCACATTTGTTAGAGAAGAAAAATATATACATAAAAAAGAATATATATAGGTGTCGGAGTAAAACAATCTATAAACAAGCACTATTTTTTCACTCCGACACATATATTCTTTTTATGTATATATTTTTCTTCTCGGACAAATGGAAAAAAGGAAGTGACGTTTCACATCCGGCTTGCCTACAAGCAGGATTGTTCATAACATTTTCGATTGTCACCCGTCGAAGTGCAATTGAAATGCACTGAAACCAAGTTGCATCTTTGTAGTGAGTAAAATGGTTTTGTCTATATGATACAATTATAATAAATAAATAATTATCGCTCTACTATCAGTATCGAGTCCTCTTTTAAATTAATGCTGTGAAAGTTGGAATTTATATATTACTTTCGTTCTCATCGCATCGGGTATATATATATATATATATATATATATATATATATATATATATATATATATATATATATATGTGTATAATAGGTTAAGGGTCAGAGTTGAATCAGACCACGAAAACGTAGTATTAAAAAGTGCTCAATACACGTGTAAAAAACATGTAGAGCTTTTAACTTTAAACATTAGGAGGTCAGATGAAACCACTAATTTGGCTTCAACCTTACGGTGGCCTCAGGCAATTTTTTATCAAATGACCACCTAACGTTTTAAATAAAAAAAACACACACAAAAAAAACTAAAGAACGCTATATTATTATTTTCAAAAATAAATAAAGAAACGCACGATGTTGGGTGTCATGAAAAGGGAAGAGGAAGATGTGAAGAAGAAGAAGAAAAAGGAGAAGGGAGAAGAGAAGAAAAGCAAGTGTATTGTAAATGCATCTGTGGTGGGTTAAATACATTTTTTACCCAGCCTCATATGCCCTTAAGAAAAATTTTCAATGTAAGCAAGGGCTTAAGACTTCGATTTTCTGGTTGAAAAGGTTTTAGGGATCCGGAAATGTTATAGTCGCTAATTTTCCTGTTGGCAGAGGTTGCAAATATGGTTGTGATTTTGTATGGTCTTCATTTTTTTTTTAAATTTTCGACCTTATGGAAGGATACCTGTTGTTTTTTCTTTTAAATTCCACACATGGTTAGATAGTTTTGTAGAGTATCTAAGATTTGCTAGCTTAAAAGACGACCTATGATTGTACCACCAACATTTAAAAGCACCTTCACTATATCCTATGTACGTTTTATTTTGGCCCTTAATATCTGTTTCTTTAAAACGTACATTTGATAAAAAATCGCCTGAGGATACCTTAAGGTTGAAACCAAGGTAGCGGATTCAACTGACCTCCTGACATATATATATATATATATATATATATATATATATATATATATATATAAAGACATTTTTATGTTTAACATTCTTTTTATAGATACAAGTATTTAAGTAAATGTTCTGTTTATAATAAACAGTATTAAATAACATTTACCGACCTGAATGCCCGAGAAATTTTCATAGAAAATATTCGTCCTCCGACAGGATTCGAACCGTCATATAGCCTGAAGTGCCTTAACCTATTTAGCCACAGAGGATCATTTGGTTGGCAAGGTCGAATTTACTGCTTATAAACTTCAATCTTCCATGAATCTTTCACGTACATTCAAAACTGCTCATGGCGTATCAAATGTAAACAAATGACGTCACACATTATGAAATGGACAAAGTCCGAAAATTATTTAAAGACATTTTTATGTTTATGTTTATTATAAACAGAGCATTTATTTAAATACTTGTATCTATAAAAAGAGAGGGAGAGAGAGAGAGTGTGTATGTGTGTGTGTGAGAGAGAGAGAGAGAGAGAGAGAGAGAGAGAGAGAGAGAGAGAGAGAGAGAGAGATGAATTTGACCAGCCCCAGGGCCCAAATTCGTAACAATGTATATATATATATATATTATATATATATAATGAAGTGGCAAAAACACCTTATATAACTGCACACAACCTTGGTTTCTACCGCCAGGTCAATTCAGATGGCGGGAAATAAATGTTCGTAATAGCATACCATACTACAATTATTCAGCTATAACACCGGAGTTTCATTAAAGACGACGGACACGGTACTGCTTTTTATTTGAATTTTTCTTGTGTTCGAATATGTGTTTCTTTTCTGCATATAAAGTGTGTAAAAATTATCCAAATGTTTTGAATATACGAGCGCTTTCGGCTATTCTTTTCCCCATTATCAAAGATGATTTTTATTTTATGTATTTTTAACTGAATCTATGTATTTTTATGTATGTATCTATGAACACGGTCACAATGGGTTGGCCGTGTTTGGAAAAATTCCTATAACTCTCTCTCTCTATATATATATATAATATATTTACTGATTTCCTTGTCCGTGTTTATAACCACTGTGCTATTCAGCAACTCCATATGTTAGACTGGCATCCAAATTCTAATATATTTATATAGACATGATCGATATACATCTCTTTTTACATGTAACAATATTTGTTCCTACTTAAGTGCCGTCTATCTTTCTTCTTTGAAGAAATTCCAGTTTTCTTTCTGGAACGGTGAGAACTGTCTCAGAAAACGCTTGAGCGATAGATCCTTTTCATGTCTCCTTTCTGGAATACGAGCGCCATTTTGATATCCAAAACGTGGCATAGAATACAACAAACACTCAACATTCACGTTTACGTTTCAAAAAGCGGATATCACGGTATCGAATTATCGCAAAATCTCGAACACTATAACAGAATATCGTTTGCTCGGGGCACTTGGACTCTTGTTACGACCACCATGTCCCGCATTGGCCAAGAAAGGTTACCGGGTCGGCTGGAGTATAATTCAATAAACGAGGCCCCAAAACCGAATGTCGACTAACATTACATTCCCGTAACTCAATTTGTATAGACGAACCAAGATTTACCACTTTTACTGCTATCTTTACCTTTAGCCGACCAATGTCTCCGGGCTTTATTTTCTCTCTCTAAAGAAACACATGAAATTTTACCATTATTATTAGAAATCTTCTGTTTCTTTTATTTTTGGTTGTCGATGATTCGTTTGATACGGAATCAAAATGGTTAAAAGGGGAAAAAAGTATAAAACGCAAGAACAAAGCATCCAAGACAATGCAAGGGGCATAAAAGAATGCATCAAAGTTCAGCAAAGATACAGGTTAGAAAAAAAATAGCGAGGCTTGAATGGGTAAGCGAAATGGTTGTGAGCAACAAACATATGCATCTATCGGAGTTGGCTCCTCCTTAATATCCAAATTGTCACTAGGGGTCATTCTCCCTATACTATAAATACTGGGCGAATTCTCGCCTCGTTCCCTTTTTCATTTCTTCATTTTAGCGACTACAATGTAAGCTCTCTTAGAAGATCCGCCTGTTCCCATTTGTGGGAGACGCCATGAACATTACATACACATACACGTACATACGAACATTCATCAAAGAACAGACACAACGGTCACACACAAATATCATTGTCTATGTCCATTTGTAAAATTGTTTTGTTTAATACATATATTTGTTTATATATATATATATATATATTAATGCATGTTTCATTAGTTAATATAGACAGGTTTTATCTATTTATTTTAAGTAAGTTCCTTTCGTAAAGTCTGATAAGCTTAATCACATTATCGTTGAAAGACGAAAGGAAAACACCATATTGATAGATGTTTAAATCCAATCTAAGCTTTCGGCTTACATAAGCCATTACCAAAGATGACAATTTCAATAAATCAAACAACATACAGACGAAACTACAATAATAGCCCGCCCTTGCTGCTTGAATAAGCTCAAAGTAACGACAATCTCGTATATACGAGACGAGGAAGCGAAAATCGCGTCGCAGCTCGTGACGTCACACATGACCACGCGAGAGTGAAAAACAAGAAGTATTAAGTATGGGAAGCCGTTAGTATAAACCAATGCCTTCTGTTAACAATTATAGGCATTTAAGAATATTTGTGGAGATTTCATAGTGTATTTTGTTCAGGTTAGGTTTCAACAGTTTTATGTATATAGCTTCAAGGATTTTTAATTTTTGTTTATTGTTTTCATGTTTAAGTATATTTGTGTTGTCAACAAGGATTTTCCGGAATTGAGTACGCAGGAAGGCATGTTGTTTAAATGTCTAAAAATGTTAGAGTTATCATTTAAATGTAGAGTTATAAATGTGTATATATCTTCTTCTTCTTCTTCTTTTTCTTCTTGTTATTCTTCTTTTTCTTCTTCTTTCTCTTCTTTTTCATCATCATCATCATCTTCTTCTTCTTCCTCTTTTTCATCTGTTTCTTCTTTTTCTTCTTCTTCCTCTTTTTTCTTTTCTTCTTTTTCTTCTTCTTTCTCTTCTTTTTCTTATTTCTCTTCTTGTCTTCTTCCTTTTCTTCTTCTTCTTTTTCTTCTTCTTGTTTTTCTTCTTCTATCGCTTCTTCTTCATCTTTTTCTTCTTTCTCTTCTTTTTCTTTTTCTTCTTCTTTCTCTTGTTTTTCATCATCATCATCATCATCTTCTTCTTCCTCTTCTTCATTTGTGTCTTCTTTTTTTTCTTCTTTCTCTTCTTTCTCTTCATTTTTCTTCTTTTTTTGTTTCTTTTCTTTTTTCTTTTCTTTTTCTTTCTCTTCTTCATCTTTTTCTTCTTGTTATTCTTCTTTTTCTTCTTCTTTCTCTTCTTCGTTTTCATCATCATCATCATCCTCATCATCATCATCTTATTCTTCTTTCTCTTTTTCATCTGTTTCTTCTTCTTCTTTTTCTTCTTTCTCTTCTTTTTTCTTCTTCTTTTTCTTCTTCTTTCTCTTCTTTTCTCTTCTTTTTCTTCTACTTTATCTTCTTTTCTACTTCTTTTTCTTCTTCTTTCTCTTCTTTTTCTTCTTATTTCTCTTCTTTTCTTCTTCCTTTTCTTCTTTTTCTTCTACTTCTTGTTTTTCTTCTTTTTTCTCTTTTTTTCTTATTCTTATTTTTCTTTTTCTTCTTCTTTCTCTTCTTCTTTTTCATCATCATCATCATCATCATCATCTTCTTCCTCTTCTTCATCTGTTTCTTCTTTATCTTCTTTTTTCTCTTCTTTTTCTTCTCTTTTTCTTTTTCTTTCTCTTCTTCTTTCTCTTCTTTTTCTTCTTCTTTTTCTTCTTCTTCGTTTTCTTCTTCTTTTTCATCATCATCATAGTCATCATCATTATCATCATCATCATCATCTACTTTTTGTTGTTGTTGTTGTTGTTCTTCATCTTTTTCATCTTTTCTTCTTTTTCTTCTTCTTTCTCTTCTTATTTCTCTTCTTCTTTTCTTCTTTTTCTTCTCCTTTTTCTTCTTTTTCATCATCATCATCATCATCATAATCACCTTCTTCTTCTTCTTCTTCTTCTTTTTTTATGTACCGTGTCCATTTATGACTACATACCTTCCTATCCTTTGTGACCCTTAGGATCGTCTCTCCCTGAGCCACGTCTCCCGTACCCTGTTCCTCTTTCCATCCACACAACCACGTCTGGTAGTGCTTTCCTTTTTTATGAGGCCCACAGCTGCGAGTACTATTGGTACAGTCTCAGTCTTCATTCCCCACATCCTGTTAGCTACAGATAAATGTCACTGAATGGCAAACTGGATCACCTATTCAATATTGATTGTCTTGAAACCTTTGCCAAGGATGACAACGAAGAGAAAATCTTACTCGTCATTAATCAAAACCTTCAGCGAAGACATTAGGATGAAGTTCGGAATCGTCACATATGCCAAAGTCACCTTCAAAGTGGTAAACTAACGAAAACTACAGATTTAGACGTTGATAGATAAGATTGAGGAACTAGACCAAGATGGTACATACAAATACTAAGGAATTAATGAAGGAGACGGAATACAACATTCAATTATGAAGAAAAAGATCCGAAAAGGATATTAGAGGAGAGTGCGTTTGATACTAGAAAGCGAACTTAATGGGGCCAATAACATGAAGACAATCAACACCTTAGAAATGTCCGCAGAAAAGTCTTACGAGAATTCATCCCCGTCAAAGGTGAAAACAAGGAAAAGGAATTTATCGATAGCATGTATCGACTACAGAAAGGCGTTTGTCAGTGTGTCACACTCGTGAATAAAGAATATCCTTAAAGTATACAAAGTATACTCCACAATGGTCAAATTCTTAACAGAGGACATGAAAAACTGGAAGACTACACAAAATCTAAACCATACAAATGTGTCATTAACATCGAGACCAAACAACATCGTTAGATTCACTTACAAATACCCTTGAAAAAAAATCTAGGTCTTCTCTCCCCTAGCTATGTGTTGAATCGCAGGACTGAATGGGTTCTTTAGCTTTGGTTGGCAACCAGTCTACGGCAGAAAGAAATGGCAACCTACTGCAAGAAAAAAATCTGCTTCGTCAGTCATGTATCGAAAGATGCATGATCGCCCAAGTGTGTATCACGTACGGCACTTTACTGGCTG
Source organism: Acanthosepion esculentum (assembly GCA_964036315.1). NCBI lineage: Eukaryota > Metazoa > Mollusca > Cephalopoda > Sepiida > Sepiidae > Acanthosepion > Acanthosepion esculentum. The sequence goes on from OZ038489.1 coordinate 5,641,089, forward strand.
ACTAGCAGCAATAAAAGATAAGAAATTGAGGAGATTCAATGTCACCACTACTCTTCGACCTTAGCGCATCTCAGCTGCCTACTGAACAACAATAGCTGCAGATAAAAGTCGCAGAATGGCAAACTGAGTCCCCTATTCCATATTGATGATCTTAAAACGTTTGCCAAGGATGACAACCAGCAGAAAAACCTACTCACCATTAAAATCTTCAGCGAAGACATTAGGATAGAGTTCAGAATCGACAAATGCGCCAAAGCCAACTTCAAAAGCGATAAACTAATGAAAACCTCAGATACAGTTACTTAGGTATGAATGAGGGAGACGGAATACAACATTCAATTATGAAGAAAGAAAATCTAAAATGAATATTATAGGGGAGTGCGTTTGATACTAGAAAGCGAACTTAATGGGGTCAATACAATGAAGCCTATCATCGCCTTAGAAATGTCTGCCGTTACATACAGCTTCAACATTATTAAATGGACGCTGAATGGCATTAAAAGATTGGACGCGAAGACCAGAAAAATGCTTACCCAAATGAGGATGCACCACTCAAAATCAGATGTTGATAGGATGTACGTACCAATGGTTTTAAGAGGCTGAGGTCTAAACCAACTGGGACTAACTCTAAACGCTAAATCAATCGGTTTGGAAGCATATCTCAGAAAAACCAATGACCATCTCCTATAAATAGTAAAATACAAAATCCACTCCATCAACAAAGAAGCTGAAACAGCTTAATATACCAGAAATCAAACCAATAAAAAACGAAGCGAATGCCATCAACGCCAAACGAGTAAAACAGAAAGCAAAACAACTTGGCCAAATGAAATTACAAAAAAAAAGAAAATTACTGGAAGGACAATGCGTTGCATGGCAAATACCTAAAAAGAACGAAAGAAGCAGATGTGGACCAAAAGAAAACACATCAGTGGATGAGGAACCCCGGGTTGAAAGCTGAGACAGAAAGTGATTATTGCAGCTCAGGACCAAACACCCATAATACGACCCTATCACTGCCACATAATCAAGGATAGAACTAACTGCAGAAAATAGGATGTAACTGTCGACCATATTATCTCAGGATGACCGGAATTAACAAAAATCAATATACCCACTGACATAACAAGGTAGCGACATATGCACACTGGAAGATATGCAAGAAGCACAAAATCGAAACCATTGAGAGATGGTGTGAGCACCAACCTGACACAGTTGCTCAAAATAACGATGTAACTATCCTCTGAGGCATGCCAATTCAAACTGACAGGGAAATAAAAGACAACAGATCTGATATTATCATAAAAGACAAGAAAGGCGGGGACTGTATGCTTATTGACATAGCAGTACCATCTAAGAGAAACACTTCAATAAAGATTATCGAGAAATTGTCCAAATGCAAGGACCTGGAGATCGAGATTAACAGGATGTGTGGAATGAAGACTGAGACTGTACCAATAGTATTAGGAACTCTGGGCCTTGTCAAAAAGGAAGGGACAATTTTACTAACAGTGTCCCGGGTAACACACAGGTCAATCTAGTAGTGAGTGCCACTAATTGGAAGGTCGGGTGTGTTTGCGTCTTCTCGCTCTCAATCTTCCAGTCTCTCGTAGACAGTTTGACTTTATAGGTACTTACTACCTATAGTGTAATCATTCATGGGGGTGCCTGGTTATTCCATTACATCAGTGTATAAAACAGGAATCAAAGGAAATAATAATGACAAGTGGCTATTTTGCTGATCCCGGTAAAATAGACAAACTCGCTTATAATCTTATTTTACCCGTGTCGGTAAAATAAATCCCTACGCTGTTTTGTCGGTAAATATTTTTATTACTATGAAGGCAGGTAATATTAAAAATAAGAAAACAGATTTAACACAGAAGTTGATTTATTTTCACTATCAATTGTTAAGACAGTTTAAAATCTTTTCCACCACCAATTGTTAAAACACAAATTAATATCATTTACTCATCACTTAATTACTAAAAGAAATATAGAAGTTTCTGAATATTTTAAACACTTCCGGCATAACAGTCTCTGTAAATCCAGAACTTAGGGCATGGTTCTCTTGCTAATATACTTCCGGTGTACTTCCACTGAAGACAACAGTCACAAACCACAGAATCCATGTTGTTCAAGTCCTGCCAACACAGCTCACACAACCATTGCGCTGACGAACTCAAGACTCCTAAACATGTTGCACTGCTTTCCAACGATCTGGATCAAAATGTCTGCAGTTCTTCTGGAATGATACATTTTTATCCAGACATGATGTCGGTATTGTAGAAGGGTTTTGTTTCACGGTACTCTCAGAGCGAAGTTCTCAACCCCATAATAAAAAAATCATTATTATCAGCTGACAAAGTAGCCAAATCGAATTCACTTTTTCTCCCATTAGCAAGGGGTAAAATAGCAGGACAGACTAAGTTGTCTAGCCTCGACAGGTCGTCCAGGCTACATAAACTATTCTGAATTCAAAACTTGAAAATCAATCCAATCCCAAGAACCCTCATGAGGACTCACAATTTACCGATATTAAAGAAGAGGAAGTTGTGGAGAGTCACGTTCGCCTAGGTTCTATTTAATATTGTTTGAACAGCTGCAGTATGTATGGGTTCGTGACTAATTTCATGGGTGTTTTTATCATAAAGTTTTTATCGCTACATTCTCCGAAATTCTTGGTTTTTATTTCATTTTGAAATGTCAGACGTTTTTCTTATGTTTTTATAGAAGGGTTGATAAGCCGTAAAAATCCTTTTTCATAAACACTAAATCCGATGACTGCGAGCTCATTGAAATCTCCTCGCCTTACCCTGCCGTTTAACCCGTGATTTTCAAGTGATCTAGGTGAATTTCATCGGAATCCCAATTTTTGTTATTTTTTTCGACATCTAAGATTAATCGTTTGTTCTGTCGGTATCTGTTCTTGATCTGGAAGCCGATGTCAGTTTAGCGATGAAAACACGAGAAAATTTCTGGCACAAAACTTAAATACAATTTCACATCACTCAACTTTTAGTTTGCTACTCAAAGATTAAGGCTGCTTCTCCTGATTGAGAGACCACTAGAAATGTCACTAATTTAATTCTAGCGATAAATAACGCCATCTTGACGGAAGGGGTAAATCTTTTTTTTTAAATTCTGTTTGTTTAAGTTATCGAACCCATAAACATTCAAAACGCATTTGTTTAGTTTTCAAAGCGCCGTTCTAACAAGGTTTAATTATTGTCTGTCCAATTAAATAATTCGCTGACAATCTGACAATAATAATTAAAATTTTAGCAGTAAAGGTTCAATCTTCCTGACATTTAATTTAATTATAGGTTAAAGTAAACAAGTCCGGTATTAGCGTATTGTACAAAAAGGCGTCAGGTTCGAGTTTAAAACCCAGATTAGAATTAAAATTCTTCTTTACAAAAACAAAAACAGGAATCGGGATTTTCCCTTTGTGCTTTATGAAATCGCATTGATGAAGGGGTGCTGAAAATTATTCGACATTTCACACATTGTAAAATCTCACCAAATAGGAGTAGATAGGTTCGACTATTCGCCCGGTTCACATTCTTTTGAAAAGGAGTTGCGGTTCATCCACTGTTTCCTATTTAGGATTTGGTTTCCGGTTCTCTATAAAACATTTTTTTCGTTCTCTTTCCCTTCCAGTAGCATCTTGCATCTTAGTAGCATGTTGATACTTTGATGTATTTGTCGATGCCAGTAGCCATAATTTTAACACCTCACTTTACAAAAGAAAAAAAAAAAACAACAAAAAACTAGCATGCTTACTTAGCTACGAAAGTGAATGTCCTCACAGATACAAAATTAGCCGTTATCAAAACATGATTTACACGGCAAAGTAATTTCTTATTCGGTCGTATTATTCTATAAGGAACTTAGCAAAATTAAACCAAACCCTAATCACGGTGGAGTAATGGATAGCGACTCGGACTGCGGAATGGGAGATCCGAGTTCGAATTCCAAACAAAATCAAAGTAACATTCACTTACGTGCTAATACACTTGGGAAAGGTATGAATCCTCTTCTTCTCTACCCAGCAATGAGTAAATAGCAGGACAGACCGGGTTCTGTAGCCTTGAATGGCAACTGGTCTACCACAGAAAAGAAATGGCAACCTTCTGTGGGGAAAAAAATCTGCCTCGTCAGTCAAAGATACTTGATCGCCTAAGCGTGTATCACTCTTGGCACATAACTGACTAATCAACAATAATTTTCCTATCCACGTTGTCGATGAACAAATAAAATTAACCTTAAAGAAATTTAGAAAAAAAAATGAAACCCTCCCTGCCGCAAACAACAATAAACACACCATTAACTTCTATCGTAACTAAATTATTTTTCTTTCTTGCTTACTTCTTCCTTTCTCTTTGGATTTTATTTATTACTCGTTATTTCTTGCTTTCCTTCTTTCTTTCTTTTTTCCTTTCTTTCTTATCCTTTCGATTTTATTTTTCGGTCATTTTTCTTTCTTTCTTTCCGTCTTTCTTTCCTTCTTTTCTTATCCTTTCGATTTTATTTTTCATTGATTTTTCTTTCTTTTTTTCTTTCTTTCTTTCTTTATTTTCTTATCCTATCGATTTTATTTTTCATTCATTTTTCTTTCTTTTCTTCTTTCCTTCTTTCTTTTCTTATCCTTTCGCTTTTATTTTACATTCATTTTTCTTTTTTCCTTCTTTCTTTCTTTCTTTTCTTATCCTTTCGATTTTATTTTTCATTTTTCTTTCTTTTTTCTTTTCTTATCCTTTCGATTTTATTTTTCATTCATTTTTCTTTCTTTCTTTTTTGTTTTCTTATCCTTTCGATTTTATTTTTCATTCATTTTTCTTTCTTTCTTTTTTCTTTTCTTATCCTTTCGCTTTTATTTTACATTCATTTTTCTTTTTTCCTTCTTTCTTTCTTTTCTTATCCTTTCGATTTTATTTTTCATTTTTCTTTCTTTTTTCTTTTCTTATCCTTTCGCTTTTATTTTTCATTCATTTTTCTTTCTTTCTTTTTTCTTTTCTTATCCTTTCGATTTTATTTTTCATTCATTTTTCTTTCTTTCTTTTTCTTTTCTTATCCTTTCGATTTTATTTTTCATTCATTTTTCTTTCTTTTCTTCTTTCCTTCTTTTTTCTTTTCTTATCCTTTCGCTTTTATTTTACATTCATTTTTCTTTTTTTCCTTCTTTCTTTCTTTCTTTCTTTCTTTTCTTATCATTTCGATTTTATTTTTCATTTTTCTTTCTTTTTTCTTTTCTTATCCTTTCGATTTTATTTTTCATTTTTCTTTCTTTTTTCTTTTCTTATCCTTTCGATTTTATTTTTCATTTTTCTTTCTTTTTTCTTTTCTTATCCTTTCGATTTTAGTTTTCATTCATTTTTCTTTCTTTCTTTTTTCTTTTCTTATCCTTTCGATTTTAGTTTTCATTCATTTTTCTTTCCTTCTTTTTTCTTTTCTTATCCTTTCGCTTTTATTTTACATTCATTTTTCTTTTTTTCCTTCTTTCTTTCTTTCTTTCTTTCTTTTCTTATTTCGATTTTATTTTTCATTTTTCTTTCTTTTTTCTTTTCTTATCCTTTCGATTTTATTTTTCATTTTTCTTTCTTTTTTCTTTTCTTATCCTTTCGATTTTATTTTTCATTTTTCTTTCTTTTTTCTTTTCTTATCCTTTCGATTTTAGTTTTCATTCATTTTTCTTTCTTTCTTTTTTCTTTTCTTATCCTTTCGATTTTAGTTTTCATTCATTTTTCTTTCTTTCTTTTTTCTTTTCTTATCCTTTCGATTTTATTTTCATTCATTTTTCTTTCTTTTCTTCTTTCCTTCTTTTTTCTTTTCTTATCCTTTCGCTTTTATTTTACATTCATTTTTCTTTTTTTCCTTCTTTCTTTCTTTCTTTCTTTTCTTATCATTTCGATTTTATTTTTCATTTTTCTTTCTTTCTTTCTTTTCTTATCCTTTCGATTTTATTTTTCATTTTTCTTTCTTTTTTCTTTTCTTATCCTTTCGATTTTATTTTTCATTCATTTTTCTTTCTTTCTTTTTTCTTTTCTTATCCTTTCGATTTTATTTTTCATTCATTTTTCTTTCTTTCTTTTTTCTTTTCTTATCCTTTCGATTTTATTTTTCATTCATTTTTCTTTCTTTCTTTTTTCTTTTCTTATCCTTTCGATTTTAGTTTTCATTCATTTTTCTTTCTTTCTCTTTGGATTTTATTTTTCAATCTTTCTTTCTTTTTTATTTATTACCCTTTCGCCATTACTTCTGCTTATTCTCTCTGTCTCACTTTCCTTACTTCTTTCTTTCTTAATCTTCCGAGATTTTCTTTCTTTCTAGCCTTTTCGACATATTATTTCATAAAGAAATTAGCATAATTAAACCAAAACCTAATCAACAATAATTTTCGTATCCACGAACAAATAAAATGAACCCTACAGTAATTTAGAAAAAAATGGCGCCCTCCCTGGCGTAAACAAGAATAAACACACCATTACCTGATTCTATCGTAACTAAATTCGTTCTAATTATAAACAGGATGAAAAAGTAATTAAAAACATAATTAACTCGTATAAATCTTTCAGTCACCCTAAGAAATCCCAAAGATTTATAATCTATTATAAAAGTTTACAGCATTTAATTTAAATAACACAAAAACACCGAGCATCATAAATCCCATTACGTAAAACAAATGTTTATAAATTCTCATACCCTTTGGGAGATTGTGTATCCAACACTAATAATCCCAAAACAATTTTAAATACATACATTGGATATATATGTATCACACTCTCTCGCGGGTTAACTTGTCACCTGTGAAATTTATTGCAATCTGTGCACACATCGACCAACACTTCATGAACGACGAAAAATGTCATTATCACCGTATGACAAATATTAGTTGACAACACCAAAATACTCTACAGAACCAGTTGTAATGAAAATCATGCAACCTTTTCATGAGAAATGAATTTATTGTTGTGGTGTCCTCCCTCTAAAGAATCTGTGTTAGATTCTTCCGACTTCTATAAGATTAGTAGGACAAAGGTCTTCAGGGAACAGTGAATGGTTTGAGCGCTAGTTCATTCGATACACTCTCACTAGTCGTGTAATACTCTTCTGGTGTACTTACTGTTTAATATACGATATATCTTCAAACCTGGGTTTTGTTATTACTTAAGCATTTACTTGGTCACGACATTTATTAAAAGAAAAGTCTTAATAGATTTTGGCGTAACAATCTTCTGAAAGTGCATGATATGATAATAGACTTGAGTAAATTAGAAAAAAATTCAATAAAGGTTTCATGTTTTAGAGATTTTTATATCGAGCAGTGGGGATTGAACCTTGCACCTTGTAAATTCTAGTTCGATATTTCGCCTTTCTTCGCTACATCACATCGGATTATTAAAATCGAATAAACTACGGAAACAAAGAAACGATAAAAGAAAAGTTTTTCATGTTTTATAGTCGAGAAGCAAATATGGGAGAAAAAAAAAGGAAATTTGATAATTGTGAACAGACAACATGACAGTGAGAACGGAGTAAAAAGACGTGAAAACGATTTTGCTAATTGCTTTCGACAGATTCACTCGTTTAAATTGACAGGACAATAGAGGAAGACTTTCTTCAACTCGACTGTTCTTGTCCAATCTAATAAAAATGTTGCTAAGAGGTCTTCTAAAAAGTTATGAAAGAATGACAATCATAACATTACAAAAAAAAAAGCTTTATTTAGATACAACTAAAAGCAAAACAGCCGAGTCTTTCTTTTTACGTGCCGCGCCTTTTCAGGACATAGGCGATCATGGCTCTCCACTTCTCCCTATCCCTTGTAGCCCTCAACAAGTTTCGTCCCTCTACCACCTCCCCAGACCACGTTCTGTCATCCACTTTCTTATGTATGTAGGTATGTCATGCATTGCTTTCCTTTGTCTCTCTTTCCCTCTTTTCGTCCTGTGAGTATCAGATTCTCCAAGCCCTCCTTTCTCATTACGTGTCCCAGAAACTTCAGCTGCCTTTGTATTTATAAACCTCCTCCTTGTTTTCTTCCCCTCCAAGACCTCATCGTTGCTCACACGCTCAGTCCGTGATATCCTCAGCATCCTTCTGTAGAAGCACATCTCCGACGCCGCGAGTCTCTTCTTCATCTTTGAGGAGACCGTCGAACATTCGCTGTCGTAAAGGAAGACAGATGTCACATAACAGATCAGTACTCTTCTTTTTTTGTTACCCCCCAAAATCCTCCTGCCTCGCAATACTCTGCCCAGCTTTTGGAATGCGTCTTGGCCAACCCAATTCGCTAGTGGGGATATATACCGGAAGATCTCAGCAGATCTATCTTTAGAACAATGCTTAAGAAACCGGGCGGAAACGAATGTGAACTTTAGCGAACAGCCGGGTAGAATAGGAAATAAACTACTTGACATAGTTGAGTAAATGGATGACAGATGAAGGACAAAGAGCGATAGTAAAGGGGCAGGAAAAAAAAAGGTGTCGGAGAGTCATGTTCGCCTACCCCGGGAAAAGAGATGGCGTAAAAAATGAAGAATAAGAAAAGAAATGGACACTCGTCTTTGCAGCTGGTTTTGCGTAAACAATAAATTAATGTGAATGCACAAATTGTAACATACTTTGTTGGAAGTCATAAACTGCTATCTTTTATGCATCACAGAGAACCAACCCTGCCCCCCCCCCATTAGAATGCCTGACGCTCAACTTCTCGAGAGCACCTCTTTGTGACTACTCGGCCTCACATTGACTGCTGACCGAAGATGGAACAAATACATTGAGTCAATAGCTTCGTCAACCGCAAGAAAGTTGGCTCCCTGTGCCGCGCGAGGAAATTTTTCTCGCTGGAGTTGATCCTTCAAATCTACAAATCAACCATTCGCCCTTGCATGGAGTATTGCTGCCATATATGGTCCGGTGCCCCTTCTGTTTGTCTCAAAGATAAGATCCAGAGACGGGTATGCAATGTAATTGGTCCTGATCTGGCATCTCGTCTGCAGTCGCTCTCGCAGAGACATGCCGTCGTCTCCCTCTGTCTTTTTCACAAATACTTTCACGGTAACGGCTCCGATGAGCTGGTTTCTCTGGTTCCCAAACTTCATGAATTCAAGCGTTCTACTAGGCTGGTATCTCGCTCTCACCCTTTCACTGTTAAGTTTAGGCGTCTCTTCTACTTCAATAGCTTCATGTCTCGCACCTCTCGCCTGTGGAACTCCCTCCCCCTTTTCCTGTTTCCCTGATAGCTATAATCTCCAACTATTCAAATGTAATGTCAATCGACGTCTCTAGATGCCTTGATCTATCCCCTATCCTTCTCTTCATCCTTTCCTCTATCACTCCTATTTGCTCTCGCTCCAACTCTCTGTAACCCCTTGCTAGTGGCTTCCCGCCTTGCTTGCGGTGAAACGCTTAAAAAAAGAAAAAAAGTTCGCTGACCTATCGATTCGCTGACGGCAAGACATACCATTTTTCAAATCCAAAGAAAGTATTAAGGAAAATCAGGACTGGCCCTTGCTAGCATCCCCGACAAGCTGAACTTGGGCGCAGTTACTATTATAATTTTTTTTAAATTTTCACAAAACGTGAAAAAACTGATTTTATTAAAATATACAGCTTAACACAAGATAAAAAAAACAAACAAACATTTATTATCCTATACTATTTACATTGTTCAGACTATCGTCCTCATCTTTGTTGCCATATTTATCAGGTTTCGACCGTTGTACGCTCCGACCTTCTTCAGGCGTTTGGAATGTCGAACTGAACCTTTTATTTCGCTCGCTGGGGGTAGACTGTTCTAGTTCCACGTGTCATGTCTAATGGATGTCAGTTATCTCCCGTTAAACTTAAGGAATTAGCACATATGCTTGGCCACAAAAATATCCTGAGCCAATCAAGCATAGAAATGAATACAATATGGGAACCAGTAATAAGGAGTGCCAGACAAAAAGCAATAACAACAACGAAGATTGCAATATGAGTTCTGGTAAAACAAATGCAATGATAACAGCAAAATTGCAATATGAGCACTGGTAAAAATGGTTACTGAAGACATTAGGTTTATAAGTCCCAGAAATTCATACACAGATATCCTCAAGGCACATGGCACAGTGGATAAAGGCGTTAGTTAGATCCAGTGACAGGACCCAAAGAGTGTGAGTTCAATACCTGGCTAAGGCGGTGGAGGAATTGGAGAGGGGAATTAACAGGAGATAACTGATAACTGACATCCATTAGTCATGGTTCTACCCCAGCGAGCGAAATAAAGGGTTCAGTTCGACATTCCAACCAAAGCAATAACGTACAACGTGATAAACATGGCGACAAAGATGAGGACAATAGTCCGAATAATGTAAATAGTGTACATAATACCTCATCTCAGAAATATAGACAGATACTGAAAGGCCGAAACGTTGTGATAAATATAGCAACAAAGATGAGGACAATAGTCCGAATGTACATAATACCTCATCTCAGAAATATAGAGAGATATTTATTATCCTATCTAAAACATTTTTCTAACCTTTAGATCTGCAAAACTTTTCATGGCACTGTAATAAACAGAGAGCAAGAGTAGGCTTAAGGTAGCTTTAATCTGCTTAGAATAATTGATACCAGCGTAGTGACTAATTGTAGTCCTTTATAAACAAAAAGACTTTTCCAAAGGGAGGTAATTATAAAACAATGGAGATTATTCCTGATTACTTTATCACATTCTCCCCCATTTTATTTTAATCATATGGGATGAATTCGTTCCATTGTCCAGGCGTTTTGTGGGTTCTGTTGGAACGTCTTGGTAGTTTGGTATTGCGAGTAGGATCAAGACTCTGGGTTTCCGGGTCTGAAGACACACAGACCCGTTTAGGGTGTTGCGATTCTGAAAACAGGAATTCCGGATCGGTTTGGGGATGGGCTCGTTTCTGAGCAATTGAAAGAACGTTCTCATCTGATCACTCTGGGCCTTCTGGGAGTCCAGAGGCTATATGGACTCCGTATCTGACGCTCGCATTGAGTCCGTAGATGAATCCCATGGCGCAATGCCGACAGGTTGACCTTCAACTGCATTGGAAGGGTCTTGAGATATAGGACTGTGGGTGAAGGTTTCTGAGGGAAATAGTGGATGATTTTCCATCCGATTGTCGTACCAGGGCATAATGCAGATTCGCTTCGATTAGCTCCACTTCATTTGTCAAGGGGTCATTCTTATTGTGACGGACGAAACGTCTCAGGAGAACCGTTCCAGGCTTTGAGAGTCACGAAGGAAGCGAAGTTTTACGCTTTTCCATTTTATGCCGTTATACCGTTCGCATTGGCCATTATCTTGTGGGTGGTAAGGTGTCGTTCGGCTTGTGGCCACACCTCGTTCACGAAGAAATTGTATCAGCTGTTCAGACATGAAGGAGGCTCCACGATCTGAATGGATGTAATCTGGAACCCCCAAAATGGCAAGAGTATAAGCACTGTATCACTGAATTTGCTGAAATGCAAATGGGAATAGCAAATATTTGTCGATGAGGGTTAGCATGTAACGATTCCTTTTTTTTCCTACGGTAGGGGATCCTTGAAATTTATGTTTTACCTCTCAAATGGCTTCGTGGCTTTTATGAGTTTCCCGCTTTTAGGCCTGAAAAACTTCGGCTTGTGTTCTGCGTCTATTCTACCTGATTTTATCATTTTTACGTCGTCCGTAGAATATGGTAGATTTCTGGTCACTACTACGTGTCATACCTGTTATGCCTGAGTGGCCCAATTCATTGTATAGGGCACAAAGCTCACCTGCGTTTGGTATCGAGCTACATATACTCAATAGTTCATCTACTGCAGCATTCTCTTTACCAGGACGGTTGATCACATCAAAAGAAAAACAAGAGAGTTCAATTTTCCATCTCTCGCTTTTTTGCCATTCTTAATTTTACTTGTTGTTCTGGTGTTAAACATGAACGACAACGGATTTTTAATCTAAAATTCTGTCTGATTAAAGAGTGCCTCCATTTTCTGAGTGCCTCTACTATGGCATAAGCTTCCTTTTCAATTGCTGAGTGTCACTGTTCCGAACGCGACAAGGTCTTTGACAAAAAATAAAAAGCAACATTGCCTTAAAGAAGCAGTACTTGCACAATCGGATGCATCTGTCTCCACTACCAGTAGAATAGAGGGGTATATAGCCGTAATCGCTGAGTTGACGATAAACCTTTTAAGAATTTTAAAAGCCTCTATAGCTGTGAAAGAAAGAGGAAAACTATCCTTTTTTACCAATGGCTGTATTTTGTTTTAAAAAAGAAGCAATCCATTGGGAGTAATGTGCAAAAATGGCCATAGCTCGTTTTAGGGCATGGATATTATTAGGAATTGGCAATTTTAGTAGAGGTTTCAATCATTCCGGATCTGGTGACATAGAACCTTTGCTCACGGTGTACCCCAGTAAATTAATGGTGTCTATGCCAAACAAGCATTTATCATTATTTAATGTGAGATTATAAATCTCAATGGCCGCCATAAATTGTTTCAGATTGCGTTTGAGATCTGCATGGTTGTGTCCGCATACGGTTACATTGTCAATGTAGGCAAAAGTGACTTCCAATTTTTCGTCGCTAATAATTTTCTCCATAATACGCTGGAAGCTGGCAACGCCATTCCTTACTTTGACTGGTATCCTTTTAAACAGGTAGAGCATTTGCCTCAAAAGCTATGATAGTCGCTTTTAAGATTTAGCGTGCTCTACACCTTGTATTTGGTAATTTTGCTTATAATTTTGTCTATCCGTGGTAGTGAGTAAGCGTCTAATAGGTAAACCTATTTACGGTTTGAGAGAAATCAATTGCTAGTCTCTTTTTGTGGGTCTCAGAAGATGTTAATAATACCCGGACCCTCCATGGTGACTTTACTCGTTTCGATTATTCCTTCGTCAAGTATTCTCGCAATCTCGATATTTAGAAAATGTTTGTTCTTAAGTGAGCACCGTCTCGAATTCATCGCTTTAGACTTGAAGTCTGGAGATAAATTATGGAAGACTGACGGGTACTGGACATTGAATGCTGTTAGGCCACAAATGCTAAAGGCTGCTTTGGAACACCCAAAAGGAATCTCGATACGAGAATGATGATGAGGAAAAGCAAGGCACTACAGAGGTTCTTCATTATCGAGAGTTTGATGTTTCTATACAAAATATTTTTAAATATAAGCTAACCAGACAGTATCCAATCATCTGTGATGATAGAGAAGCATTTGCTAAAGCCGCCTGAGTAGAAGAGTGAAAAACTTTCCATAGATTAGCCTTCACAATATTGAAATTAATATAATTAGCGGTGCCAATCAATACATCACTAGAAACGCCATTAACTTTAATGTGTATTATTCTTTTTGAAAGTCAGTCCGGAGACGCAGCTGTTATATTAGTGACCATAAAAGAGGCAGTAAAAATGTTAGAAAAATTATTTTTGGAAGATGTGGACCTACAGACTTTCGAAAAATGTCCCAACTCCCGTATTTGTGAGACCTAGCATCACTGTCCGGACAGGAAAACTACGGGTGTCGAGCGAGCCAACAAAAGTGACATTTACGACCTGTGGAAGCAGCAACGATAGGCAACTCTGAAGGGTTTGAAGTTTTCGGAATTTCCTAGTCAGTCACAAAGGAGGGACCTGGAGAATTATACACACAAGAAGAGGGGGGGGGAACTAGAAGAGTGTATATCCAGAGCAGAACCGACCGTATCAGTCTGTAGATTGAACGCAGACTGTTCTTGAACAACCTCAACCGTATAAGCCTGCTCGTAGGATGTTCTTGAATTTAGATATTTCTTACCTGAGCATTCTTTAGCCCGTTGATAAAGGCGCTGTAATGTGTGCTCGTCTCGAATTTTTCGGCATTCGTTGGCCGGAAGTTGCAGTCCTTGCTTAGGTTTCGTAATCCTTTTAAAAATCGCCCCAGTCATTCGCTATTTTGTTGTCCTTGTATACCGCGAAAATATTTCGTTTTTTTTTGTAGGAAACTTGCAGTATTCCAACAGCCTTTTCATGAGTAGAACAGTTCATGATAATTTTGAGTATCGTGTAACTCCAATTTGTTGTAACCAAGTAAAGGGTTAAGAAATAACAAAACAAAAGGCTGCAGATAAATTGTGTATTGAACAGTAAATACAACAGAAGAATATTATACGACTTGGAAGTGTGTGTCGGTTGACCAGCGTTCAATCCATACTACTGTTCCCCCGAGGCTTACTTTCCTACTAATTTTATAGTAAGTGGAAGAGTCCACAATAGACTTATTATAGGGAGGACACCACAGCAGATACAGAATTCGTTAAGGGTCCGAGCTTGTTTATTGTCCGGTTTGGGTTTTCTGCGTATAATGTTTGTGAAACGTGTTCAAACGTCATTTGCCAATGAGTTCAGCGTTATTCAGAATTTGAAGTATCCGGTTCTGGTCGAATCGCTGTGAGCACATTAGTTGCTCCAGACTGAATTCTAAGCAGGATAAATTGCAACAACAAAAGAGAAAAAGAATAAGATTAAGGAAGCTTTATTCTGCTTAGAATATTTATTGAACAAAAGTTCAAATGTGGCACAAGGATTTTAATGCGGATAGGAGGGGCTGGTCTTAGCCCGTCTTAAAATTAAACTTAGCTAGCCACAATCAATGACCCAGACATGTTACAATTGACCTTGCACCAAAACGCCACATTCTTGCTTACCATTCATCCTACAACCACCACAATACCTCAGAGAACCAATGAAGTTCTAACTGGACCCTATATGTACAATGTTTGTCTCTGCGGGTTGGGGAATACAAAAACAGCTTTTAAAAATTTATAAACTCCAATGAATATTTACAATGATAAACCAAAATAATTTACAAGCAGCAAAAGAAAACCGTATTAGTAAAATACCCCCCCACAATTTCTAAATGTGGCAGAGACATCAGGTAACCGGACGAAATTAATGCGGACCTTATATAATCAAAAAATGACTTAGACGACATAATGCTCATAGATCCACACCCTTATCGAAACAAAAAATACGAAAGATCACACCCGAAAAACGAAAGGGGCCCCGCATTCACCACATAACTGACACCTCTGGTCAACTAACAGGTAAGTGGAGGGGGTAATAAACAAAGAAATAGGGGTCAAACGAATAAAAGGGGGCCAATAAGCATACATACCCTAGCTAACTTGGATAAAAGAAGAAAAAAACTAAAGTGAAAACAAGCTTAAATTAACATACTACGGGAGGCGGGTACCTCATGTTCAATCCAGCAATCCCAATATCCTTAAAGCCTAACCGGCTTCCAAATGCTTTTCTGTCAGCACCTTTCACTCGGTAGAAAAGTGCAACACTCACCCACCTTTGGCCAAATTCCAATGGATGGAGTCGTTTCTTTTCCGTTCTTATCTTGACTTTAAGCTGATGTTTAAAAGACAGGATCAACTGGGGAGAGGTAAACTCCGTCTCCATGGAATTCCTTCTGTCACACGTTTTCCATTTCACAAATCACTTAGCAAGCAAAAGAACAAATAGAGCTCAGCTTTAGTCAAGGGCGGTATGACAAACGGAACTGGCTTCTAGAACAAAGAACTTCCCTCGCTGCATATAAATCCTAATGTCATCAACAGACTTGCACAACAGATCTACGACGCTGCAATGAAAGAAGGCATGACCAATAGTCTCCATCTCCATACCGCAGCGAACGCAGTTTGGAGACTTTACCAAACCCGCCAGGAAAAAGCTTTTTGCCGACCCAGACGGCCCCTTCGAATCATCGGCCAGGTGAGTGATGCCGCATTATTAGTGAGAAGTTTCAACCCCCGGGACATTCAAAGCCATAAACAGCGAGCCTCCTGCTTCGTCAGACCGAGGTCGCCTTTCAAATCATCCTGGACGCTCCCTCTCACTAACAGCTGGTATAATGCCTTACGGGACAACGGCTGGACGTCAGAGAGACCATCCGTCGCCCGTAAGAGGTACTTGAACGCAAACCTACATTCGCGGTAGAAGTATCCTCCTCCTCGCACGATCTTACACGTCTCAAAGATGGAAAATTCTTACGGGTGTCTTCCTTCCAGAATTCGCCATTCCCATCCAGCTGCAAACACATCCGTCGACGAATCACAACGCAAGGAACACCCAGACCGCTTCAAAGTGGTAGGAGACTGATAGGACGGTAGTTAGTGTTCTGAAACTATAACTAAGCCTTGCTCAGCATAGTTGCACTATAAAACATATGTTGGTTCTGTTGGTATTAAATGTTTCTGAGAATGTGAGCAAGCATTTGCGACAGGAATTTGAAAAGTTTAAAAGTAGGTAAATTCAGATTAACGGGCGTTTATGTCATCCAGTGCAGTTTAATGATGACTATTAGAAATAGAACTGTGACGGTTGAAGAATTAGCGAGACAAAATCGAGCTATTCAATTGTTCACTGCCGTCTGCAATTAGATTTGCAAAATGGATTTCCCACAATTTAACAGACGTCAAGCATAAAGTAGATATCTGCATGTTTGGACAGAATGGATATTTTACAAGAAAACAATGCAGACAATGGCTTTTTGAAGGTGAAGAGATTAAATCTCACCCTAAAATGAACCTCCATCCAAGGAAAATTTTGGTATCTGTTTGGTGGGTTACATTGGCGTCGTTCATATTGAGTTGCTATCAGCCAGTGTGACAGTTATAACAAACATTGGTAGTCAAGAGTTGGATCATTTAAACACGGCTTTGAAAAAAAAGATGACTTAATTTAACCAGTTATAAAGAAAGGTGGAGGTAACAGATCTCCCGAAGTATCTTAAAGCCTTGTCTCCCCACGAGAAGGAGAACAAGAGTCTTACAAAATCCAATAAAGTGGTAGACGGGAGTGGTACGGAGGGTCGGTAATGGAGAATCGGGTAGGTGTCCGAGGCACATACTTTCGCACTCCCCTTCGAGGAACCATAGACTAACTTCGGCTCGAACTTCTCCCGCACCCACGACCAATTCATTTGTAAGACGAGATCGCGACCGAACCAGATACCGAGTATCTTGACCGGCCCGTCCGCCCAGAGGAAAAATCTGGGAAGAGAAACTCCCTTCCATGAAACCAACCGCTACCCAACAGACTTCGCGGTTGATCCTGGGCCTTGTCCCCGTCTCTTCCCCTCTGTCTGTCGACTTCGTCAATTTCGACACATGAGCCGAAACATCGTCAGCAGAGGCGGAGTACCTGGCCGAGGTGGTAGCACCAGGTAAGGAAATTCCGCGAAGGACCGGATTCGTTTTCAACTTATGGGCTCCAACACAAGAACGTACAAAACGTCGAAAGCGGACAACCTTGACGAATGGAGCGAGACAAAATGAAAGGTCTCGCTATTACTCCATTCACTTCTACCAGTGCACCAGGGGACGCATACAGAAGTCGGATCCAAGTACGAAAGTACGGCCCAAAACTAGCAACGGAAAGGACAGCCTCCAGAAATCGATGGTCTCCACTATCGAAAGCCTTGGACTGATCTAAATTGATCAGCGCGGCATCACTGTTGACTTGCTCGATGATCAAGCGTACCAAATGAAGGTTGTCCTGAATAGTCCTGCCCTTCACAGCACAAGTCTACTCGGGGCCAATCAGACTAGTGAGGACAGCCTGCAAACAGCCGGCTAAGACCTTGGCTAAAATCTTCAACTCTGTTTTTAACATCCTCAAAGACCGATAATTACCTATCTCATACCCACCGTTTTTGTTCTTGCAAAGCAACTTGATCACGGCCCTGGTGAAGTGTTGAGATATAAACCCCTGCTTAATCCAGTTGTTGTAAATCAGTGTCAACAAGGGGACAAAAATGGGCGACTGCCTCAAGTACATTTCGTAAGGAAGACCATCTAATACCGGAGTCTTTTCCAGGTCAACCTTCTTCAGCGCATCCCAATCTCAGACTCTGTAATTGGACCCTCGCACCCAGCCGCTTTAGCCGCCTTGAGGCGGGGAAAGTCGGCCAAATAGGCGTCGAACTGAGTAGGGCTCAGACCGGGATCCCTGGTAAATAGTTCCTGAATGAAGTCACGGAAAGCCTCACATATGCCTACGTCTGTAGTCCGCTTGTCCAGAAATGTGATGCTTGCGATATGCCGACTGCACGCACTTCAGCAGCCATTGTATATATGTTTGTCTTATTCTTTTCTTTTCTCCTTTGTGTCTATGGAATGGTTCCCGTGACTTTTGGGGGGAGGGGCATTTCAGGACATTTATTGGGGGAAGGACTGGGAATATGACGTGGAGTGTAAGAGGGGTTTTGTCTGAATGGGCTGGGATCTCTACTGAGTGGGATTGTTTTGATAGGAGATGAGTGAAAGGAAGAATACTTCTGTGATGAAGGGGAAGGACGGGGTAGAGGTCGAGGAGTGGGCTGCCCGTTTAGATGGTTAGGGTTAGGGTCATTTTGGTGACTAATTTCTCTTTGAGTAGCTTGGTTTTCTTTTCCAAACCGGGGTCGTACTTTTTTGTTGTTCGTTTAGGGCTGTAGATTTTGAGGCCGGGGCGTCGCTCTTAACGTTAATAGAGGGAGTGTGTCTGCCCGTACCTTTAGTCCTGGGAATTCAGGGGACTGAGGCCTCGCTGTCTGGCTCTTACCAGCCACTCCTCCGCTTCCTTCTCCCCAATTGCACTAGCAGCGGGCGAAGGCTTTTCGGGGAAAGGGTTCTAAGAGCTCGACCCAACCGGGTGTGGCGGAATTAGAAGATTTGATCAGAGGGAGGGTCTTGGTCGACCGGAGTCTGACTCCCAGGGGTGACCAGCCTTTCCACACTTCCAGTACACCTGTTTGCGGCCGGTCACAATGACCGGCAACTTCACGTCCCTACTTCCAGATAGTTGGGGATGGAGAGGAAGGCTTTTCAGTTCAACTTGATTTTGAAACTCAATCCCTCGGTCAGGCGACGGGAGGCACCCTGTATCTAGACATTCTGCGAAAGGAACGCAGCTAGATTCTCTCGGATAACTTGACTTACAACAACCGGGCGATTCACCAGCCTCAGCAGTCGCATTTTTATCAGTATGGTCTTCACTATTCTGGCCATTATTGGCCTCTGTACACTTTTTGGTCACCTTCTGGCGATTACTGGACTCGGGAGGCATGCGTTCCTTTGAAATCGTTCCTCCCGCTGCCGCTTAGACTCCACGCTGCCACGTCTGTCCATCTCCGCTAATAACACGAGTCGGTGAAAAAAAGAAGCAGTCTTTTCGTTAGTAGCATACAGTAGCGTTGGGGTGCAGAGACGACACGGACACAACCATGAAAGAGACATGAACAGATTGATATTATTAGATAGAACGAGGAAAATAATTATTCATAACGTACTATAGCTCTGTTACTGATGGTATGAGAAGGAAAAACTGATTATTTTTTTTTATTTCACAGCACATTAAACTCATATAAGCAAAGAGACAGTTTCACAAAAATTAAGCTCGGCCAAACACTAGTTACACTGACTTTCCCCCAAGCTATGGGTTAGTTAGTAAGACTTGTATATTTAAATCATTATTATTTGTAGAAAAAATGATTAGGTTATTTAAATCCAGAAAATATTTTTAGATCGTAAGACTTTCGGGGAGATAATAATGATTTGCTGACACAAATCCTACTATTTAACCCATAGCTGGAGAGAGAAGCGGTTGATTCATACCTTTCCGAAGGATATTTGGACGTAAGTTAATATAACGAACCCGAATGGAATTGAACCACAGCTCTACAGTTTCAAATTACGAGCCGTTATTTATTACACCACACTCACATCTAAGATTTCAGCATAAGGTATTACCAAGCGGTCATCCACTAGATATGACCAGGTTTGGCGTTGCTTAACTTTGTTGATAGTATTATGAGTGCCAGTAGACAATTCAGAGTAGGGACTCTCATTGAGAGTGCAACTGTTTATTGTGACTGACGAAATTTCATGGAAAATGATCACAGCTTGGTTTGATGAAGTCGGTTTGAATGCTGACCAAAAGTATATTTTGCTGTATTTTTGCGAATCTAATGATAATTACTTAGAACGTCTTGCCATTATTGTTGAGACGATGTTATGTCACGATGACCTGGGAACTAAGGAAATCGATGCAGGACTCGAAATTCTTCGCAACACTAAGCCGTAAGTCCAAGAACCAAAATTCAGAAGGAAAAATCAGGGATCCGTTTTTTGGGAAAATGCTAGGTATTTTTCACGTCTATCTTCAGTATTGACAAACATTTAATATCGAATTCTACTAGAACCTGCTGTGCTGATTAAATGGAAATTTGAAAGTAGAACAGCGAGGGAACCTCTAGAGGGGGAGTTCACGTTTTGGAGGGTTAAGCCCATTACGCAGGAGATTTTGTTCCTCCCGACTATTTCCAAAGTGAAAAACTTAAAAAGTCGTCTGAAGGTGCAACTTTATGACTCAATTTCGGAGGTGACTGAATTCTTAAAATAATATTTTAAAAAATTGTCTCTTTTTCAGATGATCAACAAATCTTAACCTACATATACCCGAAGAAAAACATTTATTAAATAAATTAGAACGACTTTCAAATTTTTAAATCAAGTTGTAATAAAAATATTAATTAAAAATTAAGAGGTGCAAAAGTAAGTGATCCCTAACATTTACACTCAGTATTTTTGTTTTCCAAGGTTGCAAGTGCAAATATTTTATGTACCCATGCAAAAATCAAAATGATAATTGTTCATTTTTTGGTACGCTGTGTATACTGCAGACAAACAATATAATTCATTGTGTATGCAAACGTGTACAGTTTGAGCCTAATATATATATGTGTATATATATATATATATATATATATATATATATATATAGTTACGTAACGAAAGTCTTGGTAATCTGTATGGATAATCCCAAGGAAGATGAAATCCTGAGAGCTCACTGTTAAGTCAGAGCGAATAATTTAATTTAAAGAGTTTTTAAACATTTAAATTACTATCAAACGTTAAAATCGGTGTTTATCGAAATTGCTAAAGCTATACCACCCCTCTTCTTCCTCCCAAACCCTTACGTACATCTCTTATCCCTTTACTTCTCCCCCTTTTATTCCTTTTCCCCTTTTTCTCTTTTTCCTTTTTCCCATATCATTTCCGTTGAGTTGACCGATTAAATAGGTCAATGTCTGATCCTTACCCCCTCCTCCTCAATATTAAATATTGTAATAAAAATAAAAACAAATTTTAAAACTCTCCCTCCCCTCTCTAAACTCGACCATGTCACTCATACCATCGCTCACCACCCTCTATGTGAACTTTTATAAGCTTAATACTGCCCGTCAAAAGTGTAAATTTTAAATTCATTTTTCGTTTCACCTTTTGAAATTGATGTCTGAAGATCCAGAGAAAAATAAAATTCTCTGGTGAAATAAATTATAACTAATGGAGCCATAAAGTGGGCCTGTTTTTCTTTAAATAATATATATATATATATATATATATATATATATATATATATACAAACGAACTTCCTGAAGCTTAAAAAAATTCGCATAGTTTAAACCTATAATAATGGAGAAGGCTACAAAAAACTATCAAAATGATTTGGAGCACACGTCAATACCGTGCAACAAATTATTTATAAACGGAAGGCCTTTGGAATGATGGCATCAGAAACATGAAGTAGCTGCGCACAAAAATTAACAGCAAAATCAAATTGATGTCTATGTCGACAAGCCCAGGCGCATCTTGTTGCTTTTGTGGTTCTCCCATGTTCACTGGCCAATGTTGGAATCAGTGTGCATATATCTATAGTCGACAAAATCTTAATAATAACCATCTTCAGAGCAGAAAGCCTAGAAAAAGTCACTGATCGTCTCAACTATGCCAAAGTCCATATCAATAAGCTAGAAACATTCTGGCAAAAGTTTTTATGGTCGGATTAGAACAAACTAGAGCTTTTTGGGAGGAACAATATGTGGTATATCTGGCGAGTTTCTAATACGGCTTTTGATGAGGAGAATCTACTGTCAAACATGGCGGTGACAGCATTAGTCTTTAGGGGTGCTTTGCTGCAGCTGGCACAATAGACTCTGTAAGATACCAAGCAATTTTGAATGAAAATGTCTTGTCCTCAGTTCAAAAGTTGGGTTTAGGCCAGGACTGGAACTTCCAACAGGACAATCATCTGAAACCTGAAAACACATCCACAAAAGAATGGGGTCATAAAAAAGAAATTGAAAGTCTTGGAACGGCCTAGTCTAAACCCAACTGCCAGTCTGTGATTCAAGTGAAAGAAGGCAGTGCATGTAATAAACGCAGGTTAGATCGAGCAATTGTGGGAGTTTTGTCAAGAAGAATGGTCCAAAATCGGCACTCACTGCTGCCAGGAACTTCTTATAGATCATAGAAAAAGACTGGTTGACATTGTAACTTCAAAAGAAACTCTCGCCAAATATTAAATGCTAGGGTTCACTTAATTTACATATCTTAATTTTTATTCCAACTTGGTAATTTTTATTTTTTTGAAAGTGGTTGCAATTCCTTTAATAAAGATTTTTTTAAAGGAATACATAATTTAATTAAAGTTTGTTGATCATCTGGAAAAAAGAGACATTTTTAAAAATATTATTTTAGGGGTTCACTTACTTTTGCACAGCACTATATATATATATATATATATATATATATATATATATATATATATATATATATATTAGATATAAAATAGGTGTTATTAAAAATTTTCTCACGAGAGCGCACGAGAACTCATCCCCTCGCAGGCTTTTCTTTAAAGAATTAAAAAATGTAAAGCAAACGCTGATTAATAACGGATTTCCTAATCAGTTGTTGGATTTCCACATTAGGCGTGTCTTGTCTAAGGTAGGAAATAGCAATGGCGAGAATAGAAACATAAACAATAATATTAATTTTTTCATAAAAATCAGATGAACGAAAATTATAAACAGGATGAATGCAGAATTAAGAACATTATAAAAAAATGCATAACACCAGTTAACAATAGCAAAAAATTAGATTAATTATAAAAATTTAAAACCTCTAACCCTATAGTTAAAAATAATAATTTACCTCCTAGAAAAAATTAAATAGGGCAAATATTATTTACAAATTTAAATGTCCATTAAGCAATTGTATTCCTCATCCATCAAAATTCGTAAATAATTATATAGGCCACATTACAACATGTTTGACATGCAGACTCACGCTACACCTTTCTGGCAATAGCTCAATTAGATCTCATTTAAATATTCATGGTGACCTACCGGACACTATTCGGAATATACTTGTCGACAACAAAATTATAATAGAATCATCGACATGCAAAAAAGGCTAAAAATAATGGAAGCCTTATTAATAAAAACAAACAAACAAACATTTAATAATATTAACTTTGAACATGGACATAATATCTTGACCGAGTTTTGAAACAAAAATAAGAAAACATTTTATAAAACATACATACAACAAACTATTTCTAATTTTAACAGTTAAAATATAATCCTTGAAAATGGCTAAATGTATAGTCGAAAGCGCTCGGATAAAAATAACATTTGGACAGATTTATATAATTTATCATCCGAAAAAATTATTAGATCGCATGAGAAATTGTATAAAAAACTAAATAATAGCACCATGTCTGTCGTTTTAATGAAATCTGCATGAAAGAAGGATTGCTGCCTAAATACACACACACACACACACAAACACACACACACACACACACACACACACACACACACACACATATATATATATATATGTGTGTGTGTGTGTGTGTGTGTGTGTGTATTATTAAAGAAAAGTCAAAGGCGTCGATGGAACCGACGGAGAACTTGTCAAAAGAGCTAAATACATTTAAACAA
>OZ038489.1:5667417-5672417 GCA_964036315.1 Acanthosepion esculentum
CTTTCTTTTGTAGCTCTTAGTAATGTTTACCTTCCTACCACTACTTGTTTTGCGATCCATTTAAAAAAAGCTCTTTAAATAGGTTTATTTTCTTTTTCTACCCCTCTTGTTCTACATATGTCCTGTTGGAAACAAATTTTCCATGCCTTCTTTCCTTACTATGTGTACTAGAAACTTTTCAATTGTTTCTTTCCGATTTTAAGTCCTTTTTGTTTCCATTGTTTTTAACACTTCCTCGTTGCATAAATGCTCCGTCCATGGCATTCTCAGCATCTTTCTGTAGAACCATATCTCTGTTGCCTTGTGTTCTCTTTATCCGTTAAGAAATTCCCCAGGAAGGAAGGGAGTCATGGTGTATTCGTGTGGCATAGATAGAAAGGCATAGACTAAAGAAATTTTATCCCTTACTTTCGTATACCGGTTTAGCATTGAAAAAAGACGCCCCCCCCTACAAAATCCAACAATCATGATTATCATTTCTTTTCAATGTTTTAAAAATTGTCCAAGTGATTGAAACTTTCGACTTGTCTGTTGAATAAATTTTTTGTGCTCCAGAAACACCTACTTTTGTGCTTGATTCTGCATGTTTTTATGGCGTTATGTAAATATTCTATTTTGATTGCGAAGAAAGACGGAAGAATAAGGTATATCAGGGATGCTGTTTGGTTTTAGTAAGAAAGATAATATGCATACATGAGACAGGAAGAAATAAAAAGAAAGAAAAAGAAAGAAACAACGCTTCCATGCTTTTATCGTCTGCCTCAGTGAAATGAAAAACCATGTCAATTTTGAATCGTTTCATTTATACTCCCTTACTTATTTAAATAATGACCTGAATTCACATTATGTTTATTAGAAGCAATATATATTAAAGTTGTTAAGCTAAAATATTTAAGGATACAACAGAGGAATTTCAAAGGGTATACTATAGCTGTAGACCTCGCAAGGAGCTTATTCAATCATTAGATAAAGAAATAAGATTCGGCAGAAAATAAAAATAGGAAATTCACAAAATGATAACCAGGATGACGAGACATGTCTGAAAAAAATATGGATAATTATTATAATTTTGCCTTTTCTTTCTTTGGTTAGTAAATTAGTTTGCATGTGTGTTACGCCTTGCCATTACTTCAGATAAATAATGGACCATTTTGTTTTAATTGTGAGGAAAAACTGAAACACTGTTAAGATTTAGGGAAAGGAACGGAAGAAAGAAAAAAAGGGAAGTTAAAGGAAACGACACCGCTCTCATGTATTTAAAGCCTGCTGTACTAAAATGGAAAAAGTCGTTACACATTATGAAATGGACAAAGTCCGACAATTATTTAAAGACATTTTTATGTTTAACATTCTTTTTTATAGATACAAGTATTTAAGTAAATGCTCTGTTTTATAATAAACAGTATTAATTAACATTTATCGGCCTGAATGCCCGAGAAATTTTCAAAGAAAATATTCGTCCTTCCACAGGATTAGAACCTGCATCCTATATGGACCGTCATATAGCCTGAAGATTGAAGTTTATAAGCAGTAAATTCGACCTTGCCAACCGAACGATCCACAGTGGTCGAATCGGTTAAGGCACGTCAGGCTATATGAAGGGAATCAATTTTTAAAGGAATAAATTTTCCTTATGTTCTTTTAATATATCATTGTTCGTTTTCTCTATTTGTAGTGAGCCTCGATCTCATTTCTGGACAGTTGGCAAAAGGGAAATTCTGCCTAAGTGGTAATAAAGTCATTAAGTTTGGTCTGAGTGGTGGTGATGATAGATGTGTTGATGAGAGAAGTTTTCCTATCCCTACATTACCCTTGAGACTGCCAACTCGATTTCCATTATTGTCTTTCGTGTGTGCGTATGTGTCCCTGTTAGCTTGAACATGAATCAGCACACATACACACACACACACACATATATATATATAACGTAAATCATTCATACGAAAAACAATGATTTACGTTATATAAATTGAACACGCACCACATAATTGATATATATATATATATATATATTGTCATCCACAGACAGACTGTTTCGCTGTATCACAGCTCGTCAGTGTGGCTAGACGTCCGTTTGCCTCTAGCTAGGATCGAAACCCAACTGAATTAGTGTCAGTCGGGGATTCTACCACTAAGCCGTTGACGCACGGCAGGGATGAAGGAGAATTTAAGCGTATTTACTTTTAGATTAACACACAGTGACATAGAGAACTCGATTCGATTTACCGAAGAGTCTTGCATTATGGGCCGTAATAGTCACTGTTTACAAACCCACACTTCCTCCCCAGAGAGCTCAACCGAAATAAATTTTTCAGGAGCCTATATATATATATATATATATATATATATATACATACATACATATATATACACACGCATACACATTCTTCATATGTTGAGTAGGGCTCATGTGTGTCCGTGAGTAGTCTAGCTGTTTAACCAGTGTATGTATATATATTTTTGTTCTCCATGGATACCTCTTTTCGCGTGCGTACGTGTATACATGTGTGCAGTCCAACCAGTGTATCAAGCCATCATGTCTGCATGCCGTGTGTCCATGTGTGTGGAATTATGATCTGTTCAGGGCTGGTTTCAATTTGTCTATGAAGTTTTTTTTTACATTTGTAAGAAAGAGTAGTTGTTTGTTTGGTATATTGGCATAATTTTAAATTTACCTTGATTGCATTTGTAGATGTTTTGTGATACAAAAAAGTTTCTGCTGTCGGGTAATTTTATGATGCTTTTGTGAAGGGCAACTCTGTTATTAAGTGCTTGGCTAATAACTATATATCACTTCTTGCATTTTCTGTATTTGAGTGCATAGATCATATTTTTGGAGTTGCAGTTTAAATTTTTATTTATTGTGAATGTAGTTGTGTCTCCGGCACCTTTGATAACCGAACAACTACATCCACAATAAATAAAAATTTAAACTGCAACTCTAAAAATGTGTCTATGCATTCAAATGCACAAAATGTTCTCTTTTAATATTATTTACAAATAATTTGTTGAATGAAATATATCAGCATTGGAATTTTGGCCGTTGACTGAACTAGACAGGATTGTTTCCAATTCAGACTGAACTAAATACAATTTATACTCTTCCACCTTCCTGAAATGACGTACTATGGTTAAATATGAGGTCAGTATATCAAACTAGGTCAACACTCTCTGTCTTTTCCCACTCTCTAAATAAGATAGCAATATCTCTTGATTTTAACCCGGAGTATTTTTTTCCATTTTATTTGTGATTTGTTTGTAGTTCTTGAAGATTGAGAGCTGCTGTTTTTAGAGCTCACATGAAATAAAAATGATTACCTATGGGAAAATCATACTTAAAAAAGTATTTGATATTCTTTAATTAATAATAATTTTGCTTTGTCTTTTGACATAGTCCTCTCGCTAGATCAAAATCCCAAATTCCCTGATATGGGGGCGGGTATAGATCTATTTCAAGTAAGTAGTACGTTAGTCTTATTCAACCCCGGTGTACAGACTGTGTTCGTGTCGGAATTAGAAATTTAAAATCCTTATATATATATATATATATATATATATATATATATATATATATATGTAAAAGTCGATGGGAAAACTGTAATATTAGACGACGCGTTTCGTCCAATGTGGACTTTTTCAAGGCAAAAACGAAATGAATTTATTAAAATAAAGTAACTGATAATAACAAAATGTCCTTAGCAACTGGAAGAATTTACAAAATGGTATATTCATAATGTCAACTGAAAATTACGTCAAGTACTGTCACGTGTGGAAATATTGTATTTATTCATATGTTGACGTAATTTTCAGTTGACAATATGAATATAATACGTCTCACGAAATCATTGTTTCTGATTTAAGCAATCGATGTTATTGTAGTAAATACTCATGTTTGAGTGGATATTCCCGCTTCATACACCCATTCACGTGCATCCAGTAAAATTAACGTTTATAAAAATAAATATATATCTGGACGTCAGGATTTCAAATTGAGTAAAGCATGTCAATAAACTGACTACTACTTAGAAAGCTATGCGTATCGCCATGAAAAGTCTGGTGTCAAAATATTAACGTTGAGAAGTTCTGGAGTCAAAATATCTCGCACACAAATGTCTAGTGGCAAAAGATATAGAGCCTAACATTCTGGAGCCAAAATGCCTAACACACAAATTTCTGGAGTCAAAATCTCTAAGTATCCAAGACATGTATCAATCAAAGAAGACAATTTCCACCATTCTGAGTCCTCAGATCTTTCCGACTAATATCTCCATCTTTGTTGTTTGATTGAAAAGTTTCGGCCCGTAAATATATTTAAGTCTTCTGGGTTATGCTATATAAACCGAGAAAGACCAAGGAATATATAGGTAGAATGCTTTTATAAAGAGAACACAGGCAAAGATACACTTAAAATGTATATGGAACACACTAAGAAATTAGCATTGCATTTGACCGGCTAATTAATTCGTCGTAAAAATGTTTTAAAATTAAAAATAAATGAATTTTAACCCGACATATTAACATTGAACTTAATTTTTTCGGTAATTTTTTTTCAGGATATGCTGTCTGTCTCACTGAGTCCCAGTGACCTTTACCACCGAAATTTAAAAACAATTATTTAATTATCTAAATTTTTAATGTCTGACTGAAATTTGTAATTTTGAAAAAAATAGAATTAAAAAAAAAAATAACCCAGTAAAAAGATTATTAGCAATTGTATAAAATGTGTTGTCGGATTTTCTACGATGAAGTATTGCCTTTCTTAATTTTTGAATATTGTTTTTATAATTTTGTGGATTTTTATCGCAACGCTTATGTCGTTTGTTTTATATTCTACGATCGTCAAGTGAACATATTTTATATGTTGAATTAAAAAAAAGGTCCAAGAACATCACTTACTTTCGTTTATTAGACATTGAATTGTGTTACTTCACGCCTTCCATAGTTTACTTGACTTTTCAGCTAACCTGATTGATCTTTATGTGCGTTCCTCAAGAGAAGAA
>OZ038489.1:5674917-5719917 GCA_964036315.1 Acanthosepion esculentum
CTTCTCACATTTCGCGTCGATGTCTCTTCATGCACTGACCACATTTACATTTTCTTTTCTTATCTCTGACCGCATGTCACCTCATCTTCTTGAATCTTCCGATATAAAAAAAAAACTTGTCTTGGGGGCAACGCGTAGTATACAATGCAACAGAAAATAATAATAATAATAATAATAATAATAATAATAATAATAATAATAATAATAACCACAAAAACAGGAAATGCTTTCTTCTTGACATGGCCAATTGTATTGTATCTTTGAAGATCTTCAAAAACAATCAAAATACAAGGATCTTGATGTGGAAATCTAAAAAATGTGGCACACGAGGATATCAGTAATTCTAGTTGTAGTTGGAGCCCTCGGATAGATTGGAAAAGGTTCCGATAGACTTCATTAAGGGATTCCTGGTAGCCCATGCCTTAAAGAAATGCAAACAAATTGTACTCACATATACAGCTCACATATTACGAAGAGCTTTATCTATGGAAAAGGTGTTGTTATTTTTTTGTTTATAAACAACGATCAGTGGAAAATGTCATGAAGCCATTTCTGACCTTAGGTCTCTGGTTGGGATCCGAAAGGAAATGAGTATACAAGGAAAATACGAGATAACAATAATAATCATGATAATATTAATAATAATAATAATAATAATTGAAGTTGCCAGAATGTAGGACGTTCAGGCCACTATTGCTCCAGTTATTATTGGGGTGTTGGGGTCTATATCACCGAAATTAAGTCCTACATTGAGAAAATCAGAATAAAGCCCGCTATGTTATCGCTTCAGCCGTGTGCGTTTCTGTGCACTGCAAATAATCTACGAAACGTGCACTATGTACGTGCACTATGTCGGAGGTCATCGTACGATTCGATGGAGAGACAACTTCATTCCAGATATCCGGGTGAAAACGAAAACCAGCAAAGAAAATAGTAAAAGAAACAATATTAATTGCTATCAGTCTATATTTGTCCTCAAGGACACATGGCACAGTGGATAAAAGGCGTTAGTTTGATCCAGTGACAGGACCCAAAGAGTGTGAGTTCAATACCCGGTTAAGACAGTGGAGAACTTTCAGAGGGAAATTAACAGGAGATAACTGATAACTGACATCAATTAAATATGACACGTGGAACTAGAACAGTCTACCCCAGTGAGCGAAATAAAGGGTTCAGTTGGACATTCCAAACACCTGAAGAAGGCCGGAGCGTACAACGACCGAAACGTTTTAATAAATATGGCGACAAAGATGAGGACAATAGTCCGAATAAAGTAAATAATGTATATTAATAGCTGTAACTTAGGATAAGAATACCGTGGATGTGGGTAAGATGAAAATACAGGTGCACCAAGACATGGGAAGGAAAAATGACGAATGAACCAAGCACTAACTCAAATAGTTCTTTTTTGTGGTTGGCGTCCGACTTCCGTGGCCACCGTCCTGCTGTCTATATCGACCGACACCATTTCGGGGATCTCATGGGCGTCGCATTAGGCACCTTAGCCGGACGTTTGGTTCATCCCACAGCGCCAGTTCTGCTTACCAAAAGTGACCCACTTGGCACTCACCATTCGTTTCTGTCGCCGCCACTAAGGCGATGGCGGAAGAGAAGTGGGACGGCTCCATATTCGGGAGAGTCGACCCGTTCCACCCGTTCCGAGTTCGAGAGTAGGTCGAGGCCGTTCGCTTTACCGGATGGAATTGCGACGATCGAACGCCAGCTATCCTGAGGGAAACTTCGGAGGGAACCAGCTATTAGACGGTTCGATTGGTCATTCAACCCTACACCCGGTTCCGACGATCGATTTGCACATCAGAGGCGCTTCGGACTTCCACCAGAGTTTCCTCTGGCATCATCCCGACCGGGCGCCATCTTTTGGGTCCCTGGCCGCTCGCTATGCCAGAGTCGGCCAAGTTGTAATCGGAGAAAAAATGACCGACCCGGAGGTGATGCGCCCGCGTGCAGCGCCTAAACTCGACGACCTAAATCGTGACTAGTTCAAACCGCGGGATCTCACCGGTAGGCAGTGGGAGAAAAGCTTGAAGCTGCACCCCGTAAACGACCACATAGTTTCGCTGTCTAACAACGGAATGGACATTAAACCAACAGTTTTTTAAAAATCTTTTAGCAATGTAACACCACCTAATGTCTTGTAATATTTCTATCTGTTGGGTGGGGTCTACCGGCAACCTGAAATGGTGAGGCAAATCGGGTTTTATTTTTAACAGCAACTGCTTCAATTTACTAGGTAAATAGTGTACAAAATACCTCATCTCATAGACATATTCTGAAAAAGGACAGGCGTACAACTGCCGAAACGTTGTAATAAATATGGCGACAAAGATGTGGACAATAGTTCGAATAATGTAAATAGTGTACATAAGACCTCATCTCAGAAATATTGACAGATACTGAAGAAGGGTAATGCGTACAACGGCCGAAAAGTTGTAATAAATATGGCAACAAAGATGTGGACAATAGTCTGAATAATGTAAATAGTGTACATAATACCTCATCTCAGAAATATAGACATATACTGAAAAAGGACGGAGCGTACAGCGGCCGAAACGTTGTAATAAATATGGCGACAAAGATGAGGACAATAGTCCGAATAATGTAAATAGTGTAGTATATGGGTTTAAATCCTGCACGAAAATGTCTAACCATTTTGATCTCGCTATTGTCTCTTCGCATGTTTTTCAGAAAATCGTATTTTTGCTGTGCTTCCAGGCTCTTGCCGTTAGTATCAACCTAATTGTGCCAGTCATCCCTGCAAGTGTAATAAGATGTCTTTGCTTTATTCTACCAACAATTCATTGCTTGTATGCATATTTATTTAGTATATTCCTACTTTTTCTTATCTTGTACTTTGTTTTACGATTTTAACTTATTCTTGTTGCTAAGTAACTTCCAGCACGTTGTTTGGGTTCAGACAGGTGTGCGGCGCCTTCGCCCAAGGATCAGGCCTCACCGTGCCCTCCATACTTCTGCCCTCACCAACGAAACTTCTACTGTCATTTTTCTGAATAAGTTTTTTTAATGACCCGATGCCGCCACGCACCGAGACATGAACTTTTCTGTAATGACATTACGACATTCTTGTCAATTGAATTTCCTCTTATTGGGATTCAGGGCGTTTTGTCCCCACCTTCAATCTTTGTGATGTGGCTTCCCTCTGACTTTTCTACAAATATTTTCATGGCAACTGCTCTGACAAGCTTTTTTTTCTCTGGTGCCCCGACTACACGAATTTAAGCGTGCTAGTAGATTGGCATCTAGCTCCCACCTTTTACTGTTGAAATAATTAAATATAACCGCAACTTCTATACCAACAGTTTCTTCTTTCGCACTTCCTGACAATGAAACTCCCTTCCGTTTACTTACTTCCCTGTGAAGTAAAATCTTCAAAAAGTGAACTGCAACGTCAAACACCATCTTCCGGAACCCTGTTCATCTTTTATCCTTTCCTCAATCCTCTTGTACCCAACCTTTTCTCTTTACTTCCACTCTCTGTAACCCCCCCGTACTAGTAGAGTTCCCGTCTTGCTTGAGGTGAACTGATTAATAAAATAATAATAACGAGGCTCAGTGGCAACAAACAGTCTAAGTCTTATTTATTCACCCCTTCCCGAGAGGCAATATAGCAGCTCTTCATGCATTATACCTACTTAGAGGTGTCGCCTACCTCTATCTTCTCTGAGGTCGGCTATCTTACCGTCCTGAAATTCTCGTATTGTATCTCTCCAGTGAGGATCAGTCACAACGTGTGAGGTCCTCCTCTGTCACCGAGTTTCTAATATTGGACGATCCTTTAATCTATGTGATTTGATCACTTATATCCGGTAAGGTCTCTGATCTACCCCTGATCTGGTTCTAATCTCACAGATTCTGCTTCCGACGGCTTTCGAATTCTCGACAGTAAATCGGCATATATATTGTCCTTTCCTGCCAAATATTAAATCTTACAATTATACCCGATTAATTTCAATTCCCACTGCTGAATCTTTTTCTTACTCCACTCAGTTTTTAGAAAGTTTTGGAGTGGTTTGTGGTCAGTCTTAATAGTTAACATTCGGGTAACAGTCTAATTTCTGCAGGCCATACATGATGCCTCCTTTTAATAACCGGCCATGTCGGTTGCGTCGCAGAAAAAGAAGTATATTGGTACTTCCTCCCGTCTACCAGCCACCGGCCCCTCCCTGTCCGGGCATGTTTGAATAAGGACTGCACCGATACACCGTATATAGGACCATCGTTTTGCTGAGATCGGGATACGTCAATAAAGGTATCGCTGTCAGCTGATCCTTGAGGCTGTCAAATGCTCTTTGACCCTCCTCCGACTATTTGAATCTGGCATACTTTTTGCTCAATGGTATCAAGAGTGAAATTTTGAAAATGCCAGAATGAATCTCCTGTAGTAGTCTGTAGCTCCTATGAAACCCCTTACTTGTCTCACTGTTTTAGGCTTCGGCATTTTGATTTATAACCTCCACCTGAGGAGGCACGGTGGAGTAATGGATAGTGACTCGGACTGAAGAATCGGAGAGCCGAGTTCGAATTCCAGTCGAATTCATTTCATTCAGTTACGTGCTAATACCCTTGGGAAAGGTATAAATCCTCTTCTTCTCCCCCCCCAAGCTATGAGTAAATAGCAGGACAGACTGGGTTCCGTAGCCTTGGATGGCAACTCGTCTACCGCGAAAAGAACCTACAGCGGGAAAAAATCTGCCTCGTGAGTTAGGTATCGAAAGATACATGATCGACTAAGCGTGTATCGCGCATGGCACCTAACTGATGATGATGAAACACCACCTTGTCCATATCGGGATTAATCCCGACCCCATTTATCACAAAACCCAAGTATTTGGTCTCCTCCCTTAGGAAGTGACATTTCGTAAATTTCAACTTTAGCCCGTGCTTCCTTAATCGATCTAGCACCTGTTGTAGGTGGTCAAATTTCTTGTCAGGTGTTTCGTGGAATTCCAATGTCGTCCAAATAGGCCATGGTCAAGCTCAGCTTTACTCCTAACACTATTGGCATTAACTGCTGACAAAATACTCGAGGCATTGGTCAGGCAAAAGCACATGATTCTGAAGTGAAATAATCCCATATAGCACGCATGCCGGCCTTTTGTCAGTCTGGTTTATCGGGGGCCACCTACCCGAAACTCAATTCTATCGCTGAAAAATAATTACCCTTTCCCTTAAGGGCCAAGATGTCTTTTATCAATGGAAGGAGTATAGCCAATGGTTTTGAAATGGCGTTACACTTTCTAAATTCGACACAAAATCTGTGTCCCCCATCATTCTTATCCACCACCACAATGAAATTGCAAGGAAACTTGGACCTCATGACTATTTTCGCTTCATCCACATGTAGCCTCTTATAGATGGGTGTTCAGCGCATGGTCTTCCATATGTTTTATTTTTTTTATCTAAGTTATCTACCACATCTCTGTTGACGCTTAGCAATCGCTTTACCCTGGCCTTAAATGTATCAGGGGTTATTATCTCTCCTCTCACTTCTTCCAATAGACTCTGCTCTCTTTCTCGGCTCTTCAAATTTTACTCGCTTAACAGACCTTTCCTTCCTCTTTTTAGTCTTGTTAGCCTGATTGGCTTATATAATAGGGGCAATTTCTGCTCCTTGCACCATTGCTTCACACGAAGTTACTTTCCTCGCTTCAGGGCTGTATTTGTTCACAGGGGTTATCTGAAAGACTTTACTTTCTAACATTTTCTTCATTACCAGCCTGCCTCTACCAGACTCTGTCGTTTTAGGAGGTATTTTTTATATGAGTGTCAACCACTATCGACACTGGTTCACTGGGAACACTTCTCTACGCCCTCAACCAACAATACTGCTGGGTTGAAATTTAATTGGGACCTATGTTGGTCCAGCCATTCCTCACCCAAAATCACTTCTCCATCGAGTCCCAGAGACACATATAATTTATAGACACATATTGTCCTTCCTATCTTTACTGGGAGCCACACTATTCCCGTTATCGTCATCTTTTTTTCAATCGGCTTGGCTAATCGTAATGTCAGGTTTTTAACCGCCCCCCGCACCATCAAACTCTTATACTGGTTCTCTCTAATCAAAGTCACAGACGTCCCCGTGTCTATGAGAGCCCTCATCATTTTTCTTTCACTGCTGCTTCACAAGTGTGCCCTCCCACTTAGATCAACGAGGAAAATACTCTAGCTTTCTTTTCCCGAAAGTAGATATGTGTGCTGGCAACAAAAACCTCTCATCATCTACATAGATCGGGGTTTCCAACCGTTCATTTGCGGCACCTTTGAACAACCCTTTCGATGTCTGTTCCTTCTGTTCCTAACGGGATAATTCCTTCTCAGATGGTTTGGTTCCCAACAAAATCAGCACTCTCTTCTGGGATGGCCAACCTGTACACACGTCCAACATCGCTTACTTCTCTTTTGTCTCATTATTACATGGGCCACCCTTCCTCTTATTTCTTGTTCTGGCGTCTCCCCTGGGCGTTTTCCTGATACTGTTTTCTAGGGGTAGATCTGCTGACGTTAGCGCTGGGCGTTTATTTTGCTGATATAACCACTTGGTGTCAAAGCCAAACTGGCCGCATTTACCACAATTTGACCCCGCACTTCTTGGAGGCAACCCCCACCTTGTCGGACAAGCCTTTGTTCTATGACCTACATAGTTGTAGGTCCAACAGAAAATCCTGTATCTATCGGGTGTGGGTGCAAAGAACCCAGGCTTCATGGTCCATACCTTTCTATTGAGGTCGCCTTCTTCTAACTTTCTAGTCGCGCTTTCAACCGTTCTAGTTCTTTACTTTTCCTACTGCCGACCCTGAGCCTTTGCTCCAATACGTATCGTCTTTTTTCCACCACTTTTCACTGTCTTTTGCCAGATCTATAACCACTGCCAATCTGATTAGTGCCTACTTAATCACATCGTGTCTGATGCATTCATTCCCAAGCTCATCAATGAACAAATCCGCCAACTGGGTCTGAATGGCGGCATTTTCTTTTACTTCCACAGGAGAGACCAATACCGACAATTTCTTCGCTCGGGCTCCCAAATCCCCTGGAGTCTCATCCCATGCCTGGGTGAGCTTCATGAGCTTCCTCATAGCCTCTATTGCCGTCCTATCATCTGCATATTCTTTTATCACTAGCTTCTCTAATCCAGGGTCTTTCGATATGAGCTCCCCTACGAACTCGGAGACCGGCCCTTTAGCCGAATCCTTCGCAAGCATCACTGTCTCTACATCAGACTGTTAATAGATAAGCGCTTTCTTCCTTATTGCCGTCAACCAGTTCTTTAACTTTTCAAGTTCCCTCTATACGCTGGTACCCTGGCACCCCAACAGGTTTTTGAAATTACTTGTCGCCTGTAGTCTATTAGCCTCGTTTCCGTCTATATGTCGATTGGTCCCGTCACTCGACTCATGTTAGCTCATCTTTGTCTAACTAATCGTTAACACGGGAAAAGAGAGACAATCCGAGAATATCTAGTTATAAACAACAATTAAAAATTTTCTTTTCTATTGTCAAGAGAAATACTGGGAAACCTAAAACCTGTCACTTGTCTTGTGGTCGCTGAAACTTGATAAAAACGTTCGTGGAGTTTTTAGAACCTTATAGCCAAAGTGTCGAAAGTTCACTGGTTCTACTCCTTAAACTAATTGACCTTTTCCTTTATTCTGTCCATTCTCGGCTAAGTCGAGCTGTTCTGTATTCGTGGTTCGATATTTTAAGTTTCTGTTGGCTTCCCCGTTCGGTCACAGACACTATGACGCCAGGAGTCGATCCTTTGGTCACGGCAACCAATTATAACCCCACATGTTGATCCTGGTCACCGGCATTCAATTATAACACACACGCCCCGTTCGATCCTGGGTCAACCTGCGTTAACTTTACTCTGGTCAGTACCGTCGTCGGTTAACTGATTATTAGTCGATGACCATTTTGATCCACACCGTCTCTGCCCACGTTGTTTTCTTTGATCTCAGAGCAGTGAAGATCGAGTGTCGTCATTGATTCGGAGCGCTGGTTCGACCCACGACGAAGCTGTATTATGAAAGAAATAAAAATGTTCTCGCAGAAGAAATAAAAACGGAAGATACGTCAGGCTAGTTTTCAATTGGTTTATATAGTTCTTGATACAAAAATCAACCCTTCCCTCTTTAAATTTCTATAGTGTCACTTTGCCCTTCTAAACCTCGGAACGAGGTTTAAAGTCGGGAATTCTCCCGGCAACAGATCACGTGGGGTTTTAGTATCAGCTCGCCCTCACTTCTCGTCTCTCTCGAACTCCCTGAAAACTCTCTGCTTATATTGAGTCCGACCCAAGACTGTCGTGGGTTTGAACTGGTCTTGGGGTTTCCGTAATCCCCCAAATTTCGGATTTAGTTGCGGGTATTGCTAACTTATACTTTCTTTTATTTATGCCTCGCACCATTACTTTCAAATGGGCAGATGCAAATTTTCCCCTTTTCTCCTTTTTTCTCGGTATTTGTCTGAGACCAACCCTACGTAAGGTTTTGTCTGTTTTTTTATTTTTGACAATTCTAATTTTAAACCGAGCGGGCGAAGAGGCAGTCTCATTTTAATCATTGATTTTCCATAACATTATTTCTCAGCCTTTTCTCTGGTTTATTCTAGTGCACCGCTAACCATTCATCTCGCTTTCACAGTTATCATGTAGACCATACAAGTGATTTTCTCCTTTTAATTTCCTATTCGGGTGACAGATTAAGTTTTATCTTCCCGATTTGTTTATATTTCTACAATTATATTTCAGATGGCTCCTTCGCTCGGCCTGCCAATCACATCTTTCACTTTTGTTTGCGGCCAAAAAATAAAAATTATTTCACAATTCCGTTTTTAATTCATGGTTAGCGATTAACACGGAATATATCGTATCGATTTCAGCTCACAGTTTTACATTAACCCCTTTAATTCCACCAGTGTGACATAGGGTCACCAAATAACAGTTTCCTACCAGATGCACATCCCCTACTCCAAAGGACATATTTGCAAAATTAAATGGTGGTAAATTCTTAGGAAAAATTGAACTGTCAGAAGCATATCTTCAAATCGAAGTGGATGAGGAATGCCAAAAGACTTTTTTATTATTAATACGCATAAAAGACTCTACAAGTTTAAAAGATTAGTGTTTGGTGTAAAAGTAGCCCCAGTTATGTTCCAACAAATAATGGATACGATGTTGGCTCGTCTAGACGGTGTTGTAGATTACAATGATGGTATAGTTATTAAGAGTGCTACGAAAATACAGCACGTTAAACTGCTTCAGGAAGTCTTTCAGAGACTACATGATTGGGGTTTCTAAATAAGTGAACAGAATCTTCTGGATAAGATTAGATATTTAAGACCGATAATCGACGAAAATAAAAGAAGACCAGAGACCGCTCGAGCAAGGAATTAAAAATTGCTAACTTTTACTGTATTGGAGTTTATTAACGCCGAACTGGATAGGTTAGAAAATCGCGGAGAAATTGAAAAAAAAAAATTATTCAGAACTGGTCACGCCAGCGGTTTATATTAGAAAGAAAAATAATAAGATTCGTTTATGCGCAGATTTTTCAATATATCCCCTACCAACTCCAGAAGATACCTTTGCCAAATTAAATGGTGATACCTTTTTTTCAAAGATTGACCTGTCTGAGGCATATCTTCAAACCGAAGTAGATGCGGAATGCCAAAAGTTCTTTTTTTATTATTAATACGCATAAAGGACTCTGCATGTTTAAAAGATTACTGTTTGGTGTAAAAGTAGCCCCAGGTATATTCCAACAAATAATGGATACGATGTTGGCTCGACTAGACGGTGTTGTAGATTACATAGATGGTATACTTATTAAGAGCACTACGAAAATACAGCATTTCGGAGACTTTCGGAGATTAGGGTTTCAAAATTCAGTAAACAGAAATGTCAGTTCTTTCTGGACAAGGTGAAATATTTATGCCAGATAATTGACGAAAGAGGAAGAAACCAGATCTTGCTAGAGCAAGTGTCATTAAAAACATGCCTGCGTCGATAATTTTGATGACACTACAATCATTTCTCGGATTAGGGTTAGTTTTTCGATCACGACGGAGCTAAAAAAACACGCGATTAAAAATTAAACAAATAACTTATTTAAAATTAAGTTTAAATATCAAACAGAGCGAAAGGTTAAAAAACAATTCATTTC
This sequence comes from Acanthosepion esculentum, assembly GCA_964036315.1. Taxonomy (NCBI): domain Eukaryota; kingdom Metazoa; phylum Mollusca; class Cephalopoda; order Sepiida; family Sepiidae; genus Acanthosepion; species Acanthosepion esculentum. Next base: position 5,685,126 of record OZ038489.1, read on the forward strand.
AAAGGTTTAACTTTAATTTCGCTTTTCAGTTGTAAATGCCAAATCATTTCCCGCCCTGCAGTGTGATTCCCAGGAAATATCAAACCTTTTGGACAACATGGTCACTGATACACGAAATATCCAATCTTTTGGCCGACATGGTCACTGATCCACGAAATATCAAACCCTTTTCAGACAAAGTCACTGATTCACTATATATCAAACCTTTTGGCCGACATGGTCACTGATTCACGAATTATCAAAACTTTTGGCCGACATTGTCACTGATACACGAAATATCCAATCTTTTGGCCGACATGGTCACTGATTGACGAAATATCAAATCTTTTGGCCGAAATGGTCAATGATTCACGAAATATAAAACCTTTGGCCGACATAGCCAATGATTCAAGAAATATCAAACCATTCGGCCGGCATGGTCACTGATTCACAAAATATCAAATCTTTTGGCCGATATGGTCACTGATTCACGAAATATCAAACCTTTTGACCGACATTGTCACTGATTCACGAAATAACAAACCTTTTTCAGACAAGGTCACTGATTCCCGAAATATCAAACCTTTTGGCCGATATGGTCACTGATTCACGAAATATAAAATCTTTTGGCCGACATGGTTACTGATTCACGAAATATCACACCTTTTGGCCGACATGGTCACTGATCGACGAATTATCAAAAATTTTGCCCGACATGTTCACTGATTCACGAAATATCAAACCTTGTGGCCGACATGGTCACTGATTCACGAAATATCAAACCTTGTGGCCGACATGGTCACTGATTCACGAAATATCAAACCTTTTGGCCGACATGGTCTCTGATTCATAAAAAGAAAAAACATTCGCTTAATTTGTAGCTTGATTCCTATTTCCCGCTTGTGGCGTTTGATTCTCCTCCAGAAATGCAAATATTTCGCCCAATGTCTAGTTTGATTCTCAAATATTTCCGAAATGCCAAATATTCACCGCACTGGCTTTTTTGATTTTCTCGAAATACCAAAGGATTTGCTGAACTTAGAATTAGAAATTTCGCACGAAATCTCAAAACTTCGCCGACCCCGTGAGTTGATTCCTTTGAAATACCAAATTTTTGCTTATTCTGGAGTAAGATTGGTCTTATGAAACACCAAACGCCGATCCCGTTGTATTTAGATCCCCACGAAATAAGAACATTTTGTCCACTCTGAAGTTTGCTTACCGCCACAAAATGCCCAAGCTTTGCTCACCTTGAAGTTTGCTTCCCCGAAATGACACTCCTTTTGCCTACACTGGGGTTTCGGTCTATCCACGAAATGTCAAACCTTCTTTGATATCCTCCAAGAAATTCTAAACCTTCGCCCATCTTGTAGGCTGATTCCGACGAAATGTCAAAATTTTGTCTATTCTAATGTTAGATTCCCACGACATACCAAACTTTTTGCCAATCAAAATTCCAGTTTTTTGCTCATCACATAGTTTAATTACCACAGAATGCCAAAAATTTTGCCCATTCTGGAGTTTGATTGGACTCACGAAATTGCACAATCTGGAGCTAACTATTCTTCTCTTAAACTTGCACGTTTTGGCTATATAATTATATAATATGGCAATTTATTTTCACGGCTTACTACTATGTCACGGTAATCTTGTCTCCAGACTTTTGTGTGTTAAACATTCTTGTATCAAATTTTCACCATTTATATACCATGTATATTTGCAATAGAATTCTCACTGTGAAGTTTTTCCTATTGTCGTTTTGGATCCAGGTTGGTGTGTGTTATCCAATCTTCTATTAAACTTGCAAATTTGGCCATATGTATATTGGCAATGGAATTTTTACGGAATCCTTTTGTGTCATGGTCACCTTGGCTTCAGGCTTACGTGTGCTAACAATTCTTTCCTTAAACTTGCGAATTTTAGCTCCATGTATATTGGCGATAGCATTTTGATAGCTTCCTGTTACGTCATGGTTCTCTTGGACGCAGACACAGGTGTGCTAACCATTCTTCTGTGAAGCTTGCTTTGTCTCCGTCTATTTTTGAAATAGAATTATCACTGCGACCTTTTTTGCTCGTGTCGTTTTGTATCCAAATTGATGTGTATTAATCATTCTCTTAAACTGTCAATTTTTGGAAACGTCCATTGGCAAAAGATTTATACAGCTTCCTATTATGTCATGATCATGTTGGCTCCAGGCCTATGTTTGCTAACCACGCACCCCTCAGATTTGCACCTTTTGGCTCTATGTGTATTGACAATAGAATTTTGACAGCATCCTATTATGCCATAATCATTTTGGCTCAAGGCTATTGGGTGCTAAATAATCTTTTAAATTTGCAACTTTTGGCTCTATGTACATTGATGTGAAAAAGTAAGTGAACTCCTGAGAAAATATTTTAAAAAATTGTCTGTTTTTCCAGATGATCAACAAATCTTAATAAAACTATACATTCATTAAGGAAAAAAAACTTTATTAAATCAATTACAACCACTTTTAATTTTTTTTACCGCGCTGGAAGAAAAACATTAAATGAAAATTAAAAATGTGCAAATGCAAGTGAACCTTTACATTTAATATTTGCTGTATCTCTCTCTGTCTCTTTCTCTCTCTCTCTCTCTCTCTCTATATATATATATATATATATATATATATATGTATACGGAGAGAAAAGGGAGGTTACTGCCCTCTGTGGGATCAGATTGAATTCATAGCGAAAGAACACCATTGGAAAATTCGTAAACTTCAGGAATCAGCACATATGCTAGGCAACAAAAATTTCCTCAGCCGATCAAGCATAGAAATGAATACAATATGGGAACGAGTAATAAGAAGTGCCAGAGAAAAAAGCAATAATAACAACGAAAATTGCAATATGAGCTCTGGTAAAAAATATAAAATGATAACAACAAAAATTGCAACATGAGCACTGGTAAAAATGGTCGCTGAAGACATTAGCTTTATAATACTCAGAAATTCATACACAGATGTCCCCAAGGACACATGGCACAGTGAATAAAGGCGTCAGTTAAATCCAGTACATGACCCAAAGAGTGAGAGTTCAATACCTGGTTAAGGCGGTGGAAAACTTAAAGGTGAATTAACAGGATATAACTGACAACTGGCATCCATTAGACATGGCACGTGGAACTAGAACAGTATACCACAGCGAGAGAAATAAAGTGTTCGACATTCCAACCACCTGAAGAAGGCCGGAGCATAAAACGGCCGAAAAGGTGTGTTAAATATGGCGACAAAGATGAGGACAATAGTCCGAACAATGTAAATAGTGTTAATATTTGCTGGCGGCTCCTTTTGAGGTTACAATGTTAACCAGCCGTTTTCTATAATTTTAAGAGCTTTTTGGCAGTAGTGAGTGCCGATTTGTGGCCATTCTTCTTGGCAATACTCGCACAACTGCTCCATATTACCCGGGTTTCTTGTATGCATTACAAACTTTCACTTGAATCACAAATTTTTAATTTGATCTAGATCAGGTTTTGACTAGACCGTTCCAAGTCTTGAAATTTCTTTTTAAGAACTTATTTTTTGTGCGTCCTGGCTAAGACGATAAACTACATCCAGCAGCAAAACCCCTGATCAGGAGGTTTTGAGAGGCGTGAAACCACCTCTTATTTGCTCGTGTTCCCAGGTCCACCCTGACCCGAGGTGGTATTACTTGTTAGGGTCCCAGCTATGGCCAAATAGTTTACTATTACCAGCAATACTTTTTGAAAAAAATATTACCGGCAATACTTTTTTGAAAAAAAACTATTACTAGCAATACTTTTTTGAAAAAAAATATTACCAGCAATACAATTTTGAAGGAAAAAATATTACCAGAAACAGATTTTTGACATTAAATAACCCATTGAGTTTGATATGCCGTAAAACAAAATAAACCAAACCAAATCATTTTTGTGGATTTGCTTTGATGCGTTCGACCATTGTCCTGTTAGAAGTTCCAGCGCCGACCTCAACTCAACTTTTGAACTGAGAATAAGGCACTATTGTTCAAAATTGCTTTGGACAGAGTCCATTGTGCCGTCAATACTTATTATTTTCCTTGTTCCAGCTGCAGCAAAGCACGCCCAAATCATAATGCTGTCACGCCATGTTTAATGGTTGGTATCAAATACTTCTCGTCAAAAGCTGTATTAAGAGCCTGCCAGCTCTAGTTTGGTCTCATCCAACCATAAAACCTTTTGCCAGAATGATTCTAGCAAACTTATATATTGGCAGCAGAATTTTCGCTCCATCCTATTATGCCATATTCATTATAGATTCAGGCTTATGTGGGCTGACCATTCATTGCACCTTTTGTATCTATGTACATAGGCAACAGAATTTTTATTGCATCCTATCATGCCGTAGTCATTTTGGTTGCAGTCTTATTTGTGCTAAGTATTCTCCTACCAAAGTTTCAGCGTTTAGCACTTTATATATTAGTAATAGAATTTCTGCTGCATCCTTTTATGCCATATACCTTTTAGATCTCGGCTTTTGAGTACTTTCCTCGCTTGTCTAAAACATGCACTTTTTTGGGGTTTATGTATATTGGCAATAGGATTTTCACTGCATCGTTTTTTCTCATAGTTATTTTGGCTCAACGGTTATACGTGCGAACCATTCTATCCTTAAACTTGCGCCTTTTGGCTCTATGTATATTAGCAAAAGTATTTACATAGCATCTTATTATGTCATAGTCAATTCGCCTCCAGGGGTATATGTGCTAACCGTTAATTTCAAGTTTTGGTATATCGGCAACAGTGTTTTTGCTGCATTCTATTATATCGTAGTCATTTTGGCTCCAATCTTATGTGTGCTAACCATTCTTCTTTCAGAACTTGCACATGTTGGCTCTATGTATTTTGGCAATAGAATTTTCACAGCTTCCTAGTATGCCATAGTCATTTTGGTTTCAGGCTTATATGTTCTAACCATTCTTCTCCCAAACATGCTCCTTTTGCTTTATGCATATTTGCAAGAGAATTTTCACAGAATATTATTAGGCCACTGTCATTTCGGATATAGGCTTATGTGTGCTAACCATTCTTCTCTCAAACTCGCTACTTTTGTCCGAATGCATATTGGTATAGTATTTTCACTGCATCTTATGCTATTCGCATTTTGATTTGAAGCAATAGTCTGCTAACCATTCTTCTCTCAAACATGTACCTTTTGGGTCTATGGGTATTGGTAATTGTATTCTCTATTATGTCATAGTCATTTTGGTTTCAGGCTTATATGTGATGAACATTCTTCTTTTAATCTTGCAATTTTTGTATCTATGTATATAGACAACAGAATTTTCATCGCTTTTTATTATTATTATACCGTTTTCTGGCTCGAGTCTTATTTGTGCTAAGCATTCTTTTTCTTTCAGCTTTCGCCTTTATGTACATTTGAAATAGACTTTTCATTGCAGCTTATTATGCCATTGACATTTTGGCTCCTGACGTCGGTGTGCTAATCATTCTTCACGTAAACTTTCAACTATTACTTCTATGTATATTATAGCATTTTCACTGGATCCTCTTAAGCCATACTCATTTCGACTCCATAAATATATCTGTGTTATCTATTCTCTCAAATTTGCACCTTTTTTCTGTGTATATTGGCCATAGACTTTTCAGTGCATCCTATTATGCCATTCTCGTTTTGGCTTATATGTGCCAACATTTCTTCTCTTAAGCTTTTTGGTTTTATCTAGATTGGTAAACTATTTTTCACTACATCCTATAATACCGTAATAATTTTAGCCTCAACCATTCTTCTTTCAGAACTTGCACCTGTTGGCTCTATGTATAATGGCAACATAATTTATACGGCATCCTATGATGCCATGGTTTTTTTGAATCCATTATTATTTGTGCTAACCACTCTCAAACTTTTACCTTTAACCTCTATGTATATTGGCAAAAGAATCTGACAGCATCCTATTATAACATATTGAAAATGGTAAATTAGAAATAAAATTCGTGGAAGAAGGCAAGGGGTAAGGAGAAAACAATGGTGATGATGAAGAAGGGAAGAGAGATGCTGAATTCAGGGAAGAATGAAAGAAGAAGGGTGACCCTAATTTCTACACTTTGGGGGTATTTCTTGCGAATTATGAATAAAAATGATTTCCATCACAATTTTAGCCAAACTCAATATTGTTGAATAGGATTAAAGATGGATGGATTGAATGGATATGAAAAAAGTTGAGAAGATGAAAAAGGAGGAGAAAGATGAAGAAGAAAAAGTAAAAGGGGGAAGTGTGAGAGAAGGATGAAAGAGGAAAAAGAAGAAAAAAGAGGAAGGGTGAGAAGGAAATGAAGAAGAAAACGAAATAGTGCAAAAAAGAAGAAGAGGAAGAACTAGAAGTACAAGGAGAAAGGTGAGAAAAAGAAGAGATAAAAGGAAGAAGAGGAAAAAGAGGATGAGGAAAAAGAAGAAGAACAAGAAGAAATGGCGATAAGAAGACGGAGGAGAATGTGAAGAAATACAAAAGGAAGGGTGAGAAGAATGTGAAGAAGAAAAAAGAAGAGGAAGGATGAGAAGAAGAAGAAGAAGAAGATGAAGAAGAAGAAGAAGAAGAAGAAGAAGAAGAAGAAGAAGAAGAAAAAAGGAGGAGAAAGGGGGAGGCGAAGAAGAAAAGATGAGGAAGAAGAATAAAAAGAAAGAGAAAGAGTGAGAAGAAGAAGAAGATGAAGAGCAAGAAAGGGTGAGACGAAGAAGAGAAAGAAAAATAGAGGGAGAAAGAAAAAGAAGACGACGATAAAGAAGAAAGAGAAGATTGCGACAAAAAATTCGAGAGTGTATAACAAAAACGGTAAGACAAAGAATGAAAACTAAAAGGAACGCAGACACTAAGAAGATGAAGATGAAGGAATATGCAATAGAGAAGAGAAGACAGAAGAAAGCAAAAATGATGACAGGAAATACGAAGAAGAAATCAGAAGATACCAGGGAGGATGACAACAAAGAAGAAGAAGAAGATTCAAGTGAAGAGGCGAAAAAGAATGGGACAAAAACAGGGAAGATGAAGAAGACTAGAAAAGAAGGAATAAATGCCGAAGACAAAGAAGAAAATAATGAAGAGACAGTCGACAAAGAAGATAAAACAGAAAAGAAAAAAGAAAACAAAGAAAGGAAAAGTGAGAAACTGTCTCCGGATATGGCACGTATCTGACCAAGTTCATTGTTGTGTATCTGACATGGTACAACTGAACATGTCAGTTGAGGGCGAAGGGACGGCAAAGTGGAACTCTCATACAGTTCAGGTCGATACATTTTTCACTGAAGTTGGCCGTTGCTGTTTAGTTGTGGATTCGACTTGTCAAGCCATCGATAGCCTTTGCCAGTCGTGTAGGGGTTCTGGCATTGTTGGAACGGACCATTAATACTCTCAAACTGTTCGTTTCGCTATACTCATCTCTCTCGATTCTCCTCTCGCCGTTATTTTTTTTTTTACTTCCGATTTCCACATAATTCTTTCAGACATATTTTAAGATTTGTATCACGAGCAATTTCATTTTCTGTCTTTCGCCAAATACTTTTTTGTTAATTTCTGTGTCAGTCCTCGTTTAGGGCGTTTTTAAACTCACAACATTTCGGACGATTTAACTTTCGTCACGGGTATTTGATAATGTGTGTATATGTGTTTGTGTGTGTTTGTGATTTTGAATGTGTGTGTTATGGTATCAAAATGCACGTTGCGTTCATATGAGATCTGCTTTCTGTCTCTCAAGCCTGGTCTATTTCTCTCTCTCTCTCTCTCTCTCTCTCTCTCTCTCTCAAAATGCAAATATATATACACCCCCTCCAAAAGTATTGAAACGGCAAAGCCAGTTCTTTTCTTTTTGTTGTGCCCTGAAAACGTTTCGGTTTTAGATCAAAAGTTGAATATGAGACAAGAGTTCAGAATTTCAGCTTTTATTTCTTGGTATTTTTATACACACAACCTGTGAAAGCATGTGCGATACCCTGACCTCGTCAACCGCTAACCAGAGCAGGTAACATATTTTCGGCGGCTAAGGCGGTATTGCCACCCCTGGCGCCACCAGCCGCTTGTGCCAACTGACAGGGTATTGTTTTTGTATACGTGTCAGCCTCTTTTGATTTCTTTTTAGAACAGCAACTGAGATTTTCAACGTTCTGTTAGAATACACAACACGCTCGTAGCAAGCTTTATTAATGACGTAGAATGGAAGGTAAACAGGTGTAATTTATGTCGGAAGTAGCATTGTTTGGCGAGAATGATTTTATTTAACTTTATTTTGACCAGGTTCAACTCGATGCTGGTTGAGCTGTGGTCTGGAGACGATGTGAAGCACACTTCAGGTTCCGGTCAGTTAGTTAGATGTGTTAAACAACTTAGGACATACCACCTTTTGCTTGAACATATCCATTTTTCAAGTGAGCAAAACTACTGAAACACGTGACTGACAGGTGTTTCTTGCCCTTTTCTTTATTTTCTTATATTTCCTTTTTTGTGATGCTAATCCTCGAATCGGGATTTGCAACATTATTGTTATTGCAATAGAATACGTAAGTGCTACCATCCGCTGACCACATCAAATCACTGTAGCTTTTTTTTTTATTTCTCATACCCGGTATTAATTGTACTTAATCGTATAAATTTATTTGTTTTTTTTTTTTCTTGAAGGTTGGAATTTTCACTCATTGGTGAATATTCTGAACTCCAGGATTATTGGATATTTATATATCGTATTTCAGAAATATGATATATTTACAACAATAGCTGTTTTGTTTTTAGATTTTTTTCTTTCTAACTAGTTACAAATTTAAATTTCTGTCAAACCCTAATCATTAAAATCAACCATATATACCCATAATAATTATATACATATACCTATTAATAATTAATAATTTGGTAGCGGTATGTTTCGGCTAGAAAAGGCCGTTTCCCTGATGGAAAAAGGGATACAGGTTAGATTCCTGTCGAAGACACAATTTTTCTGTAGTAGGACTTCTCAATCTTAGCCGGTTATTAATTTCACTGTTTAAAAATGAAAACAAAGAGAAGAACTCAAACACTAAAAATACCGTTTACAGTACTAAGAAACATAAATATATTGTAAAAAAGAGTTTAAATAATCTTAAATTCAAATTTAGCAATACAACAAAATTTCTGAACGTTTCATGAGTTCGACGCCATCACTGAACTTTTCTCACGTAACGCTCACTTCAAGAAAGAAAGAAACTATTGTGATATACTAAGCGTTACTTAGGTGTCGCACAAAGCGCCAACTATGTGGCATTCAGAGAGGGTTAAACTCACTATTAAGCCTTTTTCTTAATCCTTTAAGACCTGCGTTCCTGAACAATGTTAACCCTTCTGCCTGCTTTCCAATTAACAATTCCGAGCTATTATACATTATACCACATTACACGACAAGCTTACAGCACCTGGTATTCACATACGGTCACCTATCTAAGTACTGACCACGTTCGATGTTGCTTAGCTTTGGTAGCTGTAGGGGAACCGATGTTTTAACTTAATGTAGCCGTAAGCCGGATGAAGTCATTGAGCAGCGAAATCATTACGCATTTTACTAAGCATAAGGCCGAAAGTATGTAACAAACTGTGACCAGTAATCAGTCTTTTTACTAAGTTTAGCTTTGATGTGGCACAAGGTGAAGAGTACTGTACAGCGTGTGTAGATGGAAATCATTACTCATTTTACTAAGCACAAGGCCGCAAGTATGGGGCAAACTGTGACCAGTAATCAGTCTTTTTACTAAGCCTAGCTTTGATGTGGCACAAGGTGACGAGTATTGCACAGCCAGTGTAGATGGAAATCATTACTCATTTTACTAAGCACAAGGACACATTTATGGGGACACTCTGTGAGGATAGAACTCACTACTCAGTCTTTTTGCTAAGTCTAGCTTAGTAACTCAGTTGTAATTGTAACTCGAACTCAGTTGTAATTGAACACGCGAGACAGTTCTGTTAACCATTACACTACAAGAAGTCAAATATAACCGGACCTCCAGAAATGGCGAGCTTTTATTGTTTCGGGCCGAGTCAACAACCCCGACGACAAACAAAAGCCAATAATTATGATCAATCAACATAGCTCTAGAAACCAGAATAACTCTGTCAGAAACTAGAACGAAGACTGCAAACCATCAATCGGAATTAATCTCCTAGCAACAACCGATACGGTATATTTTTATTGCTGGTCGTAACGCTCGGTCGTCCCTTGTTGGACATTGTTGTTGAATGAGTTTTTTTTTGTTTTTTATTTCATTCAGAGAATAATATTAGGGGATTGAAGACGGTGAACAATGTTGAAGTCTGGCACGAAAATATGGACATATTTTGATTTCATTTTTTTTTTGTTGCACCGCTATGTGTTGAGTCGTCATTTGATAAATCCGAAGTAAAAAAAGCAACACATTCGAATAGTCATTTTCTGAAAGCTTTCAGTCTAGGAGAGGAATAACGTCTGAAACTGAATACCGAAAACGATTTTTGTTCAATAGCTGAGTTGCAGCGAATTTTGTGAACTAGATTACCTCATAATGTTTAATCTCTGGTCAGTGTACTAGATGCAACCTCTTTCAAAAAGGAAACTCATATATAACAATACCAGAAAGAAAAAGCAACAACACGAACGATAACAGCAAAAAGAACAGCAAATAACAATGTTGATGATGATAATGATGATGAGAAGAAACAGAAGAAGTATTCATAGAAAGAAATAGAAAATGGCGTCCGATCCCACCGTCTAATCAGAGACGAAGGATAAAAAGAGCGGGAACAAGCAAAGAGGCGCGGGAATGCCTGATGCTTGCCGCTTGTTTAATTAACGGGTAACAGGGCATGATTAGAAATGATGAGGCAATCATTTGTGCGCTAATTACAGCCAATCAACGACGCCTTCATTTGCCACGTGCTTTAATTTGCTTTAGCTGGCTTTTCCTTCATCTATTGTCTTCGTACGAACGCACACTCTCTTTTCCTTCACATTTTTATTTTTCATTTTGTCTCAGCTTCTCACTCTCCAAATTCTACTCGCAATTCTTCAGCGTCTATATAAATCTTTCTCTTTCCTTTTAGTTATCTCCCCTTGACAGTTATTGATATTTCGTTAAGCTTCGATTCTTACGGTATAAAAGCAGAAGTGTATGCATCACCTCGTAAGGAGATAAACCGACATCAAGTAATGATGTTTGTGATTAGTTCGCCACCTTCAGTTTTCTGTAATGCATTTTTTCCCCCTCTTCAAATTCTTTTTATTCTTAGACAACCGACAACCAATCTGCCAGTGAGGTCTTCTGATTTCCTGATTTCAAACAGTTTCATCTACCCCCAATATCATCCTGTTTTCAAACAGTTCTCAACGGCGTCGGTACCGTCTCCACCAGGTCAATGTTATCGATAGGACACTTCCTTGATTAATCGGCCCTGATATAATCACAATCCGGGTTACATGAACGGAGAACAGACGTCGTAACCACTCGATCACACACCAACAGTGTTGAGTTAAATCGCGGCGTACACTGAACCTTTGCTGTCAATTAGTCTAGGAAAACAACAAATACGATTTTGAAACTTTAGAGATGAAAAAGGGAAATAACCCCATTATCATTCCAAGGAAGTCTGTGTAATTCGCTAATAGTTACTAAAGGAATCTGTAAGGAGTTGATTTACTTGACACCCCACTGAGACATATTGTGACAAAAGGTCAGTTTTTAACGTGGAGACTCGAGTGTGTTCACTCGGGCCACTGGTCTTAGCTGGTCATAGCTTGCCCAAGCTGGTCAGAGCTGGTCTAACCTAGTCATAGCTGGTCTTAGCTGGTCCAAGCTGGTCAGAGCCTGTCATAGCTGTGATACTACCAGCCCAGGGACGTATGCCTATGACCGGAAAGTATCCGAATGTGTATGCGATCCCCGAGGGAGGGGTTTACACACTAGGAATCTGTAAGGAGTTATGATTTTCTTGACCTGATGGGACATGAATATTCTTTTTAAACTTCTTTTCAATACATTTGTCTTTTATTTGTGTCTTCTTCATGGTGTTAAACTAACTTTCCGCTTACGATAGGGTCCAAAAGCATCTCCGAGGTCTTCGTAGGCCAAAGGTCAAAAGCTAGGGTTTCCATGACAGAATGAATGGCCACGTATCTGTGACCAAGGGGAGTTTTCAAGTCGGAGAACATCGTTTGTGATTTGGCTTGGAGAGGGATGGGCTCCTATACACTACACTTGAATGAACACCTATCCGGTTTCCAACCCAGATGTATGTAAGGAACTAGTCACGTGCTTGCTGCGCAGTGACCTCACAAACTACACCTGGTTACGGGACAGACGTTGATGATGTTTTTTTTTACGATAGAATTTCATTGAAGATCAAGGTGAAAGGTATTGTCAGAGGTCAGGAATGAATACAAGCCTTAAGCACATAATATGGCTATTGCATGTATAATATAAATGCTTTGTAAAGAATTTTAATTAAAGAATAGATTTACTACTATATTTCATGAATTATCTGTCTATATTTCAGAGATGAGGTATTATGTACATTATTTACATTATTCGTACTATTGTCCTCATCGTTGTCGCCATATTTATTACAACGTTTCGGCTGTTGTACGTTCCGGCCTTCTTCAAGTGGTTTGATTGTCGAACTGAACCCTTTCTTTCGCTCACTAACGCCTTTATCCACTGTGCCATGTGTGCTTGAGGACACATGGCACAGTGGATAAAGGCGTTAGTTAGATCCAGTGACAGGCCCCGAAGAGTGTGAGTTCAATACCCGGCTAAGGCAGTGGAGAACTTTTAGAAGGAAATTAACAGGAGGTAACTGATAAGTGACATCCATTAAAACATGGCACGTGGAACTAGAACAGTCTACCCCAGTGAGCGAAATAAATGATTCAGTTCGACATTCTAACCACCTGAAGAAGGCTGGAGCGTACAACGGCCGAAACGTTGTAATAAATATTGCGACCATGATGAGGACAATAGTCCGAATAATTTAAATAATGTTTATGTATTATATTTATTATTTTTTTATTATGTGTATTATATTTCATGTATTATATGTATTACTTTATTATATGTCTGATATTTCATATGTTGTATATACATTGCTATCGGTTTACCATATAAATGTACCTTTATAGGCTTTTCTATGGAAATACATTGAAGATCCAGCTGAAAGGGAATGTTCGAGGTAAGGAATTAAGGCAATCATCACAAGCCGAATTAGGATACATTATACATATAATATCAATACATTAGTAATGGTTTTTCATGCAGAATTTCATAGAAGATCGCGAAGTATTAATCATTTGACCCCAAGCAAGTCGATAGTTCTACTAACACGCAAGATGTTCTTGGGATTGAAAGAGTATGAGAATACATTTTTGCTGAGGAGAGCGGACAATAAAAGAACTGGGTGAGCAAGACAGAAGATGACGATTGGCGCTGAATTTTAAATTTTGAATACTGTAAATGGCAGGGAAGCAAGGAACCGGAAGAGACTTCCTTCAAGCAAGAAGTACGAGAAAATTAGAATAGAACTTACGGTTACATTTCAAGAGTAAAATGATGAGACCTAATTGCCAATCTAGTCGTACGCTTAAATTCATGTGGTCGGGGTACCGATAAGGAGAGCTGATTAGAATAACTGCCATAAAAATATTTATATATATATATAAAAGAAAATCACATGGTAGACAATCTAGTATTAGATCTAATCGATTAAATAAATAATTCACACTGAGACGGACACTACCACAAATGCATCCGAAAAATTTAAGTTCCCGTTCCTAAATGGGTTTTTGGAAATCCCATAAAAATGACCTTCCGTCCGATAGTTCTTCTATGTGCCGGAGGTGTGATATCTTCACAACTAGCTATTACTCGCGGCTCTCAGCATATTATTCCCTTTAACAAGCTTCCTGTTCTCTGTTCTGTCATCCATTCATAGAAGCCCGTCATTTTCCTCCAAGCAAGGCGAGAATGCTAGGATGAAACACGGGGTTACAGGAAGTGAAAGAGATTGTGAAGATTTTATTGACCAGCGGCGAGGAAAAGAACAATAATGGAACAGGATTCAGGATGAAAGTAGATGGCAGCTGACGTTGCATGTAACTTTTTGAAGATTGTAAGTGGCAGCGAAGCAAGAAATCTGAAGGGAGTTCCACAGGCGAGAAGTGTGATAAAAGAAACTATTAGAATAGAACATGCGGTTGCATCAATAAATTTAAAGCTAAACCGGTGAGACCTAGTTGCCAATCGAGTAGCAGCGCTTAAATTTAAGCTCTAAGGAGAACAGCTAAATCAGAACAATTGCCATATAAAATATTTGTAGACAAGACAGAGCGAAGCCACCTCCCAGTAGTTGGATATTGACTTAAGTTGAGATTGGTAACCCCCAATCATAATCTTGTGGCAAACAAGACTAAGTTTAATATGTTTTCAGTATTTATCGTAGAAAAATGGTTAATTGTGCGTATACAAAGGTCGATTCTAATTAGATACTTGGCTATTGGTGCTTTCTTTTAGACTTACATAAGTATTTCCCGAACGCCTACCAGAGAATTATGGTATTTCATAAGCTGCACAAACGTCCTCTCTCCGGTTTTCTTGAATAAACATTTTGTTAATTTTACGGTCTTTATTTCTTTTTCTATATTTTATCATCACGAACTCCCATAATTTCCTGTTCAAGACAACCCCAACCACTCGAATACTTCGTTTCCCGCGTAAACGTAAAACATTTTTCTGCTTATTTTCTTTTCTTTTCAGACGTGGTTTTAATTACTGCTTTCTTTACGTCCTGCTGTCTTGTTTATTTCGAGTTATGTCTTTTGTATTTTTGCTACTTTGCGATGCTAATATTATATTTTCAGGCAGTCTTTTTATTTGTTCTTGCTTTCATCTTTTGTTAATGAGTGTTTGCTTGTAAAAGAACTCGTTTCACTCTCTAAATGAAAAGTTCTCTAAATAGTCAGAAAGGAGAAATAATGATCGCTGTTTATAATATGAACTGAAAAGAAGAAAAAAACATTATTGCTTCCATGTTTTAATTAGCGGCTTAAATGAAAAAAAAATACAAGAAGATAAGTTTGCCGTAAGTTTGGTGGTTTCAGTGTAAAAGAGAAGTGGTATGAACATCAACCAGAGGCAGTGGTGGAAAATGACAATCACGAGATATTATGGGATTTCTAAGTCCAAACAGGTCATCTCACTGAAGCACAAGGACTGCATCTTATTGTTAAGAAGAATAGCAAATGTCAGATTATTGACTGTTCCATATAATACGAAACTGGACTGTGAGGCACAGATAGAAAAATGCCAGGATGTAGCTAGGGAGATTAAAAAGCAATGGAACATGAATTTAGAATTAATTCCTGTCGTAGTGGAGTTGCCTGGAACACCGTCTAGAAAACTGAAATAGTGAGAATTGGAATTGAGACCAGAATGGTAAAACCCCAGAAAACTGCGATTATTCACATTGGGAGGATTCTTCGAAATGTTTCTGAGTTAGGAGAAGTTTTTTTTAGCATCACGACGCAAGAAACGAATTTCCATTGATTGCGTCAAAGTTCGACACAGATATAATAATAATAATACTACTAATAATAATAATAATAAAGTTTTTCGTCTAAGAGAATAAAAGAGGCAACATTTTCTGCAACGTTCAGATTGAAACAAGGCAGATGAAGGGGATTTAGTTATTATCATCCTCATAATCCTCATCATCATCAGTCCCAAGACTGGTAGTGGTCGTAGGGTCGCTGCGCAGCTGAACACCTGACCAGCTTCCTCCACATGCCTCGGCAGTTTTTCACTTGTGCGTAGCGTGTTTGGGGGAAAGTAAACCTGCAGGAGCCAATTCCTCTCCAGGTCAGGTCACAGGCAATGTCCTCTGACTTGTATTTGGAACATCCCCAAAGAGGCTAGCAACAAGTACGAAATGACTGGAACTCGTATGAATAATCATAACGATCCGGATAACAGTTTGGAATATCGAGAAAAATTCATAAGTATTAAGGAGACTTGTTGTCCTCGGATCCCGGTAGACAGCAACGAATTAAGAGGTGTGCTGAAATGTTCTCGGCCAGGAACAATATAGGAAATTTACCTTGAAACTGGAATGTAATTGAAACACGAGGCAAGAAAATCCCGAATTCCAAACAAACCATCTCGGAAAACAGCGAGAGACATAATATTACAGATAATTCTATAATATCCAGGACGAATTTATATATATAATATATATATATATATATATATATATATATATATATATATATATATATATATATATATATAATGAAATTATAATATATAATATACATAATAAAATTATTATTATATTCTTACTCTGTCCTGGACATTCAGTTCTACCTGGATTCTATTCTCTTAGTAATTTATATATATATATATATATATATATATATATATATATATATATATATATATATATATATATATATATATATATATATATATATATAATCTTATAAATATAAGTAATTATACTAGTCCGGAGAAACCTTAGGTGTTTTGGCTTGTAAATGAACCAACCAATACCCAAGGAAAAATAAGGGATAAAAAAAGAACATGTAATTGGGGCGAAAACAATCGTCCAGAATCCAAGCTCAGAGTCCAAAGAAAAAAAAATCCAAAACGAGTAAAATAAAAATCAAAATAACTAAACAAAGTGCTGATTCCATTAAGTAGAGCAAATCTAAGAACCTAAAGAGTCAAGCAAATCTACCTATGTCTCACCTACGCGGAGCATCAGAGTACCCTGACGATCCGCGTAGGTGAGACCTAGGTAGGTTTAACTGGCTCTTTAGTTATATATATATATATATATATATATATATATATATATATATATATATATATATATATATATATATGTATATAGACCATTAATATCATCTATCTATCTATCTATCTATCTATCTATCTATATATATATATATATATATATGTATATATATATATATATATATATATATATATATATGTATATATATATATATATATATATATATAAGGAACTCATCTAATGTCTTCGTCCTGTTATTCAACCATGATACCAACAGTCAGTCAGGTAAGTGCCATACGTGATACACGCTTGGGTGATCATGTCTCTTTCGATTCATGACTGTCTAGGCAGAATTTATTCCCGCAGTAGGTTGCCGATTCTTTCTACGGTAGACTGGTTACCAAGAAAGGCTATAGGACCCAGTCTGTCCTGCTATTCAACCATGATAACAACAGTCAGTCAGTTAAGTGCAATACGTGATATACGATTGGGCGACGTTGTCTCTTTCGATTCTTTACTGACTAGCAGAAGATATTTCCGCTGTAGGTTGCCGTTTCTTTCTATGTTTGACTGGTTATCAACCAAGGCTATATGACCCAGTCTCTCCTGTTATTCAAACATGATAACAACAGTCAGTCAGTTAAGTGCCATACGTGATACACGCTTGGGTGATCATGTCTATTTCGATTTATGACTGTCTAGATAGAAGTTATTCCCGCTGTAAGTTGCCGTTCCTTTCTGCGGTAAACTGGCTATAGGACTCTTTCCTTCTATTCAACCCATAGTTGGGTTGGATTCATATCTTGTCCAAAGGTATTTGTGCGTAAGTGATTTAATGAATCCGACTAGAGACAATTAGGCGCTAAAACCCCAAGAAAACAACGGGTTTTTATTTGATGTTTATAATTCATCTTTGATTTTCATTTCTATTTTTTAAGGGAAAAATGGAAAGGAATAAAAAAGGATGAAGGAAGAAAAAATGATTTAATAAGAGAAGAAGAATTAAGGAAAGAAAGAAAACATGAAATGAAATAAGTGAATGAAAACGAACAAATTAAAGAAAGGAAAGCAGAAATGAAAGAAGAATGAAACAAAATTCGTTAAAAGATAAATAAAAATACAAGGACAGAAGGAACAGAGACATCGAAAGAAAGTAAAGAATAACAATGAAAACGAATTTCAAAAAGAAGGATTTTGTGATGTCAGCGAATACTCGTCACTTTTGTAATGTCAGCGAATACTCGTTGTCACTTTCGTAATGATCGTTGTAATACAGACCTTGTAATCGCAGACACAACTATAGTAACGTCTTCGCATGATACTGGTATCGGACGCCTTAGAATAACGTTAGCACTAATAAGACTTTCTCGATAATACTAGCTCGAATGGTAAACGTCGAATAGTGATCCGAATAGTCATCTGTATAGTGATGATATTCACCAACCGCCCCCGCGGTCGGATGTGGTACAAGGCCAAGTTTATTGTGGGGTATACGAAACCGTAGGCACGGCCAACAATTCCCCGTTGTCCCCGTAAAAAACGGAGTCGGATAGCTATCTCTCAGGACGATACTCTACCCTTTGGCATAGCCTCGTCTGGGTTCCAATCTGCCCGGAGGCAGAGAGTTTGACAAGTAAACTTCTGGAGTAATTCGGAGAGTGCGATATTCACCTACGGCACCACTCGATCGGATGTGGCATAAGGCCAAGTTTATTGTGGAGTATCCGAGCACGTAGGCCCGGGAAGAAATTCCCCGTAAAAAAACTGTGTTTGGTAGCTGTCTACCACCCCAAAGAGACTCTTCCCTTCGGCATAGCCTCGTCTGGGTTTCTCTCTCCGCCCGGAGCCAGAGAGTTTGACAAGCACACTTCCGAAGTAATCTGAATAGCGTGATATTCGCCTACTGCCACGCGGCTGGATGAGGCCAAGTTTATTGTGGGTTATCCAAGCCCGTAGGATCGGGCAGAAATTCCTCGTAGACCCCGTAAAAAACGGGGTCTTCTGGCTGTCTACCACTCCAGACAAGACTCTGCCCTTCGGCATAGCCTCGTCTGGGTCCCTCTCTGCCCGGAGACAGAGGGTGTGACAAATCTGAATAGTGAGATATTCACTAACCGCTCCACGCGGCCGTATGCGGCACAAGGCCAAGTTTATTATGGGATATCCGAGCCCGTAGGCCCGGTCAACATTCCCCGTAGACCCCATAAAAACGGGGTCGGGTGGCTGTCATTGGTGGAATGAAAATAAGGGTCAATGAAAGTTAGCAAAATTGGAGGATAATTCAAGAATAAAGGAGGGTCATATCAGTTTTACAAACCTATTCCATATGGAATATTCTTAATCGTTTCGGCCCAAATGAGACGACAAAGCCACTATGACGCAGTGATTTACGGTTGGTGAAGGAAACTGAGAAAATGTGGAAAAGGACAATAAAAGAAGGGCTATTAAGGAGACAGTAAATGTTGATTAACGATAAATTGAAATTCTTATAGATTTTATTTGAGAGGAACGTATGAAACTGGAAGAGATTTTTACAAGCAAAAGAAGAAATCTATTAATATGCTTAAATTCATGAAGTCGAGATATTTTATTTTTTAATCAAGCAAGGCGATAATGCCACTAAGACACAAGATGTTACTGGGATGGAAAGAGAATGAGAAGACTTTAGAAAAATGAACCTGCATTTTAATCGTAAACAGGAAACAAGGAATAAACCTATAATCCTCTTCAAAAGACGCGGAAGGATTGTGAACCGGGCGTGAAAGAGAAATGTTATTAGAGCAATTACCATGGAAATATTAATAGAAAAAATCTGTTTTGTTCGTCGGCAAATGATTAAAGCCGAGATATCAGATAGTGACTGATAATATTGCAGATTCTTCTAAGGGTTTTGTTATAATCACAAGATAAATGTTTTTATTTTATATAATTAATAACTTATTTTAATTTTAATTTTTATAATTAAGGCTTGGTTTTTAATTAATTTATTTTTTATTTATACCGGAATTTAAGGTAGATGTTAATGGTTAAAATCAAAAGAGATAAAGCAACACAAGATACTAAATAATTATTCAAGTCTAAAGATGAGGCCGTCATCCATAATAAACGAATTTAGGAAGATGGCTCAGAAATTGTATGTAAACATCTAGGGTACTTGTCACTTGATTCCTATAGAAAGCCACCTGATATTAGAAAAGCTGAAATTTCATACAAGATAAAAATTATGAGAAGTATTTCGTAAGATTATAGATTGCATTAAATTTTCAAATAAATATTGAAAGTTAAATTATATATATCCCTCTTAAATTTCCCCGTAGTCGGTCCTTATATACGACGTAAAAACATGTTTGGGTAGCCTAGTGGTTATCGATGCGGGATGTGAAATGAGGACGTTGATTTCAAATTCGCTCTTCGTATAATTCATTCTCTTCACACTAATGCTCTTAAGAGAGGTATGGAAGCATTTGAATTTTTTCTTATTTCACAAGGTCATCTGGGAAATTCCTAGTCTAAATATGAATACGAAACACAGCAGGCCGAACAGTTGCTGCATTGAGTTTACTTGCATATAGCTCTCCACAACTTCCTAATGTTGCTCTCAGTAACATTTGACCCTTTATCATGCCTATTTGTCTTTGTTTTGCCATCTATATCTTGTTCTTTTATGTACAATGTCATTCCAGGTTATGGGTGATCATAGCTCTCCACAACTTCCTAATGTTGCTCTCAGTAATATTTGACCCTTTATCATGCCTATTTGTCTTTGTTTTACAATCTATATCTTGTTCTTTTATGTACAATGTCAATCCAGGTTATGGGTGATCATAGCTCTCCACAACTTCCCGTGATTTTTTGCTCTAAGTAACAATTGACCCTTTACCATCATACTCGGTCTTTGTTTTGTCATCCATTCACGCAAGCTAGTTAAATATTTTAATCGCTGTTTCCACCGTTTCTCTTATCTTCGGTATATCATGTGAGTCTTAAATTCTCCAGCTCCACTTTCCTCATCATGTAACCAAATAATATGAACTGTCTCTCTTTGATTATATAAATAATTCCCTTGATGTTTTTATTTTCTGGAAGACTTCTTAGTTGTTCATATGTTCCTTTAATGGTATGCTTAGTATTAGTCAAACTACATCTCTGTCGCTTGAAGTCTGCGAGGAAATCTTTCAGTATTCATTGGAATATAGAAGATTAGATAGTACATAGTAGATCAGCAATGCTTTATTAGTTTTTAACGAACTTTTCCTATCTCCTAATATTTTAGTTTAGTTTCTAGAAGACATCTTTCACTATTCCCATGTCCAATGTAGATTGAATATTGTAAGACAACCAGTCTATGACGAACAATCTGAATTTCAAACCATTATCTCTTTCAAGAAGGCTTGCAATTCACAGATAATTAAGACAAGCGTACCATTGTCAGGCATCGTATATGACTCGAACAGCTGTCTCGTGATTACGGTTGTTGTTCCATAGTGGGCCGTTACGGTTATGTCGTTATGTTAATCTCCATGGCTGCCTTCATCTCAACAGTTCAAAGTCGCATTGTTTCTGTTTCTTACTGAAAGTCAAATCAGCCGTTTTTTTCACCACGAGAAAGGTTTTCTTGAAGTAATAAATAGCAAATATAAATATAGTCTATATTGGCTACTTTTATTGTCCCCAGTAGAGAGAGAGAGAGAGAGAGAGAGAGAGAGAGAGAGAGAGAGAGAGAGAGAGAGAGTGTGTGTGTGTGTGTGTGTGAAGTGAATGAAAGAATTTTCCAATCCTAACCCGTTTTAGACCCCTTTGTTCGCACTGAAGAATCTTGGAGAATGAAAAATTTTTACTAGGAAATCTCGCTAGTTACTGATTCGTCAATTCACGGGCCACTGAAAATGCACCAACGCATCCTACAATTTTTTTTCTTTCTTGACCGTCAAATGACCCTATATATCGTATTTCTGAATATTTTCTAGAACCTGAATATTTTGCTGTTTATTACTTAGAAGATTTCTTTTTCTTTTTAATCCAGAAGATTAAAAAATACTCCTTTATTCTACGCCCACAATGTTACAAAGTGAGTCTGTGGAGAAGGACAAGGCATTAAAAAAGGCTTAGCGGACGAGTTTATAAATTGAAATCGAAACAAAAAAAAGATGTATCTACCTATTCGTGGAATAATGACAATGCTTCATCTAGGCTGAGATAAGAAGAAAACATTTCTTAAATACGAAATTAAGTTTAGAATTAAAAGCTTGCTCTTGAGAATTTGAGCTCATAAATTAAGGGGGTTAGACATAGCGGCGACGTGCCAGTGGTTGAAAGTACGTTAGCATAAATCAAACTGGTCGGGTAGCTGAGCTATGACCACGCCAGGGAGCTGTCCGCAGATCGGATCACGATTTGGTCAGTTCAGCTTGATGAATGGCAACGACGTCGAGATAAGACAGCATCGAGCGCCAAAAGCAACGTTATTGACATGACGAGATCCTCCAGTGTCCAAATAAGATGCTAGGAAAATGAAAGATACGGATGAGAAAGGTATAGAAAGAAAAGAAGGAAATAAAGAAGAGAAAAATAATTTGAAATGAAGAAGGCTGAGTGCAGAAAAAATAGGGGATGTTGAAAATGTCGAGAAATAAAGAACAATAGAAGATAAATTGATTTGGGAAAGATAGGTTCGAGAAAACGAAGGAATTAAGGTGTCGGGCAGAAAGAAAAAGAAAGAAACAATGAAAAAAAACAAAGAAGGTGAAATGAGGAAAGAAAGAAAGCAAGCTTGTAAAAAAACTGAAGCAAGGAAGGAAGGAAGAAAAATGAAGAAAGAAAGAATGAAAGCAAGAAAGAACGAAAGAATTAAGGAAGGAATGAATGAAGCAAGAAAGCCAGCAAGAAAGAAAGGGAGAAAGAATGAAGAAAGAAGAAGGCAAGACAGAAGAAAGAGAGAAAGAAAGAAGTAAGTAAAGATGAAATGAAGAAAGAAAGCTAGCAAGAAAGAAAGGGAGAAAGAATAAAGAAACAAAGAAATAAAGAAGGAAAGAATGAAGAAAGAAAGCTAGCAAGAAAGAAAGGGAGAAAGTATAAAGAAAGAAAGAAAGAAAGAAGGAAAGAATGAAGAAACAAAGCTAGCAAGAAAGAAAGGTAGAAAGAATAAAGAAACAAAGAAGGAAAAATGAAGAAAAAAGCTAGCAAGAAAGAAAGCAAACAAATAAGGAAGAAAGGAAAAAAATAAAGAAAAAAGAACGAAAGAAAGAAAGAAGTAAGGAAGGAAAGAATGAAGAAGAAAGCTAGCAAGAACGAAAGGGAGAAAGAATGAAGAAAGTAAAGACAGAGAAAGAAGTAAGAAAGAAAGAAGGAGGGAAATAATGAAGCAAGAAAGCTAGCATGAAAGAAAACAAACAAGGAAAGTAAAAAGAAGGAATGAAAAAAGACAGAATACAAGCAAGAAAGAGAGCGAGAAAAAATGAAGAAAGAATGAATTAATGAAAGAAAGCTAGCAAAGGAAGAAGAAAGGAATGAAAAAGACAGAAAACATGAAAAAAGAATGAAAGAAAGAAAAAAGTGAGGAAAGATGGAAGGAATGAAAGAAGAAAGTTAGCAAGAAAGAAAGCAAGCAAGTGAAAAAGAAAGAAAGAAGGAATTTAAAAGAAAGAAAAAAGAAGGAATGAATAAATAAATCTGGCAAGAAAGAAAGGGAGAAATAATTAAGAAAAGGAGAATGAAAGACGGAGGAAAGAAAGAAATATGGATGGAAGAAATTAAGAAAGAAATCTAGCAAGAAAGAAACAAGGAACGTAAAAAAAACAAGGAATGATGAAAGAAAGCTACCAAGAAAGAAAAAGCTATGTAAAAAGAAAGAAAAAACAAGTAAGGCAGAAATAAAGTTAACAAGAACGAAAGCAAACAAGCAAGAAAGAAAGTAAGAAAAAACGAAGAAAGTATGAATGAAAGAAAGAAAAAGCAAGGAAGGAAAGAAAGAAAGCAAGGAAGAAAGAAAGCTACCAAGCACACAAGAAAGAAAGAAGGAGTGGAAAAGAACGAAAAAAGTAGGAATGAAGAAAGAAATCTATCAAGAAAGAAAGCAAAGAAAGCAAGGAAGAAAAGAAGAATAAATGAAGAAAGAAAGAAGGAAGGAAGGAAGTAATTAAGAAAGTGATCTAGCAAGAAAGAAATCTAACTAGGAAAAAGAAGGGATGAAAAATGACAGAAAACAAACAAGAAAGAAAGGAAGAAAATAAAGAAAGAAAGAAGGAATGAAGGAAGAAAGCTAGAAAAAAGAATGCTAGGAAGCAAACAAGAAATGAAGGAAGAATGTAAAAAGTAAGATAAAAAACAAGGAATGAAGAAATAAAGTTAGCAAGAACGAAAGCAAACAAGCAAGGAAGAAATAAGGAATGAAAAAGAAAAACAGCATACAAGCAAGAAAAAAGGAAGAAAAATGAAGAAAGAATGAAAGAAAGAAGCGAGGAATGAAGGAATGAAGGAAGAAAGCTAGCAAGAATTTAAGCTATCAAGCAAACAAGAAAGAAAGAAGGAATATAAGAAGAAAAAAGAAATTAAGAAAGAAAGCTAGCAAGGGAGAAAGCATGAAGAAAGAAAGAGTGAAAGACAGAAGAAGGATTGAATGAATGAAATAAAGAAACTAGGTAAGGATGGAAGGAACGAAGAAAGAAAGCGAACAAGAAAGAAACAAGAAACGTAAAGAGAAAAAAAAACAAGGAATGAAGAAAGAAGAAATGTAAACAGAAAGAAAAAGCAAGGAATAGAGAAAGAAAGAAAGAAAGAAAGCAAGCAAGAAGGAAGGAATGAAAAAGAAAGACACAAAACAAGAAAGAATAAAAGGAATAAAATAGAAGGAAAAAAAAGAAAGAATGAAAGAAAGAAAGAAAAAGTAAGGAAGGAAGGAATGAAGAGAGAAAACTAGGAATAAAGAAATGGAGAAAGAATGAAGAAAGAACGAATTAAAAACAGAAGAAAGGAATAATGAAAGAAGGAATAAAGGAATGGAGAAAAAAGCTTGGTAGCCCAAAAGAATGTAAGAAGGAATGAAAAAAGAAAGAAAATAAGAAGGAATGAAAAAAGAAAGAAAATAAGAAGGAACGAAAAAAGAAAGAAAATAAGAAGGAACGAAATAAAAAAGAAAATAAGAAGGAATGAAAAAAGAAAGAAAATAAGAAGGGACGAAAAAAGAAAGAAACTAAGAAGGAATGAAAAAAGAAAGAAAATAAGAAGGAACGAAAAAAGAAAGAAAATAAGAAAGAACGAAAAACGAAAGAAAATAAGAAGGAACGAAAAAAGAAAGAAAATAAGAAAGAACGAAAAAAGAAAGAAAATAAGAAGGAACGAAAAAAGAAAGAAAATAAGAAGGAATGAAAAAAGAAAGAAAATAAGAAGGAACGAAAAAAGAAAGAAAATAAGAAAGAACGAAAAAAGAAAGAAAATAAGAAGGAACGAAAAAAGAAAGAAAATAAGAAAGAATGAAAAAAGAAAGAAAATAAGAAGGGACGAAAAAAGAAAGAAACTAAGAAGGAATGAAAAAAGAAAGAAAATAAGAAGGAACGAAAAAAGAAAGAAAATAAGAAAGAACGAAAAAAGAAAGAAAATAAGAAGGAACGAAAAAAGAAAGAAAATAAGAAAGAATGAAAAAAGAAAGAAAATAAGAAGGTAGAAAAAAGAAAGAAACTAAGAAGGAACGAAAAACGAAAGAAAATAAGAAGGAACGAAAAAAGAAAGAAAATAAGAAAGAACGAAAAAAGAAAGAAAATAAGAAGGAACGAAAAAAGAAAGAAACTAAGAAGGAATGAAAAAAGAAAGAAAATAAGAAGGAACGAAAAAAGAAAGAAAATAAGAAGGAATGAAAAAAGAAAGAAAATAAGAAGGAACGAAAAAAGAAAGAAAATAAGAAAGAACGAAAAACGAAAGAAAATAAGAAGGAACGAAAAAAGAAAGAAAATAAGAAAGAACGAAAAAAGAAAGAAAATAAGAAGGAACGAAAAAAGAAAGAAAATAAGAAGGAATGAAAAAAGAAAGAAAATAAGAAGGAACGAAAAAAGAAAGAAAATAAGAAAGAACGAAAAAAGAAAGAAAATAAGAAGGAACGAAAAAAGAAAGAAAATAAGAAAGAATGAAAAAAGAAAGAAAATAAGAAGGGACGAAAAAAGAAAGAAACTAAGAAGGAATGAAAAAAGAAAGAAAATAAGAAGGAACGAAAAAAGAAAGAAAATAAGAAAGAACGAAAAAAGAAAGAAAATAAGAAGGAACGAAAAAAGAAAGAAAATAAGAAAGAATGAAAAAAGAAAGAAAATAAGAAGGGACGAAAAAAGAAAGAAACTAAGAAGGAACGAAAAACGAAAGAAAATAAGAAGGAACGAAAAAAGAAAGAAAATAAGAAAGAACGAAAAAAGAAAGAAAATAAGAAGGAACGAAAAAAGAAAGAAACTAAGAAGGAATGAAAAAAGAAAGAAAATAAGAAGGGACGAAAAAAGAAACTAAGAAGGAATGAAAAAGAAAGAAAATAAGAAGGAACGAAAAAAGAAAGAAACTAAGAAGGAATGAAAAAAGAAAGAAAATAAGAAGGGACGAAAAAAGAAAGAAAATAAGAAAGAATGAAAACAGAAAGAAAATAAGAATGAATGAAAAAAGAAACCTTGCAAGAAAGAAAGCAAGTAAGGCGGGAACAAAGAAAAAATGAACATAGAAAGTAAGGAAGAAAGAAAGATAGCAAGAAAGAAAGGTAAAAAAGAATGAAGAAAGAATGTAAGACAGAAGAAAAAAGAAATAAAGAAAGGAGGGAGAAAGAAAGGAAGGAAAGTGTTATGGTCCAAGTTCCTTGTACCACGGTGATGGACCAAGGTAGAACCAATAAAGAATAACTCGAACACAGGTATGGAATAACACAAATATATTACAAACAGAAATATGTACAAAGAACGAGAAGTATTAGTAATGACTATCAGATTTGGTTAGAGTGAACTATGTTGTCTCGACAAGTATCACTATTCCAATGTCTTACAGTAATCGTCTGACTCTTTCTCTGACTCTGAACTCTGAACGCTGGTCCCTTTTGAGGCGCAGTATTTATGATGTCCGGAATAGTCCATTATTATTATGGGTAAGTTCCCATAAGAGAAAGAAAGGAAACAAGCTATGAAGAACGAAGAAATGAAAAAGACAAAAACAAGCAAGAAAGAAAGGAAGAAAAAAGAAAAAGAAAGAAAGAATGAAAGAAAGAAGTAAGAAGAACGGAAGCTACCCAGAAAGAAAGGGAGAAAGAGCGAGGAAAGAAAGAAAGAATGAAAGAAATGAAGAAAGAAGAAAGAAAGGAGTAAGGAATTAAGCAATATAGATAGAAAGCAACCAAGAAAGAAAGGAGGAAAGAATGAAGAAATAAAGAATGAAAGACAGAAGAAAGAAGTAAAAAAAAAGAAATACGGAAGGAAAGAAAGAAGGAAGGAACAAAGAAATGAAAAAAGAAAGCTAGCAGGCAAACAAGAACGGAAGAATGAATGTAAAAAGAAAGAAAAAACTGAAGGAATAACGAAAATAAGCTAGCAAGAAAGAAAGGGAGAGATAATGAAGATAGAAAGAATGAATGACGGAATAAAAAAGTAAAGAAAGAGAGTAAGAAAGAAGGAAGGAAGAAAGGAGGAATGAAGAAAGAAAGAGAGAAAGAAAAAGAAAGAAGAAAAAATGAGGCAAAACAATGGAAGAGGGAATGTAAAACAAAAGAAAAACGTAATGAAGAAAGAAAACTAGCATGAAAGAAACAAGGAACGTAAAAAGAAAGAAAAAAACAAATAATGAAGAACGATAGCTAGCAAGAATGTAAGAAGAAATGTAAAATGAAAAATAAAAGAAATGAAGAAAGAAAGCAAACAAGAATGAAAGAAGATATGCAAAAATAAAAATAAAGTAGAAATGAAGAATGAAAGCTAGCAAGAAATAAAGGAGAAAATGAAGAAAGAAAGAATGAATGAGCGAAGAAGTAAGGCTGGTATGAAATGAAGAAAGCTAGTAAGAAATAAAGAAAGAATGTAAACAGAAAGAAAATCAAACAATGATGAAATAAATGAATAAATAAAGAAGGAAGGGAGAAAGAATGAAGAAAGAAAAATATTAAAAACAGAAAAAAGAAAGAAAATAAAATAACATGGATCTCGGGATGAGAAAGAAAGAAAGAAAGAAACAGGAAGAAATTTATTAAAATAAAACAGGAAGAAATAACAATAAAAGATAAAAAGAAATAATGAAAAAGGAAAGAAAGGAATTAAGAAGAAGCAAAAAGAAAAAGAAAAATGTATAAACAGAGAGAAAGAAAAAAGTGAAATGAATAAAAAAATAAAGTAACAGAGAAACAAAGAAAACACAGAATAAAGAAAATTAATACAATAATAAATGCAAGAAAATCACAGAATCTAATAAAAAACAAAAAGAAAGAAATAAATTAAAAACTTGAAATCCTAATAGAAAAAAGAAAGGAAAAAAGAAAGGAAAAAAAGAATAAACCCAAAAAAGAAAATAATAATAAGAAAATAAGACAGAAAAAATATGCGTAATGCAAAGAAAAAGAAAGAAAGAAAAATGAAAATGCAAAACAATAAAGAAAAAGGAAAAAAACGGAATGAAAGAAAGAAAGAAGGAAGAAATGTGTGAATAAATGCAAGAAAAAGCAAGGCAAAGGAAATAATGAAGACAAGGAAAGGCAGAAAGAAAGAAATTAAGAATGAAAATGAATCAAAGGCGGGAAAATAAAGAAGCGAATATAGAAAAAAATATGAAAGATGGTTTGTATGAAATTAAGACGATGAATAAAAACTTAAAAATCGCCCATAAAATAAGAAAATAACGCAGATTTCTATGGGACAACAGCCAACAATACAATCGTCGTAGGGAATGCCCCGCGGCGAATCCCCGGAGAGGTCCTAATGAGACAATTACTATTGTTGCCTTCGGCCAAGCGCATTCCACTTTAGGGAAAGACGATTGGATGGGATATTAGCAACAAGAAGCGAATCATTTTCCTTCGGGCGTGCTTTTGAATTTGGTAATCTCAGCTTTTCCGAAAAAATATATTTCCTTCAATTTTTGTCTCCTTTACTATTTACCATTCTAATACATATCTTACTTATATTGTATGATGAGAGTTGATCAACATGAAATCGACGAACAGAGATCGAATTCCAGCTGAAGCGATTAGTTTTCATTTAGCGCCAATATTCTTGGGAAAGATATGAATTCATATTGTGTTGATGTAATCCATCAACCTATATCTTCACAAAACGTCTTGTCTCTGATATACCACAGCTTTTGATGGAGGAGAGAGCGGAAGCGAATAGGGAAATTACTTTTCAGGAAATAATAACTTTAAAAGTTCATTCACAAATTGTGAAGAGCTATCATATTAGAGAAGAACAGATGGAGCAAAAGGTTGGTTGAATGCAAAACAAAACAAAAGACCAGGCAGGAAATAAGGCACAGTGACGGTCATCATAGAAATAGTTGCGAAAGACATTTGTCTAGCAGAAGGATTACAATGGTTACTGCTTTTTTTCATGATGGCTACGACTAGAATCCAATCAATGCCATCGCTTGATACATCCTGAAATATGGACGGTGCTGATTCGGCTTTTTAGTCTTGCTAGAGTCTTACATTCTTTTACTCAGATGTGGCAACGTTGGCCGATTTTTGCAGTAGTTGTTACATAAACGCCTATGCGTGACGTCTTTGATGATTTGTTTAAGCCCTGCCTCATTTAGACAGAAACGACAACATTTATCACACGTCAAATCAAATTAACATCAAGGCCCTTACGAATAACTATCTTGCGTTTTGCATGCGCAAATCCTCTCTTACCAGCGTGAAATGTTATCCGAGTCATTTGGCATGATGGTGACTCTTTGGTGTAAGCCTACTGGGAGTGAGAGTGTCCGAGTCGGCTTTAAGACATTTCTCTCGGACAAGGAAAACTCTACTGTTGGCACACATACACACACACAGACAGACAGACACGCATACACACACACAGACACGCATACACACACACACACACACACACACATACACACACACACACACACACACACACACACACACACACACACATATATATATATATATATATATATATATATATTTATATATATCGGGGTTAATAAGACAAACGTATTTCTTCTTAATTGAAATAGATCTATACGCCGTCACCATATGAGTTAATTTTCGATTTTTTATAATTTATATGCTCTGTTATAATAAATACATTGAGCTCTTTTTGTGGATCTGTTTTAATATTTGTTATGACTAGGATCTACTTGGATTATATACCAACGAATTTATTACCTGTATATATATATATATATATATATATATATATATATATATATATATATATATATGGTGTTTACGTTTTTTTTTTATAGATATAAATATTTAAGTAACTGGTCTGTCTATAATAAACACTATTAACAGTATTTAAAAATTTGTATCTAAAAAAAATTAATAGATAAAAAATAAATATATTAAAATATTTGTCTGAGAAGGGAATTTTATTTAGTTTTTTATTATATGATTTTTTCTTGTATGCATGCAAGAATCTATTTTCAGAATGTTACAATGATCTAAAGTTTTTTGGTTCCGAGAGAGAATGCGTTTCGTACCTTATATTGCACAATGCGTTTCAAAGTAGCGTAAAGGCAACCAGACAATTGTTAATATTATGAACACGGCCGTATTGTGGAAATTAGAATATGTCGATTTTCAGAAACTTTTATACAGTCAGCAATATTGCTAATAACAATTTTTTTAATTTTTTTATTAAGTTCTCTCGAGTATTCAGACCTGTAGACGATATACTGCTTAAAATAAACGGAGCGTCTACACAAACAGCTATCCACTGAAAAAATAATTTTTGAAGTAATAAAACTGTTTCGAAATAAAGAATGAAATCCTTTAATTCTTTAGAAATTGTTTTGTTTACGTCTCAGATACGGAACTGAGCAGATATGTGTTTCGAGTAAAAATTGATTCTTTAAGGTTAAATAGGGCCTTGCTTTATTGTGACTTTCTTCATAGCAGGGACGCAGGTACGATTCTAGCTGAAGTGTGCATTTTCTTTATTAGGTTTTCTAGTGTAGACGGTAGACGAAATAAATACTGTTTAAAATAAACGGATCGTCTATTTAAATACGGGTATCCACTAAAAAATATAACGTTTAAAGTAAAAAATAATCCTTAAAAATGGCCAACAGTTTATCGCTTGGAAACGACAAACGTTTGGATAAGGTTTACATTCGTTAAGTTCAGAAAAGAAACGACTTGGACATATACAACAAAAACAAAATAAAAACTAAAACAAAGTACCTTGTCATTTTTGTTCAACGAACATGTATTAAGTAGGGATTGCTACCGAAATACGCATCTCTCTCTCTCCCTCTCTATATATATATTATGAAATTGACTAAATCCGACAATTATTTTAAGATATTTTTTTTTTGCTAATACGTTATTTTTATAGATACAAACATTTAAGTAATAATAAACAGTATTAACGATATTTACCGGCCTGAATGTCCGAGAAATCTCAAAGGTTCCGTATAGAATACAGGTTCGATTCCTGCCGGAGGACTCATATTTATTTTCGTAGTTCATTTCATTTCTCGAATTTATTTCATCGGCACAATATATCCACACAGACACATACGCACATACATACATATATATATATATATATATATATATATATATATATATATATATATATGTTCGACTCTCCCGTCGAATTCGATGTGTGAGAGTCAAGCAGATCAGTTCCTAGGAAACTGACAGCCCGATAACAGCACATGAAATCTGATTATAATGGTGAAGGCTTCGTGCAGGTCCATCCACACTTTTTGAAGGTCCGAATACAGAGACGTGCCACAGAATCCCCATACGACCCTCCGTATGTTTGGAATTCATTGTCCTAGACCAGTTGCCATCCAAGGCTATAGAACCCAGTCTGTGCTGCTATTTACCCATAGTTGGAGGGAGAAGAAGAGGATTCACACTTTTCCCAAGGGTATTAGCACGTAAGTGAATGTAATGGATTCGACTGGAATTCGAACTCGGCTCTCTGATTCCTCAATCCAAGCCGTTATCCATTACTCCACCGCGTCTAATTCGAATTCGACGTGTATATATATAGCGCTTTCAGTTATACATTTAGCCATTATCAAGGATGGGTTTTATTTTTCCTTTTTAATTGGCTGTATGGGTTTTGTGTATGTTTCTAAATTCATAGGGAGTTTTATTTTCCAACATGGTTAGCACGTTTAATGTAACACGTAAAAAACATAAAAAATAATGGAAGCCTTAATAATGAAAAAAGAGAAAGCCAACACTCAGTGATATTAACTACGAACACGGCCACAGCGTGAAACATATATATATATATATATATATATATATATATATATATATATATATATATATATATATGTAAAAGTGAACATTGAAGTCAACACTTAGAGGCGACAGGCTGTTTCATGCGAGACGCAATCGTCGAAAACCCGTGGCCTGATGATTGCGTCGAGCATGAAACAGCCTGTCGCCTAGAAATGTTGACTTCAATGTTCATTTTTATATTTACACACACTCTATCTCTGATATTCAGCATTTTATCCCATAAATATAGCACACCTTAAGAGTATATTTCTTCATATATATATATATATATATATATATATATATATATATATATATATATATATATATATATATATATATATTTATATATATATACACACATACACATATATATATATATACACACACATATATATATACATATATATATATATATATATGTATATATATATATATATATATACATGTATCTGTATATATATATGTTGAGTGACTGTTTTTATATATATGGTGAGTGAATTTTCATTTGTCAAAACAGTGCAATCCGTGTACACACGCACACACATGTTCATATATATATATATATATATGAATATATATATATATATATATATATATATATTCATATGTGTGTGCGTGTGTACACGGATTCTATTGTTGACATATTCATATATATATATATATATATATATATATATATATATATATATATATATAATAGAGAAAAAACAACTGAAAAGTTGCAAATTAAAAAAAATTGAATTTTTTTTTGTGAAAGTATTTATTTATATTTTTATATATATATATATTTGATATTTCAGATCGGCCCCGATCTTTCATCAGATATACATATTAAGAAAGTATACGTGGCTTCTCATTATGCTATATATATATATATATATATATATATATATATATATATATATATATATATATATATATATATATATTGTTTTTGATTTCTGAAGAAAGACCTAGGTGGTCTGAAATATTAAATTAATAAATATATACAAAAACACAGAAATAAATACTTTCATAAAAAAAACAACCAATTTTGTTTCATTTATTTTATCCAGATAATATATATATATATATATATATATATATATATATATATATATATATATATGTATATATATATATATATATATATATATATATATATATATATATATATATATATATATATATATGAATATGAATATGTGTGTGCGTGTGTACACGGATTGCATTGTTTTGACAAATGAAAATCACTCAACGTTGGCCAATGGCAGAAATGAATATTGTTTTTTTTTTTCTTATTGATATAGAGAAGCAATCTCCCAAAGGATATGGGAACTCATAAACAACGTTGTTTTTCACGTCAGTGGGATTTTGATGTCCTGAATTACTGGTAATAATTAGGTTTTAAACTTTTTACAGCAAATGATAACTGTAAACTATTCATTGTAATCATAAAATGATTTTAACCGGCGAATGATGTTTTTAATGACTTTTTCATTTTGTTTATAGTTAAGGTGCAGCTTTTATATTATAGAGTATAATAATATTTTTTAAAAATTTCTGTTGAGGTCTGGATTCTTGTTTGTGTTATCTCCTCTCAAATTATTTCATACACATACGCGTTGAAACACCGGTTCTCGAACGATTAGCGAAGTTAAGTAACGTCGATAATGGTCAGTACCTCCATGACTGACCGCTTGAAAATACCAGGTCCTGTATCCCTGGATGTGCGGATGGTGTTATCGATAATGACTCGGAATGGAAATGGGAAATCCGAGATTCAATTCTGTTTTGGTTCGTTATATTCACTTACGCGCAAATACCTCTGGGAAAGGTATAAATCATCTCTTCCCCCATGTATGGGTTAAATAGTATGACGTTTTTAAGTAAATCATTATTGTCTCCTCTCAAATTATTGCAATAAAAAAAGATTTTTCGTTTAAAATAACCTACAAAAGATTGAGAAGCCTTAAAAACAAATTAATCGGTTGACACACATTGATTTTCTAAGCGTAGCTTAGGCATGGCACAAGGTTGAATGTATAGGACACTCAGTAAGGATCTTACTACTCAGTCGCAATTGTTCTAGCGAGATAAACTTCTTATTGCACCACTTCGAGGTACCCTGCGTAGGTATATATAATTAGATAATAAATAAATGTATTTGAAATGAATATTAATAAAAGCGGAAACTTATCTAAAGTGCATGAAAAATAATTGCTGCAAATAAAAACATTCCTCCTGGATTAGTTTCAAATATCTCTTTTCCAAAGCCAACATATTTATTTACGGCCACTTTAAAACATTACAGTAAAATTGATAACACATGGCTTTAAATAAACAAAATCAATAATAATAATAATAATGGCAATATGATTTCACTTCCGTTTAAGGAACATGCCAAAAATGTTACGCCAGTTAGAATCCATATTTTCCTTTTCTTTAAAGATGAGATACTTTTAAATTTGAACGCAAATTTTTATACTATTTTTCTCAGCGTTAATTTTTTCCTGTGTATAAATACAAGTTCTTAAATAAAATGTCGATATTTGCCTTGGTAAAGTTCATCCGGGAACAAAACGCGTTGGCATAAAGTTTCATA
>OZ038489.1:5724917-5932417 GCA_964036315.1 Acanthosepion esculentum
TGTGTAATTTTATGTGGGTTGGATGAAAAGGTGTTAGGGTGTTTTTCTGAAAGGATTTTGGGGAGTTTATGTAGTTTTGGGATAGTGTAGAATGTTGCTGTTTTAGGGTTCTCAGGAATAAGAGATTTTATGGTATTTCTTATGTTCTGGTTCAGGTTCTGAGTGAGAGATGATAATTCTGTTTTGAATTTGCTAGTTGGGTCTAGAGGTAAGGGTACATAGAATCTGTTATTTTGAAGTTGAGATTCTGCTTCTTTTATATAGTTGTTAGTGTCTAAGATGGTTATAGCTCCGCCCTTGTCGGCTGGTACGATAATTAGGTCTCGGTTGTTTTTTTTTTAATTTGCAACTATTCAGTTGTTTTCTCCAGATTATATATATATATATATATATATATATATATATATATATATATATATATATATATATATATATATATATATATATTAAAGAATAATAAAGTCAGTATAAACTAACTTATAATAAAAAGCAAAGAACAGAAGCAGGTGGCTAGCAGTTCGAAAAGTGTCGGTAATTAATTTATTATTGTTTATCATAGCATTTTATTGTTATTAACCAGGATTAACCAGAACCATTTTAATAATAAATTGTTGATTAATGGCTTTGTCTTGTAAATAACTGTATAGCGAGTTTATTGTCACCATGTACGCACGCACGCACGCACGCACACACACACACACACGCACACACACGCACATATATATATATATATATGTATAACACAAAAGTATAATAAAGTGTCACACCAAAATGCCGAAGACCAAAATGACAGATCATTATATTTTATATAATAAATACTGTTGTCCATATGACCAGCCACAACTGTCACTTTCTTAGATGCTATTTTATAATGATATATGTATCTACGTTTTGGCGTGCGACTATAGTTTCGCTGGGTGGTGTTCCCAGTTCATCGGACATGGGGTCTATATACTATACTCTCTCTCTCCCTCCCCCTCTCTCTCTCTCTCTCTCTCTCTCTATATATATATATATATATATATATAGATATATATGTGTAAGCAAATATGTGGATGTAGATCCGACGGTATGATGAAAAAATATGGAAAAGACAAAACAAAATCCGAATATGCAAGTTTACTGTTTTAATGTTGTTTTACTGTCGACGTCAGACGTTTCGATCTAGTAGACCATCTTCAGGACATGGTTATTAGAAACATACTTAGGATTAGACGATATTTAAGTCAACATGAAAAGACGATAGACACGTGACGCCAACCTGACCGAATCCCCCTAAAAAAAGGAACGCTGACTTTAGATTTTCAGTTGTTCTCTTTCTGATTAGTCTTGTGTCTATTGTCTTTTCATGTTGACTTAAATATCGTCTAATCCTAACTATGTTTCTAATAACCATGTCCTGAAGATGGTCTACTAGACCGAAACGTCTGACGTCGAGAGTAAAACAGCATTAAAACAATAAACTTGCATATTCGGATTTTGTTTTGTCTTTTCCATATTTTTTCATCATCATCATATATATATATATATATATATATATATATATATATATATATAATTTCCAGGAACAAAGCTAGAATTCTAGAGGGAGGAATGTATATGCTGCTCATGTTCTGCAGTTTGAAATCAGCACGGTTTCACATCCTATGTTGGTGAAATAGATTTGTTTGCGTGACTAAATTTACCGTGCGGTCAAAAGGCCTTTTAACATATTTTAATTTCTCATGAAGAGAGATTATATACGACAGGAAATATATGCATTTCTTAATGAATTCAACTCCATTGCTTGGCTATCGCGAAGCTAGTGCAGAAGAGATCCTCTGCAATGCACATGCCTAGAAACTTAATTTTATCCACCGTCTCCTCCCAAAATTCGCTGATAATCAAAGGGACACAGGCTGTGACATATCCCTAAAAATCCACTCCGAGTTTCTTTGTCCTTAAGTTTTTTCCAATGCAGATTATTGTCCTAGCTTTATCTCACCAACTTTTTTATTCCAACAGTGTAGTCCGATTCAACGCCCACTGCGTCCAACCAAGGTAGATTGATCCGAAAAATGAAAGGAATGGTTAGCCACGCAATCATTAGTGGAGATGGAGTAGAGATGAGGGATTACACCCCTGTAATTGTAATTTTAAATATATAAACATTACAGATAAAAACAGTATGGACTAAAAAAAACAATACTGCATGGTTAGTAAGAGTTGCACAACTTAAGTAAATCATCTGACCAGATATATAATTATATTGTTTAAAGCTTACTATATTAATGAGCTAAGAATGCTCGGTATTGGTGAGAGATCGATTGATTTGCTTTTATAAGGTTTATCAACCATTTTTGCGTTATTTAAAGCCCAGACTTATTTTAACTTGTAAGACTAATCGTTTTTTAGTGAGTGAATATTACATTAACAATGTTTTGGGGAATAACAATTCTTTTTTCAGATACAAGTCCTACATTTTAACCCAGCTCCATAGAGGCCAAGGGGATGGATTCATGCCTTTCCCAAGGTTATTTTCGCGTAAGTGAATGCAATGAACCCGACTGGAATTCGAACTCAGCTCTCCTATATCTCATTCCGAGCCAATATCCATTTCACTATCTACACAGCCATCGGAACATTTATTCATATCAACTGTGTGAATTAAAAATAAACTCTGCTTGGTGACTGTCAGTTTCTTGCATGAAGCGATCACCTGACAATATATGATAATATGTGCAGCCACACCTTGGTTTGCGTGTTTGTACCGTCTCACAGACCATTATTACTGTAGAGCGTTCCATTGTTACTAGTTGTGCTTCATTCGTTTTCATATACCAGATTAAGCTAAGCTTTGAAGAAAGATGGCGTGCATCTTTTAATCGTAATATCAACCTGGCCTTCTGAGTGACATACACTTTATTCATGGAAAGAAAAGTTACCTTGTATTAGCTAGGAAAAAAAAAATTATGGGCTTGCTTGGAAAACTCGATTATCTGATGCTAAATTTCTGAAATATTGTCACGTTAAAGTCAATAAGGTAAAACACACTTTCACTGCCAATTGCGATATGGTTGGGGGAAAAAAAGCCCGAAAACGACGAGGGGAGGAAAGATCGAAGCAAAGATAAAAATGGAAAAGCAAGAGATGAAACTCAAACAACAAGGCAAATAAATAATAAATTTGGGTTTTTAAGAATCTTGATCGAGTGACGCATGGTTCCTGTGTTATGCATTAAACTGAATAAAATTCGATCTTTGACACGGAAAGTGATTTTGTATTTTTCTGACACCGTAAAAAAATGTTTAGGAGAAAAAGAAATGTTGCATGTACGACATTTAATGCATTCGATATGACTGGTTCTTGTTTCCTTTCTTGAGTTTTCATAATTTTTCTCCATTCCTTCTTTTTCAGTATCGTCAAATCATTATCGTCTGTCTGTTTGATTTTATGCCTTCCGACTTCCCGTCATTCTTTTTTCATTAGATTTTTTAGCATTCATTTTTTTCTTGAAGTTCTGTAGGTTTTTAACCTTGTTTTTACTTTCTTTTAACTTACTATAAGTTTATTTATTTCTTTTTGATTCGTAAATGGTTTTGAAATTCTTTTCTTCTTTGTTTATTTTATCTTTTCCCTTTTCCCTTTTTACGGCTCTTTTTCGATTTCTCGAATTTCTTTACTTCAAAATATTTTTAAATTTAATAAAAATCTTTTTCTTATTTTGTAAACTTATTTTTCATTTTACCCTTTTTTACATTCTTCGTTTCTGTCGTTTTAGTGGCTCAAATAGCCTTTCTTTCTTTCTTTCTTTCTTTCTTAACATTTGTTTACTGTTGCAACTTTCATTTTCTTTCTTTCTTTCTTTCTTTTTCTTTCTTTCTTTCTTTCTTTCTTTCTTTCTTTCTTTCTTTCTTTCGTTCTTTCTTTCTTTCTTTCTTTCGTTCTTTCTTTCTTTCTTTCTTTCGTTCTTTCTTTCTTTCTTAACACATGTTTACTGTTCTTTTTCTTTCTTTCTTTCTTTCTTTTTCTTTCTTTCTCTCTTTCTTTTTTCTTTCTTTCTTTAACACCGTCTTCCATTCATTTCCTTTTCTTTTTAACACCACTTTCTTTGTTTCTTTCTTTCGTTCTTTCTTTCTTTCTTTCTTTCTTTCTTTCGTTCTTTCTTTCTTTCTTAACACATGTTTACTGTTCTTTTTCTTTCTTTCTTTCTTTCTTTTTCTTTCTTTCTTTCTTTCTTTCTTTCTTTCTTTCTTTCTTTCTTTCTTTCTTTCTTTCTTTCTTTGCTATATTTCCCTTATTTCCTTGCCATTCTTTTCCTTATTTTCGTTGTCCTTCCTTTCTCTGCTTCCGGTGTGTGTTACGCGGTGTATTCCCGAGGCGATATTTGCTCTTCATCTTCTTCCTACCCGATCTCCTTCTTTTTCTTCTTCCCCTTCTTCATATTCTTATTCTCACCCTTTCTCTTTCTTTTTCTTGTCCCTTCATTCCACCAATATTTAATCTGATGTAACAACCGTTTGTGTTTTGCTAAAAGTTGCGATAGAAATCATTTTTATTCATAATTCTCAACAAATATTCCAAAGTGTAGAAATTAGAACCACATTTACAGACTACCTAAAGGTAAACTAAATTTAGTTTCTACAGTGATTCTAGCTGCTATGGTAATGTGTGCATATATATATATATATATATATATATATATATATATATATATATATACATATATACATATATATATATATATATATATATATATATATATATATATATATATATATATATAGTAAATATTATATTAAGTATCAATTACTGATTTATTGAAGACGATGTGTGAAAGAAATGGCACAAATCCACTTCAAATTTTCGTCAGGAGCAGAGCAATATATATATATATATATATATATATATATATATATATATATAAGCGAAAACATGAATTAAAAAAGATGAATTAAAAAACAAGACGAAAGTTATACTTATATTTTATCCGACGCATTCCGTCATCTGACGGAATTTATCAAGGCAAATGGGATGGTTTTATTTTTCAACAAGTATATATTGACAGTTATTCAAAATTTTAAAATTTTACATAAACATTCATCAAGGTTTTAGAACCTATACTTACTTCATATAGCATCTTCGAAATAAAATTTTCAAATGTAAAGACGCTCATATATATTCAGCAGGTTAACTGAAATGTTAGGCATTTTGACCTTAGTATACTAGTAAGATGATTTTTTTACATTCTACATTTCGGAAAGTTGAACGGCTGGATTTCCTTTGATATTTTGTTGTGTTTGTTGGTTTGGAAAAGTCGTAATTCCTTCTGGAAAGGTGAGATTGAGAAAAATACCAGGCGTAGATTGATATTTTGATAATATTCAATGGCGGCACTCCCAATGCTTATTCCTTCTAAGTAAAGTTACTTTCTCTTTTGATGAGTGACATTTTTGTATCAAAATTGTGGTCGAATTTATTTCTATGTATGACTAGTTAAATTGTTATTTATAAAATCTCTTTTATGTTCTCTTTGGAAACATAAGGAACTCAGAAATAAACATGTCCATGAACACAAAAGAGACCTCAGTTTACGAAGATTTCAGAGTGCGCAACTGATAGACGCAACTGTTTAATGAATAAAAATGAGGCGTCTATTTCTAATACGAAGTATCCACTATAATAACGCTTAAATTAATACAAAAATAAATGAAAATTTAAAATAGATCCATTAATTATTTATAAATTGTTTTGTTTCCGTTTCCGATGCGAAACTGAGTCGATATGAGCTTTTGAGAAAAATAATCTGTGTGAAAAAGTTGAGTTTTCCTTTAAAAGTGAAAATCGAGCCTTGCTTATTTGACGTTCTTTGTGACCTATCACACACGAATACGAGGGCCCGCCAAGAAATTAAACAGATTGAAAGAACAGAATGTGACGCACAGGTCCGTCACTCTCCAGTGAAGGCAGTAATCGACATCAGTCAACACCAATTATGTGCCTCTGAGAAGTCAATACCAAGCAGGGGTTTCAACTTCGCCACAACCATCAGGTGAATACTATACTTGGACATCATTGTCCGAATCACAGAAATAGCCTTGAACATCCCTCAGACTCGGGCGGATGAGCTAAGATGGAAAGTGAGACAGATACTGGAGAATGCCAAGCTGCCCAAATCAAACATCACAAAACTGGAGAGTCTGGCAATCAGAACGCTACAGAGGAATGACATCATCAACATACTGCCAGCTGACAAAGACAATGCAACTGTAGGGATGGTCTAAACAGAAAAAACTGGAGGACCTCATTAGAAACGGTAGCTACAGTAAAGCAAATAAAGATCCAACAATGAAAACAGAAAGAAAACTGTCGCAGATCCTAAAGAATAACAAGGCCCACTTCCCAGGTAAGATATACAGGCAGTTGTCGCAACGTTACACCAACCTACCTCACATATACGGTTTTCCCCAAATTTACAAAGACGGTATTACGCACAAGCTGATTGTTAGCTGCCAAGGCTTTGTGTGCCACACGCTGAGTTGCTTCCTTGTAGATATAATTGATCCATTAATGGGAAAATCACCTTCATATGTCGGAAACTCAACCCACTTCGTGAAAAGAATCAAAATAGCTCTGGTTGCATTGGATGAGAGCATTTTTATTATTATAGGACAACTCTGAATTCAAAAACCTGCAGAGTCCAATATATATATATATATATATATATATATATATATATATATATATATATATATAATCTAACGGATTTCAAAGTCATAATCTAACGAATTTCAAAGAAAAAAACAAATTGAATGACGAGTAATAAAATTTTGATCTATGAAAATGCATTTAAAAATACTTTTGTCTACCGAAGAATGAATTAAAAAATCTGAGAAGCCTAGTGTACAGTTAAATAAAAATTTGTTTATTACCCTCCTATATATTTTTAAAATGAACAAAATTACATATGTTTATTTGAGTGACATTTATTCTGGGACACCTTGTATATGTTTTAAGGTATGCTATATTCATGGGTTAAATGCTCAATGTCAGGGATAGATTTTATGTAATTCTAAAAGTGGATATTGAAGTCGGCGACAGTCTATTTCAGTGCCAGGAAGAGAGCGTATGTAAATATAAGTATAAAAGTAATCATACAACTCAATACTCAGAAGCTGTGTATTGGCCTCAATGCCATGATGTTGTTGTTTTGAAACAGTGTGAATTACGTCTACCGGCCTGCTCAGTTGAGAGTCTTGATAAGGAAATGTGCTCTCCAGAAGAGTTCAAACAGGCGTCCCTCTTCCCTTTCCCCGACAAACGCTGGATTAAAACTATTGGGAAAACGCATCATGGTCATATATATATATATATATATATATATATATATATATATATATATATATATATATATATATATATGTGTGTGTAACCATTTTCGACCCTCACCCGTAGATGTGCAGTTAAAATGCACTGAAACCAAGTTGCATCTTTGTAGTGAGTAAAATGGTTTTGTCTATATGATAAAATTATAATAAATAAATAATTATCGCTCTACTACCTGTATCGAGCTCTTTTTTGAATGAATGCTGCGAACGTTGGAATTTATATATTACTTTCGTTCTCATCGCATCGGATATATATATATATATATATATATATATATATATATATATATTTTGAACAATAAAAAATATTAAAAAAATAAAATTTTCAGACACACTGGGCTGTATATTAATATTCTTTCCTTTTTATTATTATTTCATTTAGATTCCTCGACTAGTTTCGGCCAACATAGCCATTATCAGGAGAAAAAAACTGTTGAAAGTGATACACACACACACACACACACACACACACACATATATATATATATATATATATATATATATATATATATATATATATATATATATAATCTTGATTCTTATCTAGGCTAACGCAGTCATGCCCATGTTGCCTTGTCTATAACACTGGAATGAATGGAAATCTATTTTGGAGAATATGCACCTGCTAGGGTGTGGGGCTAACCAATCCCTTTGTCAGATGCCTGCTTGTTCAACACCCAACAGAGCATACTTGCATATTGCCTCTATACTAAGTGTATCATAGTTACATTTTCTGGGAGGCAACGCATAATCTGGCATAATCAAAAACATTTTGAGCATGACCAAACCCTCAGCCATGATGACTGGTGATTTCCTGCTAGCTAACACAATCATCGACAGCTTCAAAATAGTACCGTCTATGTATTATCACTCACAAGGATTGGGTGAAACTCTAGGTATGGTTTTCAGGTGCTTTCCAACGGTGCCGCACACTGTGATCGTTTCTCCAAGCCAACAGCTTCAAGAATTCAACGTCATGACAAATCGACCAGGATCGATTCGAACAGCGGTCTCGTGGACGGGAAAATAGCGTCCTAAAGACTGTAATGCTTGCGTTAAGATTTTCTGCACAGTTTACAGACTTAGAATTGAAAACGTGAAAACGTTACATATTGAAGCCAACTTACATATCGTGACAATGAAAATCAATCAATCGAGGATATTGATCTACAGCCATCGAACAGTTTATAAACAGTGGGAATGAAAAGGACAGAAATGCACCCGCGTT
This sequence comes from Acanthosepion esculentum, assembly GCA_964036315.1. NCBI lineage: Eukaryota > Metazoa > Mollusca > Cephalopoda > Sepiida > Sepiidae > Acanthosepion > Acanthosepion esculentum. The sequence goes on from OZ038489.1 coordinate 5,733,513, forward strand.
TTCCATAACAAAAAGTGCAGACAAAAAAATAAAAGCTAAATCAACTAAAACAACCACCAAAATAATTGACAACGTTTCGAATTACAGTGAAAAGAAATGAGGGCAATATGGAGAAAATTGAATGTAAACATTAATAACATTAAGAGAAATTGCTTTCAGTGATTCAGACTGTGTCCCTAGCATGTAAATCTCGTCTCTTTATTCCGTGGCATCCGAGAATATAGTCAAGGGGATGTCCTTTCAAATATCCCCAAGATAGCACGAAACTTTATAAATAAAAACGTGCGTATATGCTGTTATTAATTTTGATTAGCTGTCATTTAATCTGTCTTTCTGTAAAGAAACACATAAATAAAAAAATAATTACTCTATCACAGTGTCGTGTCCATAAAAAAAAATAAATAAAAATACAATTATTCTGTCACTGTGTAGTGTCTATAAAAAAAGAATGAATAAAAATATAATTATTCTGTTACTGTGTCGTGTCCATAAAAAATGAATAAATAAAAATATAGTTATTCTGTCACTGTTTCGTGTCCATAAAAAATGAAAAAATAAAAATATAGTTATTCTGTCACAGTGTTGTGTATTTAAAAAATGAAAGAAAATAACAACCATTGTCATTGTATCGTTTCTATAAAAAGTGAGTGAATAAAAATATAATTATTCTGTCACCGTGTCGTGTCCATATAAATGAATAAATACGAATATAATTATTCAGGTACTCTGTCGTGTCTACAAAAATGAATAAATAAAAATACAATTATTCTGTTACTGTGTCGTGTCCATAAAAAATGAATAAATAAAAATATATTTATTCTGACATTGTGTCGTGTCTATAAAAAATGAATAAATAAAAATACAATTATTCTGTCAGCGTGTCGTGTCCATAAAAAATGAATAAATAAATATATAATTATTCTATCGCTGTGTTGTGTTTATAAAAATATGAATAAATAAACATACATTTATTCTGTCACTGTGTCGTTTCTTTCAAAAAATGAGTAAAAAACGAATTATTCTGTCACTCTGTCGTGTCTATGAAAAATGAATAAATAATAATATAATTATTCTGTGTCGTGTCTATAAAAAATGAGTAAAAAAAATAATTATTCTGTCACTGTGTCGTGTTTATACAAAATGAATAAATAAAAATATATTTATTTTACATCTGTGTCGTGTCTATAAAAAATGAAAAATAAAAATATAATTGTTCTGTCAGTCTGTCGTGTCCATAAATAATGAAAAAATAAAAAAATATTTATTATGTCACTGTGTCGTGTCTATAAAAAAGGGAATAAATAAAACTGAAATTATTCTGTCACAGTGTCCTATAAAAATGGAACAAATAAATATATAATTATTCTGTCAATGTGTCGTGTATTTAAAAAAGAATAATTAAAAATATAATCATTCTGTCACTGTATCGGGCCTATAAAAATGGATAAAGAAAAATATAATTATTCTATCACTGAGTCGTGTCTATAAAAAATGAATAAATAAAAATAAAATTATTATGTCATTATGTCGTGTCCATGAAAAAAGAATAATTCAATGTATAATTATTCTGTCACTGTGTCGTGTCTATTAAAAATGAATAAATAAAAATATAATTATTCTGTCACTGTGTCGTGTCTATGAAAAATGAATAAATAAAAATATAATTAATTTATCACTGTGTCGTGTCTATAAAAAATGAATAAATAAAAATTTACTTATTCTTTCACTGTGTGGTGTCTATAAAAAATGAATAATAAAAATATAATTATTCTGTCACTGTTTCATGTCTATAAAAAAATGAATGAGTAAAAATATAATTATGCTCTCACTGTGTCGTGTCTATGAAAAAAGAATAAATAAAAATATATTTATTCTGTTACTGTGCCGTGTCAAAAAAATGAATAAATAAAAATATAGTTCTTCTGTCACTGTGTCGTGTCCATAAAAAATGAAAAAATAAAAATATTATTATTCTGTCACTGTGTCGTATCTTTTACAAAGGAATAAATAAAAAAATAATTATTCTGTCACTGTGTCGAGTCTATAAAAAATGGATAATTAAAAATATAATTATTTTGTCAATGTTTCGTGTCTTCAAAATATGAATAGATAAATATTTATTTATAATATAAAAATTGAATAAATAAGAATATATTTATTCTGTCACTATGTCGTGCCCATAAAAGAGAATAATTAAATATATAATTATTCTGTCACTTTGTCATATCTATGAATAAATAAAAATATATTTATTCTTTTACTGTGCCGTCAGTATAAAAAATGTCTAAATAAAAATATAATTATAAAAGTGAACATAGAAGTCAACACTTAGAGGCGACAATCTGTTTCATGCTAGATGCAATCGTCAGGCCACGAGTGCTGTTATTTTTCTCGGCTATTTATATAAACGGGTTAGTGGTGCATTGTGGGTAGTCTATTTTGGCGGTTATTTTATCGGAAGTCATTTATTTGTTTATTTATTTATTTGGGCTAAATTATTTTGCTTGTTATCTTATTTTTGGTAGAATTTTTTTAGCAACGTTTGATATCTTAGAGCCGTTATATTTACATACGCTCTATCTCTGATATTGAACACTTTATCCCATAAATACAGTACACTTTAAAACAATATTTATTATATATATATATATATATATATATATATATATATATATATATATATATATATATATATATATACGCATAATAACGGATTAATTATTTTCTAAAGAATTAATTAACATATTATAATCCGAAATTTTTCTTAATTCAACCATTACTATAGGAGATAATCCGTATTTGAAATAGACATCCCATTTTTATTTCTTAAACAATGTTCTTTGTGTCTATCGACCTGTACATTTTAGAAATCTTTGTAAAGAAAAATGCGTGCTTCGGAGAGCGCATTTTCCTCCGTATGATTTCCCGAATGCACAGGCCCATAGACGTAATACACATTCTTTATTTAAAATAGGGCGTCTATTACGAATACAGAGTATCCACTATAATAACGTTTGAAGTTTTTTCTTTTGTCATTTTCTTCATTATTGCCTACTCGTTCTGTCCATGAAATTCTCAGTATCCTTCTGTAGACCCACCTGTCGGTTGCCTCATTTTTTACCGTCTATTGTGCCCAAGATTCTATAAGAGGACTGACATCGCATAATAATCCAGGACTCGTTGTTGCTCAGGAATCTTTTCTGTTTCTCGGCAGTTTGTGTTTCTTTTGGAAAGCGTCTTTCACAAGTCCAGTGTGTGTTGAAATCCCGCATTTTCCATTCTTTATTAAAACATTTTCCAGATATTTAAGCGTCTGCCGCTACTTGATGTTTATATCTTAATTTGTAACTGGCCTCTTGGGATTTTTATCTTGCTGATGACCATACTTTCAGTCTTCTTGCAGTTTCGGCTTATTCCTTCATTCTTGCTTTCTTCTTGTTTACAAGGTCATGTAGTTTTATTTCCTTCTTTGAAACATGTTTCTTTATTATTAGTATTTTAAAATCTTCTTGCTTTTAATTATAACCTTTCTAGGCCGATATATTATGACCACTATTAATTTATTTTTAGTATTACTTCATCTTACTACCTTTATTTTTATTAAAACGAGTAGAAAAATAATCTAAACGAAAATGCACCGTTCAAAAATAAAAAGAACTTGGTTTAAATGTATCGGAGGCAGTTGTCCTACTGTCTGTGACATTGTGGAAGAAAAATAAATAAATAAAATATAAATAAACATAAAACAAATAAAAAAAATACTGAAAGCAAGAAAGACGACAAAGAAAGTCATTTTGAAAACAGACTCTAACATAATATATTAGGATATTTAAATGTCTGTCGCTTGAAGCCGTGGGTTTCTGACATCTTTCAGTTGACGTTAAAATCGCTTTAATTAAATTATATAATCATTCGATTAATTAAGAGGACGATTAAACAGAAACATCATCCCTGGAATAGAATTTATTCTTGAGAGATTTTTTTAGAGATTGACATTCAATTAAAAAGTTGTTGTTTGCGAACTTTTTAAAGAAATCGAGGCAATGTTTGTCTGAAAATGAGATGTAGTAACAACTAATGTGTTAACTCTATCGAAATTTGCCAACAGGTTGACAAAATCATCCAGTAAAATTTTTGTCCGTCTTTCCACTCAATAGAAGAAATAATCAACAGAATTTTGTAAAATAAAATCTGTCTTTGAAAAACTTTCTTGATATTTACATCCCTATTATCGAATTGGCATATTTTCATTGTTTTCGATACAGCAGTATTGATCCTACCTAAGGGTTTAGAAAAACACGAGTGTGATTGTTGGCCCACCGACATCAAAATGGGGATATTCAAATTACTTAGGTGAAATCCGGGCTGATAACCTGCATTCAAAAACGGTGATTCTGGCACACATGGCTTTCGATTCTTTAGATCATCCGGAGCTGTGTTGACGGTTATTGGGTTATTGCGAAGCTCCGGCTGCAGATTTAGATATTTCGAAGGGGGTGCATACGGTTTGGCATGCTGGTTTTCTTCACAAAATGAAAGTTTATGATGATTCTGGACCTTTCTTTGATTTCATTAAGTATTTCATATTAAACCGGGTAATGAAAGTTATCTTGAATGACCATTCCTCTAGATCATTTTGCATTAATGCAAACTCTTCCGCAAACCAAACATCATTCAAGAATTCCTCGTTATCGTTGCATATGTATATATATGTATATATATATATATAAATATATATATATGTGTGTGTGTGTGTGTGTGTAGTACGTATAATTTGGCAACATGTTTTAACTGAGACATGTTTCACTGAATAATTTAGGCAAGTTTTGTCTACTCATCTACAATTGAATCCTTTCATATTCACGGACAAGATTCTTGGTGTATTTATTAAAGGAGTAGAGAAAAGTAGCGTATTTATACATATTTTATTCCGATTACTTTCGACATTAGCACAATGTCATGATCAGGTTGTTGTTTATTTCACGACAAATATTGTAGTGTTCATCATTTTGTAAGACAAAATTGCTGTGTTCATTTGAAAGTTTTTTTTTTTTACTTGTGAATTGGAGAACGTTGATTTGAGTATAGTGTGTTGGCTTGAGTAACGCTTCAGGCGAGGTAACTAAGATGTGATGTTGTCGAGATTTTTTTAAAGAAATTATATATATATATATATATATATATATATATATACATACACCCTTGAAAGAGTATCCATGTACTCTTCTTACAGAATGCAGGAATAGTAGACCGGATGGAAGAAACTAGAATAGACAGAAAAATAATAATATTAATAATAATAATTATTATTATTAATATTTGCCATTAGGCAAGATAGAAACGACGTACTTTTTATTTTTGATTTTTAAAGTATTTTTCGTCTGCTATTAAAGATTCGTGAACACTCGGACTCGGGAATATATATATATATATATATATATATATATATATATATATATATATATATATATATATATATATATATAATCTGTGTGAGTGTGTGTGTTTGTGTGTGAGAGAGAGAGAGAGAGAGACATTTTATTCATAAAATTGTATATTTATGTATGAGTTTATTTTCGTTTTATGCTTGTCTATTTATTATCTATTTCAAGCAATTTCCGTCTCTTCTACACCTTCTAGTTTCTGAGTCACTTTCCTATCTTTACATCTAAGTTTGTACACAAGTTAAAAGCGTGAAATTCGATGAAATAGCAAAAATTGTGTTAAATCTTGAGAAAGATGCCATTACATTAAAAATAAGTTTCGAAGCAAAAAACGATGTGAAATTTAATTCAAATAAAACTATATTTGGAGACGAATAAATAATTTTTCAAAAACAGCAAGACGTCGTCAGAGTAAGAATCTGTAAGATTTTCCATCAAAATAAAGTAGATTTGATTCGGGAAAATATTTAAAAAAATGTATCTGCTTGTCTCAAATTTCTCCACAACAATTCATAAAAGTTGGTCTTCGTCTGGTTGTAAGTAGATCCTGTCGTCTATATATCGAATGCCAACGACAGTGATTAGTGTTCGATTTCAATCATCAGACAAGTGTTCGAATATGTCGCCAACCAACCACTTTGAACTCTGCCTCCAACAAATATGTTTGAAACTTGCTGTCACCCAACATGCTAGAATAATGCCTCCGACCAACATGTTTCCCTACTGCCTCCAACGAAAGTTTTTGCAAACTAATCAAAACCAACTTATTTGAATACCGCCTCCATGCAACATGTTTGAACATTGTTTGAATAGTGCATCCAACGAACCTCTCTGAATAATGCCTCCAACTAACATATTCGAATAATGCCTCCCAAAAACATTTTATAATTCGGCCACCAACCAACATCTTTTAATAGTGCTTCCAACGAACCTCTCTGAATAATGCCTCCAACTGACATATTTGAATAATTCCTCCAACCAATGTCTACTGCCCTAGAATTACTATTCTAATCGCCATTCTTCGTTTTTGACCTTGTATCAAACTTATTTAAATCATTCTCTATGGTCGCATTTAAATATGCAGACAAATGGGTATACTTTACCGCTTGGAAAATTGTGTCTTTTTCACTGGTGCCAGAGGTCGATATTCAATGCTCGAAAAGCGAGGGTTAATCTTTCAGTTACTTTCATTCATATGAATAATTTTATTCAGAGTTCTGTAAAATGATTGGAATATATTATATTACTCATTATTGTATTATGACTTATTTCTCGCCAGTTAGTACGATCACGGGCAAGTTTATTTGCTGCCAGCTCTTGGTGATCAGAGAATATCTGTTTTCCTCTACTTCTTCTTTCAGGCAACATGCACCCAAGAGACTATTTAGCGGGCCCTGTACAAGACATGCAGGCGAGGGGAGGCAAATTGGTTACATTTCCAAGAGTAGCTATTTTCCTTTCTGTTTTATATGGTTTAGATTGTGTGATATAGACTCAAAACATTCAACTCAAAATGAAACATTCCAGAAGCCTATAATGCGCCTCATCACATCTGTATTTAAGCAAATATATATGTTCAACAGTTTGCAAATATTAAAAAAAAATCATTTCACCCCAAGCAAAGCAATAAAGCCATTGAGACGCCAGCCGTTACTGAGTCTGAGAGAAAATGAGAAAAACAGTATTAAGGAGAGAGAACAATCAAAGAACGGAAATGAAGAAAACAGGCGATAACGATTGACATTGCCTTTAAAGTTTTTCAAATTAAAGTTGACTCGGAAGTAAGAAACCGGAAGCGATTTCCACAAGCGAGAAGTACGAAACTCTTAGCATAGAACTTAGGGTTACATCTAGCCAATTCAACTGTAAAATGATGAAACCTTGCAGCCAATTCATAAAGTCTAAGTACCACAGAGGAAAGTTCTCCAGCACGATTACCATGAAAGTATTTATAGAAAAGACACAGTTACGTTACAGCGGTTGAAAATTGACTGAAGCCGAGATACCAGGTCAGAATCAACAGCACATCGGATGGTTCTTTGAGTTTTATTGAGTTTTTCTCAATATATAGACAAACCTGAACAGATATGGCAGCAATATCTATCTATCTATCTATCTATCTATCTATCTATCTATCTATCTATCTGTCTGTCTGTTCATATCTATCTATCTATCTATCTGAGTATCTAGCTAGTTATATAAAAGTCATCTTGTCCGAAATTCTAGGAAAAGATTTGTTCATGAGGAATGGATTAAAAAAACAATTCGCGAGCGAAATACTTTTATGCGCAGATTTAGTATAGAACAATACCACATGACGTAGGTGAAAAATAATGGGCCAATGAAATCATTCTATTTTTGATGTCCTAAGCTCCGAGCGATTTAAAAGAGTTTTAGCGTCCTTGTATGTGACGTTTTATTTTCCACTCGACAATCCCTTTCTCACAGACGTCGCAAGCATCTCGCTGTTCTTTTGCTATTTCTATAGAAAGCTTTCACATGTTCTTCTCTACCAGTCCTAACCTTCACGACTAAGACCCGCCATGCCACACATATTGCAGCGAACCACCCTCATTCCCTTCGTATTCCTTTGGTGAGATGTAATTTCTACTCAAGCACCTTCTCTCCACGAACCACTGCCTTGTGGAACAGACTAACAATCTTAACCTGTTCAAGGCTAGTGGTAACCATAATCTTCCACACATATGTGCATTCGGACCTTGTGCAGGGGATCAAGATTGTAAAAAGTAAATAAATAAATGTGATCGAGAATTCTGTTTCGGCTACTGACGGCCTCAACGGAAATGTCTTCATTTACCTACTCACTTTCAACAACCGTGGCCGCAACTGAAAGTTCAATGGACTCCTCCCTCACTGGACTTATTCAACCTATACAGCGAGCCGATTCTATGAGAACTAGATGTCCTTCCAGGATTCATTATTGGCAGCGGAAATCTTAACAACGTAATGTATGCAAATGACACAGTTTTCATGGCAAACACGGAAAGAAAGAAAAAAAAAAAAAAAAAAAAACAAAAACAAACAACAAAAACAAATCAAAAACCCTAGAGAACGTAATGAAGGAAAGCAAGAAGAAAGGTTGATGGTTGTTAGGAAAAGGATGAGCCCAGAGATACCAAAATAAAACAAGTGCGGAAATCTATATCTGTGGGAAGTGTTTAACAGAGGATGGAACCTGTGATACTGGAATCGGGAAGGTATATTAGGATAGCCAAGGAAGCATTCTAAAAGTTAAGCAGAGTACTAAGGAATAGAAAATTTTCACTAGGAACAAGGAAAAGAGTATTAAACTGCTACGTGATATCTGTCCTCATCTATGACAGGGAGTGCTGGACGAGCTCCTCAAAGATGAAGAAGAGACTTGAAGCAACATGAATGTAGTTCTACAGAAGGATGATGAGCATGCCATGGACCGAATATGTGAGCAACGTCGAAGTTTTGGCGAAAATAGAAACAAAAAAGGAAACTTGACATCAGGAAAAGATAGTTGAGGTTTCTGGAACACATAATGAGGAAGAAGGGCTTGGAAAATTTGATACTCACGGGACAGATAGAAGACAAGATGGACAGAAGAAGACAAGGCATAACATCATGAGGTAATAGATGGCGGATCAGATCCTAGGAGAAATAACAAAAAGGCAATGTTTGTTAAGAGCTACAAGGCACAGGAAGTTGTGGAGAGATATGATCAGGTTATGGTGCAAAGTTAGGACCAAGGAAGAACAACACGAACACAAGAGTAGAAATAACAAAGATATATTACACAGAATAATAATACAAGATGCGGAAGGTGTTAGTATGACTGTCAGTCTGGTTTGGAGTGAACTACTATTGGCTCGACTCGATTCCGTCTCGCCTCTTGAGAGGCGCAGTATTCGTAGTGTCAGGAAGAGTTCATCTGTCATTATAGGTAAGGTCCCATAACACACCACTTCCGAAGCTTTTACCTCGCAGGGGTCTTTAATATTTTTCCTCTTCGGATTAATCATGAAAGGCTTTGTAATTTTTTTCCTGCTTGATTTCTGCGGTTCTGACATTGCTTGAGGCCTTTGCATATTGAATGTCTCAAATATTGTGTCCATTACTTCCTTTTCTTCATGAAGTAGACCATTAGAATCCTCTAACAGCCTCTTTCTGATTTGATTTAAGTACCTTTTATGCGAGAACTTCGGACCCTGAATTATGTAAATCACGTTCCCGATTCGTTTCTCTATTGTACCTGGCTCCCAATAGGATGTGTAGTTTTTGAACATTTAAAAAAAAAACTTTCTCCCCAGGGTTAAATTTTCTTTTTGGTACGAACGACGTTAGTGATTGCTTTGTCTGTTTTGGCAGTGATTTGTCGAATACCGATGTAATTTTTCGGGCGAACATTACTTACGCCGGTGATAATGCCGATGGCGTAGTACTGTTCGGTGTAATTCTATACACTTCCAAGAATTGTTGTAAAGCCTTTTCATAAGCTTTCCTTAGTGCTCTTTTTAATGTATCTACAAACCTCTCCGTTTTCCCGTTTGATCTTGGGTGATATGGCGGGGATTTGATGTGTTTCACCTGAAAAGTTACACAAAATTCTTGAAAATCCGCAGATGTAAATTGTGTCCCATTATCGGTGACTAAACAGCACCACTCCGAAACGAGCAAACAGCTCGTGAAGGCAATTTATTGTAGTCTCAGAGGTAGGTTTTCTACAAAGAAATACTTCTGACCTTTTGCTGTAACTGTCTACTACAATCAAATAGTAAAAACTATCTAATGGACCTGCGAAATCTAGATGGATTCTGGACCACGGTCGATCTGTCTTAGGCCATGGCTTATGAGTGATCCGAGGTGCCTTGGCTGCTAAGGAACAGCCCTTGCATTTGTCCACCATCTGTACAATATCTTGATCCATATTTGGCCAGTAAACGTAACTTCGCATTAAGGATTTCATACTGTTCTTTCCTGGGTGGCCCATGTGAAAATCCTTGAGGATTCACCTTTGTAGCGTTTTGGGGGTTACTACTCTTTCATTATATAGCAGAACATTATCACATAACGAAAAACTGTCTGATACATACTTATCTTTTCCTACAATTTTTGTTTTCGTTTCCTTTATAAATTCGTCATTCACTGCTTCCTTACTTATTTCCTGTAATATGACGGAGAGGTCACGAATTGTACTACATAATGATGTTCTAATATCTTCCTCATATCGTAGAGCTGCAATTACGGAATCTTCTAATGGCTCCGTTTTCTTTGGTATTAGTCTCGAAAGACCATCTGCATGCCTGATTTTGTTTGATGAAAGATACTCCAATTTAAAGTTATAGTTTAATAAAATAGTCCCCCATCTTAGCAATCTATTAGCAGTGTAGACAGGTAGACCTTTCTTTGATCCAAATATTGTCACTAACGGCTTGTGGTCAGTCTGTAAGGTGAAAAATCTACCGTAAATATATCTGTGGGATCTCGTAACCGTAAAAATAATCCACTGCTCTTCTTTTTCGATTTGCGAGTAATTTTGTTCGGCTGGTAGCAACGTTCTTGACGCATTCGCGATGGATTTTAGTGTCCCATCCGGCATTTTATGCAGTATACATGCCCCAACATCATAGGCACTCGCGTCACTCGCGACTATTATTTCCAATTTTGGGTCATAATGCGCTAAAAATAAATCTGCTCTTAGAGTCTTAATGAATTTGTCGAAAGTTTTCTGACATTCATATGACCATTCCCAAACTTTTCCTTCTTTAACAGTTCGTTTAGGGGTGCGCGTAATCTGTTCTTGTTAGGAATAAATTCTTGACAAAGAAGCTTTGTAACTCAGCTAAATTTTTTTGAGCCGGCATTTGTTTTTTTATTGCCGTGACTCTTTCTGGGTCTGGTCTTCTTCCTTCTTCGTCAATAATATGGCCTAGATATTTTATCTCCTTCATAAAGAAGCCACATTTATTTTCTTTTACCTTAAAACCGTAGTTTTGTATCTGACTGAAAACCTCTTGAACGTGTTCCCAGTGTTGTTCAATATTTTTGCTATTTATTAGGATGTCATCAAGGTATGCAATCGTGAAATCCAGTCCGCCTAGCATAGTGTCCATTATTTGCTGAAATATCGCCGGCGCGACCTTGATCCCGAATGGTAATCTCTGGAACTTATATAACCCTTTATGTGTGTTTATGCACAACAACCTCGAGCTTTCCTCATCTACTGGTACTTGTAGCTATGCTTCGCTCAAGTCTATCTTTGAGAAAGATTTTCCTCCGTTCAACGTGAAAACTTCCTCTGGACTAAAGAGAGGATAGTGGTAATCCTTAATCGCTGCATTTAATCCCGTCGAGAAATCAGCGCATACTCGTATCTCAGACGATTTCTTTTTCACGTAAACCGTAGGTGCGGCCCATTGACTATATTCTACCTTTGTCAATATACCGGTTTTCACGAGTCTATCCAACTTTGACTATTTTTTCTAATGATGCAAAAGGTACATTTTTTTTCTTCTTGAAAATGGGTTGTACATTTTCTTTTAGTTCGATTTTTGCCGCCATTTAAAAAAATGGCGGCAAAAATCGAACTAAAAGAAAATTTAATTTCTCCTTCAATTTCTCTGCCTCGGTCGATAACCTTTCCACTTTTTGGCAGAACGTATTTATCGGTAAATCCCAGAGTCAAATTTCTGCATCCAGTCAGTTCTAAATAGATTTTCCGTATTTCTTAGAACATACATCTTTAGTTTCTTGGTCATTCCGTTGAACGTCACATTTGTGATAATTTCCACCTCAAATTTGATTTTTATTCCTGTTACTGACCTGGCTATTTTTATCTGTTCTCAACATGGTCGGTTTGTTTAATTTCTTCCAAGTCTGTAAGCTAATAATGGTAAAATCTGATCCGGAATCTAATTGTAATCTGACTTTTTTGTTTAACATTTCTACTTGTACGTATTTTCGTATATTTATCCCGTCCGCTTGGTCAGTTCTAGTGACTCTTACTCGGCTTTTGCTTTCTTTCTTTGTTCTACAGTGCGAACTTTTATGTCCCACTTTATTGTACGACAGACAAGTCTTATAGCGGTATGGACAATATCCTTAGTCGCCACTGTTATGGACGACCGATAGCAAAAAGGTTTTGTTCCAAGGTTAGGACCAAGGAAGAACAACACGAACACAAGAGTAGAAATAACAAAGATATATTACACAGAATAATAATACAAGATGTGGAAAGTGTTAGTATGACTGTCAGTCTGGTTTGGAGTGAACTATTATTGGCTCGACTCGATTCCGTCTCGATATTTAACAACCCTCCCACGTGGGTCGAATGTGGCACAAGGCCGGTTTAATATGGGCTCCCCGATCCCGTAGGCTCGGCCAAAAATATGCCCATTAGAACCCTTATAAACGGATTCAGGGACTGTCTGCCACCCCGGACGAAACCTTGCCCTTCGGCAAAGCCTCGTCCGGGTTCCTCTCTGCCAAAGCAGAGAGTTCGACAGAAGTCGCACACAGTCAGAGACTGCTCACGACTCGATTCCGTCTCGATATTTAACAACCCTCCCACGTGGGTCGAATGTGGCACAAGGCCGGTTTAATGTGGGGTTACCGAGCCCGTAGGCTTGGCCAAAAATATGCCCATTTAGAACCCGTATAAACGGGTTCAGGGACTGTCTACATCCCCGGACGAAACCTTGCCCTGCGGCAAAGCTCCGTCCGAGTTCCTCACTGCCAAAGCAGAGAGTTCGACAGATGTCGCACACGGTCAAAGACGCGGTTGCGACTCGTCCCTCTCTCTTGAAAGGTGCAGTATTCATAGTGTCAGGAAGAGTTCACTCTGTCGTTATAGGTAAGGTCCCATAAAAGATTGCCTACGTCCTGAAGGGTCATCGACCAAATTTAAATTGCATAAATTTGATTTCCTTTTATGTATCGTAATTGTTTTTTTGAGGCATATATATATGGACTGATCTAAAATGTATTTTCAATGAAAAGAAACGCAGTGCTTATTGGATTGCAAACAAAATTAATGGTTACAATAAAGAAATATTAACGGTTAAAACTAAGAAATATTAATGGTTACAATTAAGAAATATTAATGGTTAAAATTAAGAAATATTTATGGTTACAATTAAGAAATATTAATGTTTACAATTAAGAAATATTAATGGTTAAAATTAAGAAATATTTATGGTTACAATTAAGAAATATTAATGTTTAAAATTAAGAAATATTAATGGTTAAAATTAAGAAAAATGAATGGTTTCAATTAAGAAATATTAAGGGTTAAATTAAGAAGTATTAATGGTTACAATTAAGAAATATTAATGGTTCAAATTAAGAAAAATTAATTGACTTACAAAGAAGATTAACAGTGGAAGTTAAATATTAAATGAAATTAAATGCACGTTTATAAATATTTAAATTGACGACTAAGTAAAAAATTGTGTACATTTTTCGGACACCATGTATATATCTTTATCATTGTTTTTTTTTTTTTAACCATTTCACCCCAAACAAGGCGGGAATGCTACTAGTACGCAGGGGGTTACAGGAAGTGAAAGTGAGAGTAAAGACTGGCTATAGGGGGAACTGGGAAAGCATAACAGATGAACAGGATTCAAGACGACAGAAGATCGTGATTGACGTTGCATTTAAATTTTTGGACATTGTAATTATCAGGGAAGCAGTGGGACTTAAGGCAGTTCCACAGGCGGGAATTGCCAGAAACGAAACTGTTGCAGGAGAAGTGGTGGTTACATTTAACTAATTCAACAGTAAATGTTTGAGACCTAGTTGCCAATCTAGTAGCGCACTTAAATTCATGTAGTCGAGGCACCAGGAGAAAAAGATCGTTAGAGCAGTTGCCATGAAAATATTTGTAGAAAAGACAGAGGGAAGCTACATCAGGTATGTGAGAAAGTGACTGAAGTCGAGATGTCAAGTCAGGATCGAATACATTGCAGATCCTTCTTGGGATTTTATCAAGAACTTCGAGATGAATATCAGGAGCAACAGACCAGATATGGCTGCAGTATTCAATGCACGAACGGATGGTAGATTTGTAAATATGTCAGATAGATTCTGATGAGAAAAAAGCTTCTGGCACGACACTGTTAACCACCTTTCCTTGCAGGTGATGCAGCAATTGATTCAATATAGTTGCTCTACTTCATGTCAGTTGAAAACGTGAGTTCAAGGAGGCGTAATGAGATTCTCTCCAGGAGTCGAGCATCAACCATGCTGATGGTGGCCAGAGAAGTTTCTCTATGGTGGTTAAATGAGAGCCGTTTCGTTTTGGAGGCATTCAAATTTACAAGCCAACTGTTATTACAACTGTTGTGTTGAATTAATTTATTTTGAAAAGATAGAAAATTTTGTATCGAATTTTTATAAAGGAATCACGCTTATTTTAAACAATTCTCGAGATAATTATTAATTTTGGGTTCTGTACAGAGTCAATTCCGATAAACCTATTGATTAGATCTTAGTCGATTTAAGAGTGACAATCGGATTGCAGAGCATGAACTTGAAGAATGACTTGTGAGAAACACAAGCAGATATAACAAAAGGTGATAGAAGGAGGGTGGATTCTGAAAAGGTGGTAGGAGGAGAATAGATTCGGAAAAGGTTGTAGAAGGAGGGAGTTATTGAAAAGGTGGTAGGGTGCGGATAGATTCGGAAAAGGTTATAGAAGGTGGGGGTTATTGAAAAGGTGGTAGGAGGAGGATAGATTCGGAAAAGACTGTAGAAGGAGGGGGTTATTGAAAAGGTGGTAGGGTGCGGATAGATTCGGAAAAGGTTATAGAAGGTGGGGGTTATTGAAAAGGTGGTAGGAGGAGGATAGATTCGGAAAAGACTGTAGAAGGAGGGGGTTATTGAAAAGGTGGTAGGAGAGGATAGATTCGGAAAAGGCTGTAGAAGGAGGGGTTATTGAAAAGGTGGTAGGAGGAGGATAGATTCGGAAAAGGCTGTAGAAGGAGGGGGTTATTGAAAAGGTGGTAGGAGGAGGATAGATTCGGAAAAGGCTGTAGAAGGAGGGGTTATTGAAAAGGTGGTAGGAGGAGGATAGATTCTGAAAAGACTGTAGAAGGAGGGGGTTATTGAAAAGGTGGTAGGAGGAGGATAGATTCGGAAAAGGCTCTAGAAGGAGGGGTTATTGAAAAGGTGGTAGGAGGAGGATAGATTCGGAAAAGGTTGTAGGAGGAGGGGGTTATTGAAAAGGTTGTAGAAGGAGGGAGTTATTGAAAAGGTTGTAGGAGAAGGTGGATTCTGAAATTGTGGACGGGGAGGAGGAATTTTGGAATTATTTATGAGCTCATATAATCTCTTATCTTCACAGCAAGTTGCGAACGTGTGTTGCGATGGCTTTATTGTGGGTCGTTCCCGGCGCGTTTTGTAAGCCGTGCGGTTCGTTTTGGTGTTAATAATTACCTAGATAATTAGCGCGGAATTCTTTGTTCTCGTCCTCGGCCATTTACCGTGTGAAAGGAACGTGTCTGGCCATTTCTTCAACAACGGTTACTGGAACGAAAGGTGTATGCGTAAAGGTGAAGAAGAAATGGAAATCGGGGAAGATGGAATGATAACTATATGTTCCGTAACCCTACCGGAGAAAATATTTTGAGAAAATTATCTTCAATTATGTACAATAATTCTAAAAGTGTCAAATCGATATTTGCTCAACAAATTGAAACGAAGCAAACATTGGATTCTTGAAATTGTCCGAATTTCAGAATGAAAGCATTATCCTTATTCGAGGAAATATGACCAATTCCATCTTCATTTGATTGTTTTGATCACGACAAATTCGATCACAGTCCTTAGTATTCTCTGAAGTTCACTGATGAAGGCGTGCTAGTATTTTAGTACTTATTTGTATGTTCAGCTATTATTGTTTCGATTACTATATTTGGACCGATACGATCTCTGGCCTTCTTAATATTTTTGGAATTTATTAGATAATCATATATCGTTATTCTATGATTTATTTGTTTATGTATCGACACCCATCTTGTTTTGATCATTATGTTTCGACCGATATGTCCTCCGGACTTCCTAGAAGCAGTTTCCTCATTATACCATCATTAGAATTAGTAGCTTAGCGGTTAACGGAGTGGAATCTCAAGTCAGCGAGCTGAGTTCGAATCTTGGCCTTGTCAGTTGCGTTCACTTATGTCCTTGGGAATGGCAAAAATCAATAAGTTTTATACTGAGCTTTTCTTCTTGCTAATAAAGATGATGAAATGGTAGGGTGACAGTTATAAACGCCAGAAGTTATGATCGACAAGCCGAGTTCAATATCCGATAACGCTTGTTCTGTTCACTGCCACGCTAAGGTCCTTGGGATCGTTTCTCTATCCAGTTGTTGAGTAAATACTAGCATTGCTTTGGTTCTGTAGTCTTAAGAGATAGGCAAACGAAAAAAAAAAGGATTACTCTTAATTCAAAACTATAGAAAGGTCAACGGAAAAGCATTCCATTATCTTTATCAAAAAGTCGTGACAATTCACAGATAACAATAAAAGAAAGTTGCGGAGAGTCGTGAACACCTATATGACATTGCATTAAATGAAATTTTGATCGAGAAAATGAAAGTGAAAGTTCAAACTATTATCGCC
The DNA here is from genome assembly GCA_964036315.1 of Acanthosepion esculentum. Lineage (NCBI taxonomy): Eukaryota > Metazoa > Mollusca > Cephalopoda > Sepiida > Sepiidae > Acanthosepion > Acanthosepion esculentum. Next base: position 5,750,569 of record OZ038489.1, read on the forward strand.
TGTTGCCCTTGCGAAAGGCATGAATCCATACCTTTTTCTAGGTATGGATTAAATAGGACAATAGACTGGGTTCTTTAAAATTGAGAAAGAGAGGGGGAAAATAGAAAGATTGTGTGTGGAAGAAAGAAAGAGATAAAGAGAGAGAGAGAGAGAGAGAGAGAGAGAGAGAGAGAGAGAAAGAGAGAGAGAAAGAGAAAGAGTCTAAAGAATGCATTACTCTGAATTCTAAACTGTGGAGAAGAGAACAGGAAATATTTCCACTATCTTTTCCGAAAAAGTTATGACAATTGAGAGATAATAAAGAAATGGAAATTGTGGAGAGCTGTGACCGCCTATATCCTGAAGGGATATTGCATTAAAAATGATAATGGGGAAAAGTTAAATCCGAGAACATGTCACGTGTGTTAATTACTAAGAGATATGAGATGATAGATCATCTCATATCTCTTCTCTTCACCAACCATTCTCCTGTATCTTCTCACTCATTCCCTTATCCCTTTTCAATTTTGATTGCGCGTCCTTATATTAACGTGGGTTATTTTCATATTAAGAAACGGGATATGCCATGCCAAAGCATATTGAATCGATCCTCTCTTTCAGATTTCTTTTACTCTATCGACATATTTTTTTAATGTATCGATATTTTTACGCCTTTCCAGACCGATTTGTCTTTCACCCTTTCGCTCAGTGCTTCTTGATTTCCTGTTAGTAAACATGTTCCACTGAGCTTTGCTTTAGTCCCCACCCTTTCTAAAATCTCTTGTCGACGCTTATATTACCCTCGCTTTTCATTGCGTTCGTCCCAAGCTTCACTTTCTCGAGCGTTTCGTCCTTCCCACAACTCCTTTCACTCTTTTCTAATTTCTCACCCCCGCAAAAAAAAGAAAAAAAAAGAAAAAAAAAGAAAGAAAAAGATTTCTCTGAATTCAATCCCCGACGACGGTAAACACTCCTCTATCTTTAACAAAAGATTACAGCAATTCAAAGGTAATAAAGTAATGATGATAAGATACACGGCTGAATGTGGGATCAACAAGTATCTTACGGATTTTGCAGCTGCTCTTCCCTAACTATCATCATGTATCTTCTCAGTCACTCCCTTATTGCTTCTAAACATCATCGTGTTTTTATATAAATCATATGAACATGAAATATTTTCATATAAAAACCGGAATAAACAATGCAAGACATATTCTCTCCTGTATCTTTATTTTGCTCTGACTATCCATAAAGAATTTTGATGTATCAGAAGTTTTACGAAATTATTTTCCATCTCTATCTGTTTTTTAATCTTTCACCTATTGTCTCTTAGTATCCACCTAGCAAACCTTTCGCTTTTTGTCTTACTTTTGTGCCCACAACTTCCTACTCAATCTCAAATTATTTTCCCTTCTGTCTCTATTTCTCAGATGAGGTTATTGTAACTAGTTACACTATTTCCATCTTTGGGACTGTTGTCCTCATCTTTATTGCCATATTCATCTTCAAAATCTGTCTATATTTCAGAAATGAGGTATTGAAACGATTTACAGAATTCACATCTTTCGGACTGATGTCATCATCTTTATTGCAATATTCACATTCAGTCTCTGTCCCTATTTCTGAGATGAGGTATTGTAGCTATTTACACTATTTATATTGATCGGACTGTTGTCCTCATTTTTATTGCCATATTCACATTCAACATATGTCTATTTCTGAGATGTGGTGTTGTAGCTATTTACATTGTTCGGACTGTTGTCCTCATCTTTATTGCCATATTCACATTCAACATCTGTCTATTTCTGAGATGAGCTAATGTAACTATTTACACTATTTACATTGTTCGGACTGTTGTGCTCATCTTTATTGCCATATTCACATTCAACATCTGTCTCTATTTCTCAGATGAGGTAGTGTGACCATTTACACCGCACATGGCAATAAAGATGAAGGTAACAATCCGAATGGTATAAATAGTACAAATTATTTTCCCCTGTCAGCTAGATTCTTTTCGTTTTTCTCTAACTTCCACGCCTCTCGCCTTTTCCCCACGCGTTTTCTACTTCCTTCCTGCTGAATATTATTAAGCAGGTTTCTCGGTCAGAAATCTTAACTAATCCTGAGCGTAAACAAGAAAGCCTAAGGATCCTCCACAAAAAGCACAATAATTTGATACGCTCAAACGAATTTTACGTCTGAATTTCAAGAGTATATATATATATATATATGTATATATATGAAAATTTCTCAAATTTAACTTTTAGAGAAGACAATATTTGTAAATAAATGACAATAAGAAAACAGTAATTGCTGACGCGTTTCGTCCTAATGCGGACTTTTTCAAAGCAAGTAACGAAATAAATTTAATCAAACAAAGAAAATTAATAAAAACAAAAAACAGTGTTCTTAGCAACGGGAATGTAGGAAACGCTATTTTCGTATTTTTAACTGAAAATGACGTCAGTTAATGTCACGTGTGGAGAATATTTCATTAATCTTTGTTGATGGATTCAACCATTTTCTTTTGATTTTAATATGTTTTTGTGTACATTTGTTTGTGAGAGCAGTAATTTTGTTAGAAAAGGTGAAATAGGGAAAAAACCTGGGCGTAGATTAATATTTGGGTATTGGTCGATTGCGGCACTCTCTAGGATTTTCCTTCTGAGCGAGTTATTTTCTTTTTTTATAAGTATAGAGTTTTTAAAATCAAAATTATGGTTGAATTTATTCCTATGTATTACTAAGGCATTATTTAAGTTGTTTATTCTAAGGTCTCTTTTGTGTTCATTGATACGTTTTTTTATGTTTCTTCTTGTTTCTCCAATATATTGGGAGGAACAGTTTTGGCAAATTATTGTATAAATGCCTGCTTCAGAAATGTTATTGCTATTGTTGTTTGTAGATCTTATTATATCTATAATTGTTTTCGAGGTGTTTGTGACTATTTTAAGATTATTTAGATGGGATAGGTTATCCTGGATATTAGACGTAACAGAGTTGGTCGGTAGTATTATGTATCTGTTTTCATGTAATTTACTATTGCGGATGATGTTGTTAGTTTTGTTTCGATTGTATATTTTGTGTGCCTTTCTTCTTGCGTTATGGATGAAATGATATGGGTATTGTAGGTTTTTGAATGTATTTTCTATGTATGTTTCTTCTTTAAGTAAATATTGGGGACTACAGATTCTTAATGCTCTTAGATAGAAACCTATAATAATTGCAGATTTAATTTTTGAAGAGTGGTCTGAGTAGAAACTGATCAGATCATTTTTGTTCGTGGCTTTTCTGTAAACGTCAAAATTAAGTTCGTTATTATTTCTATGTAACAAAACGTCCAGGAAAGGAAGAGTGTAATTGGTTTCAGTTTCGAAAGTGAAGTTTATAGTAGGTTCAACGTTATTAAGTTTGGAGAGAAGATCGGTTAAATTGGTGTTTTGGGGAAATATTAATAATGAGTCGTCTATGTATCTGAAATATGAAGAGTTTGTAGGGAGAATATTTTTGAATGAGTCACTTTCCAGAAATTCTAAAAATAAACAAGCAAGAACGCCGCTGAGAGGAGATCCCATTGGTAAACCAAATTTCTGTCTGTAATTTTGGTTATTAAAAGTAAAGAAACATTGCTTGGTAATAAGTTGGCATATTTTTATGATTTTGTATGTAGATAGGGGTAATTTAATTTTTGCATTTGTTAGGTGTTTTTCTAGTAGATTTAAGCATTTTTCTATGGGGACGTTTGTATAGAGAGATTTTATATCCAAACTAGCCATATATTTGTTTTTAATGTCTATGTTTTTTCATTTATTTAGGAGGTCGCCTGAATTTTTTATGTGTGCTGGACTAATGGTGCCGAGGAGTGGAGTTAAAATTTTGCTTACTTTGCGGGCTATTTTATGTGGAGCGCTACCTATCCCTGATATGATAGGTCTCATTGGTATGTTCGGTTTATGAGTTTTTGGTAATCCATATAATATAGGTGTCTTTGGGTGGTATTCAATAAGCTTTAGCCAGGAGACGTCTTCATTTTTTAGTAGTTTCTTGATGTTGCATGTGAATTTTTGTGTTTCTTTTACAGCATTGTTTTCATTTACTTTTTCGTAGATGTTATCATCGTTGATGAGCTCTCTTATCTTTTGTTGGTAAATGTGTTCACCCATTATTACAATTCCCCCGCCCTTATCAGAAGTAGATATATGGATGTTTTTCTTATCAGCTAATTCTTTCAGGGCTTTGATGTATCTTCCAGGAAGTGTGATGTTGTTAGTATTTGAGTGTGTAGCTGTGATTAGGCCCTGGATATAGCCTTTGGTAAATTCGGAGTCATTGTGGTGATGATTTTTAATTATGTAATCTGTGGTGTCATATTTTGGTATTCCAGTGGCAAATTTCTGACCAAAGCTGAGTGCTTCTAGTTCTGTATCCGATAGTTGGAATTTGGATAAATTTGTTATTAGGTCTTTTCTGCCGACTTTGGACCATTTGCTATTATTAATTAGTTTAGTGAGTTTGTTTTGTAAAAAACGAACTTTCTTATTACTATCATATTTGGTTGATCTTTTTATTTCATTCCGTTCGTGTTTTTGGAGATGACCAACTCTGTTACGTCTAATATCCAGGATAACCTATCCCATCTAAATAATCTTAAAATAGTCACAAACACCTCGAAAACAATTATAGATATAATAAGATCTCCAAACAACAATAGCAATAACATTTCTGAAGCAGGCATTTATACAATAAATTGCCAAAACTGTTCCTCCCAATATATTGGAGAAACAAGCAGAAACATAAAAAAACATATCAATGAACACAAAAGAGACCTTAGAATAAACAACTTAAATAATGCCTTAGTAATACATAGGAATAAATTCAACCATAATTTTGATTTTAAAAACTCTATACTTATAAAAAAAGAAAATAACTCGCTCAGAAGGAAAATCCTAGAGAGTGCCGCAATCGACCAATACCCAAATATTAATCTACGCCCAGGTTTTTTCCCTATTTCACCTTTTCTAACAAAATTACTGCTCTCACAAACAAATGTACACAAAAACATATTAAAATCAAAAGAAAATGGTTGAATTCATCAACAAAGATTAATGAAATATTCTCCACACGTGACATTAACTGACGTCATTTTCAGTTAAAAATACGAAAATAGCGTTTCCTACATTCCCGTTGCTAAGAACACTCTTTTTTTTGTTTTTATTAATTTTCTTTGTTTTATTAAATTCATTTCGTTACTTGCTTTGAAAAAGTCCGCATTAGGACGAAACGCGTCAGCAATTACTGTTTTCTTATTGTCATTTATTTACAATATATATATATATATATATATATATATATATATATATATATATATATGTATATAAAAACAGCGCCTTTACGAGATACTTTTTCTGTTTCTTTGAAGTTCTCATCTTAAGTTACTCTTTTTCCATATAGTCTGTCCATGCATCTGTAGATCCACATCTCACTCACTTCAAGTCTTTTCTTCATCTGTAATGAAATTGTTCGACATTCAATAGCATAGTGATTTTCCAGGCGTAGCTTAGATGTAGGACAAGGCCGAAAGCATAGGGCAGCCAGTAAGGATCGAACTCACTACTCAGTCGTAATTATTCTAGCAAAGCAAGCTTGCTAACCATTACAACACCTCGTGGTGTCCTAATATTCAAGAACATAAAGGCGAATCGATATACCTCAAGTTTCACACTAGTTTCTTACCATTCAAAAACACGTACTGATATTTGCCAAGGATATTACCAATGTGTTTATAGTAAGGATAATTCTAAGGAGTATATTAATCCTGGGAGAGCTCAATGTAGACTACAGATCATTATCATAATAATAATAACCAAGAAGAATAGTTTATTTTATATATATATATATATATATATACAGAAATATAGTCTTAAAGTGTGCTATATTTATGGGGTAAAGTGCTCAATATCAGAGATAGAGCGTGTGTAAATATAAAATATAAAAGTGGACATGGAAGTCAGCACTTAGAGGCGACAGTCTGTTTCATGCTAGTGCAATCGTCAGGCGATTGCACTAGCATGAAACAGACTGTCGCCTCTAAGTGCTGACTTCCATGTCCACTTTTATATTTTATATATATATATATATATATATATATATATCATAGAAACAGCGCCTTTTTTAGATACTTTTTCTGTTTCTTTGAAGTTCTCATCTTAAGTTTCTCTTTTTCCAGATAGTTTATCCATTCATCTGTAGATCCACATCTCTGTCACTTCGTCTCTTCTTCATCTGTAATTAAATTCTTCAACATTCAATAGCATAGGGATTTTACTAGCATAGTTTAGATGTGGCACAAAGCCGAAAGTATGGGGCACCCAGAGAGGATCGAACTCACTACTCAGACGTAATTTTTCTAGCGAGACAAGATTGCTAACCACCTCGGGTCCTCAGACATCTAACGAATAGTGATCATCGGTCGAAACATGTTGTTAGTAACAATAAAGATGAAGATATTAGTCTGACTGTAAATAAGGTGAATAATTTTTTTTCTGTTCGAATATTCGACATTATTTTCCAAATAAGCCGATGCTTTAAATATATAACTGATCAATATAATTAATTTTAAATTATTCAAATATTATCTTGTTGATATAATTTAAATGGTATATGAATAAATAACTGGAATTTTTAAAATTAATTTTCGATAAAAAGTAAAAAAATAGCTTTTTATCCTCCACGATCTTGTATTTGTATCAAATTTGTCCATTTTTCGACGAAATTATTTCGCTACGGCAAAAATGGAAGAAATTTGATTGTGTGTGGCGACCATCCGACAATACATACAAATATATGCCTAGAGAAAATGGAAAAAAAGAATACTTATACTTAACAAGAAAAAGCTTAAATTTCTAGGGCACATAAGGAGGAAAGAAGGCTTGGTAAAGTCTCCCTCACGGGGTGGAGGGGTAGAAGAAAACGGTGCCTAACCTTCTCAACAAGCCGGTGAAAAAAGATGGCAGACGGGGTTGAAGAGAGATAGAGTAAAGAGAAAATTTTATTCATATTTACAAAGGACAGGAAATTGTGGAGAGCTATTGTCGCCAACGTCTTCAAGTGTCATGGCATATAGAAGAAGAAGAAGAAGAAGAAGAAGAAGAAGAAGAAGAAGAAGAAGAAGAAGAAGAAGAAGAAGAAGAAGAAGAAAATACTTAGAATCAGAAATAGACGACTGAAATCTCTGGGACAAATAATGTGGAAAGCGGCCTAGAGAATTTAACACTCACAGGGCATATTGAAGGAAAGAGGTGCAGAAGAGAAACACAAGTAAACTACGTAACGGGCTTGTATAAATGGATGGCAGAAAGGAGGGGGTAATAATGAGTAAAACATTATTTAGAACTACGAAGGAAGCTTTGGAGAGCCATGATCGCCCACTTTCTGAAAGAACTTGGCACAGCCTAACATATTTAAAAACTTTAGGTTGATGTAAAAGATTTGAGGATTTTTCTGACGGAACCTTTTATACATAGAAATTTATAGTATATTTTTTGTTGTTTTTTTTTAATGATTTTACCTCAAGTAAGGCAATAAAGCCACTAAGACGCAAGCGGATACTTAATGATCTGTATATATATTCTAGTCAATTTCATTAACATTGTTACTTGTTTGCTTGTGTTTCCAAAACTTTTGTTATTACATATCCCACATCGGGATGCTAGAAGATCTGTCTAGAACGGTGAAACGTTGTAAGAACCTGGACGCAAATTTACTGCGGATGATCTAGCGATTAAAGCACTTTCTATACATTTTCGTGTTATTGAATTTTTTTCTCTTTTAATTACAGTAGCATTTTTCAAATTAAAATTGTAGTCAATCTCGTTACGGTGTGTAAATATTATCCTTATTATTATTGTGTTAACTGGTCCGCAAACCATTTTTTAACCGTGGAGCAAAGTTGTTTTATTTCCTCGAGCGATCCTTGAAACAAGGAAAAAGATAACCAGTCAGGTCTTTTATTCTTGCTATTTCGTTTGACTTTCTTTTTTTTTTAGCCTTTTTCGATTTACTACTTTTTATTACTTGAGATGAGGTATTATGATTACTTGTATTATTTACATTATTCGTAATGTTATCCTCATTTTCATTGCCATATTCACAACGTTTCGGCCTCTATATCTCTGAGATGAGGTATTATGATTACTTGCATTATTTACATTATTCGGAATGTTATCCTAATCTTCATTGCCATATTCACAACATTACGGCCTCTATATCTCTGAGTTGAGGTATTATGATTACTTGCATTATTTACATTATTCAGAATGCTATCCTCATCTTCATTGCCATATTCACAACGTTTTGGCCTCTATATCTCTGAGATGATGTATTATGTTTACTTGTATTAATTACATTATTCGGACTGTTATCCGTATCTTCATTGCCATATTCACAAAGTTTCGGCCTCTGTATCTATGAGATGAGGTATTATGATTATTTTCAATATTTACATTATTCAGACTGTTATCCTCATCTTCAATGCCATTGAATGTCGAACTGAACCCTTTATTTAGCTAAATAAAGGGTTTAATTCGACATTCCAACCACCTGAAGAAGGCCAGAGCGTACAACGGCCGAAACGTTGTAATAAATATGGCGACAAAGATGAGGACAATAGTCCGAATAATGTAAATAGTGTACATAATACTTGATCTGAAATTTGAAGAATTATTGTGGATGATCGAAGGTTGATTAATTATAATTGTTATCACCTATAACCAAGTCAAAACAGACACGCTCCAACTCACACATACCTAGATAGACACACATACACTCGCAATAACACGTGCAAGTATATTCACGGTAAGATATACAAGCATATATATACAGATTCCCGCGAGGGTGCTTTCGTCATCACTGCAACTCTTAGCCTCTTCATGTCCAATGTTAACCATTATCTTTCCCACATATACACATAACCTATACTTACTTTTTATACGTACAGCTCATACAACAATCTCTTTCAGTAGCACTCTAGCTTGAGTGGCACTTGGACACTGTATTGAACGAACGTTTGTAAAAAAACAAACAAACATATGGACACACACATAGTTATGCCAAGGGACATATGTTTCAACTTTTTACCTGCTCATAAATCTGCATAGTTTGAATTGATCTTGTTAAGCCCGTATATTAATTAATTTCGGGTTATATAATAAATTTACTACAAGAAATATGGAAATGGAATATAGAATAGGGTCATTAGGGATAGTTTCGCTCAACACTGCAAGTTACTACGAAACCAATAATTTAACCTGTGAAATCGAGTCATGTACTTAAATAATAGATCGAAACATTAATATGGATGTCATACATAACTTCAAGATCGTTCCGAAATATGTAAACTGTCAGTGGGTCTTAGCGAGGACCATCTCTCTTCGAACCTTGGGACTACAATACTTGAGAACTTTTAGCAGGAGTCACAGCTAAAACGGATATCACATGTAATTCCAAGAGACAATAATGGCATAATCAAGATGCTGACATTCAACATCATTTCAATTAAAATGTTAGAAAGGAAACTCCCATCAGTACTGGAAAGATTAATAACAGTTTAGGCTCTCGGCTTTATACAACCGCTTTCTCAGATAAATGATTAAAAATGACATTTTCAATAAATGATGCCGGTTGATTTTAGAGAAAACCTCCCTTCTTCAGTCCTCGAGTACTGGCGCTACAGAATCGGCAATATCTGGACCGATTAGCAGTAACCACATCACTTGGGGTTTTTCAACACCACCAACAAATGTATAGCATTATTAATTCGAAGAAAGAATAATGAGACCATCAAAATGTTGACGTTCCACAATAGAACCTTAGGAAGTCCCTACAAAAACTAGAAAGAGCGGATAACAGTGAAATTGGGGAACCACTAGCTTTTTGGTCAATAAATGCCAACGGTTTACTGGTAAAACAAAAACAAAACAAATCAAAACCCTAAATAACAAGAGCTTGGCAACTGATCTCTCCTCTGACTTAACGCTAACAACAGCTTCGGGGAAAACTTGTTGGTTATTTTCAATGCCTGCAAAACCAAATTAGTTACATTCCACTATCGCTGATCGGGCAGAGACCATTCACCAGTCGCGATGGACGAATGTTCCATTAGGGAGGCTCGCGTGCCTTGGGCCCCTATTGGGACTTAATCTCAGCCAACACCTCAAGTGGAACTCATACTTACGGTCCATCACTAAAGGTGCTTGAAGAATGGTCGGGTCCCTGTACCGCTCCAGTAAGTACCTGACTTCTCGTGCTATCCTTTACCTTTATAAGAGCCAGATCAGGCCGAAAACGGAGTACTGCAGCCTAGTCTTCACTTTCCAGTCTCGACAGGATCCTAACGCATCTCCACGTCCTTGTGGGTGATGAATTATTTCCCACTCTGCAATCCCTTTCTCACAGACGAAACGCCGCAAGATTCTCGCTGCTCTATCGCTATTTCTATGGAAGGTGTTCCGCTGAATTATATTCCTGAGTTCCACCATTTCTTACCTTCACGGCTAAGACATACCCTGCCACGCCCATTGTAGCGAACCACCATCATACTTTTTAGATCCCACTGGCGAAATGTAAATTCCGCTCGAGTAGCTTCTTCCCATGTACCAATGCCTTTTCGAACCGACTCCCAAGAGGATGCTTCCCCGATTACTAAAATCTTAACCTGTTAAAGTCTAGGGTAAATCGTTATGCCTCTTATTTTGTAACCCCCTACCCACCAGTGGCCCTGTACAGGGTGAACATCATTATAAAAAAAACAACAAAAAATAACGGCTTATATCCTCAAATATTGTTCGAAAACTCAAAATACTTTATTACAAGACCTTAGTTTATTCACCAAGGAAAAGTTTCCAATTCGAATTGGAGAGCATATAAATCACTCATCGAAGACTTTTAGTAATGGCTTCACTAATACAAGTTTTTTTTTTCTCACTTCAGGTCTCCGGACATCATTGCCGACTAATTAACATGACTACCATTTTTTTTCAACGGGTCGCTGGAAAGCGTTGCTACTGGGAAGAAAATGGCCTCGGAACTGTAAACATACACATTCGACAGACAAGTCTAACTCATTATTTTACAATAATTCCTATTCTATCATTTTTGCTTCACACCCAGGAGACGCCCCGTGGAGCTTTGCCCGTTCGAGGGCGTGTCACAACTAATTATTTTTGCTGAACGTCAGCCAATGCCAAAGAATGCTTCCGCTGCAAACGACTACCAGTGATGACCCTCTTACATTGGCTCCCTCAGAAATAAAAGTTAGTCATTAGTTTAAACAAAAGCGTATACTAAGAAAATATTCAGGTTTGCCTTGTAGCTGAAATAGCATTTCTCACTAGTACCAGTAATCAGTCTTTGCTCTCTGGTAAAAAAAACAAATGTCAGGTTTCAGGATCCTGGTTTTCAAAGAATACTTTTTAGCCTGCTTGATCTTGTATATGTATATAAGTTTTCATTTCCCTACAAAACGCTTTAGGTTTACGGCTATATCGCGTTGAAACTCCGGTTCACGTACAATCACCATCTGGCGTAGGCTGTACCTGGATGACAATTTGGGAATACCAGGTGTTGTAAACTTGGATGTGCGGTTTGTTTAATGGTCGATGGCGCAGAATTATTATCGGAAAGGCGAGTTCCAATTCCCGTTGGGTTCGTTATATCCACTTACGCGCTAATACAATTGGGAAAGCTATGAATCCATCTCTTCTCCCCGTCAGCTTTGGGTTAATTAGTAATATTTATATTATTAAATAATTATTATCTTACCCCACCAAAAATTCTTACATTCTAAAACTATTTTTCTGGCGTTAAATAGCCTACAAAAGGATGTTTAACCGTAGAAAACTAATCGATCAAAATTATTTTACTGTGACAAAAATGAAGCAAACGTTGTCCTTTACGATTGGTTTTTTAAATGAGTTTGAAAGCAAAAAGAAGAGCAATTTTGGTGGTAAATGAGCAGGAATAATTCATTTAGTTCGCGTTAGACTAACGAATGCATAGTAAATAAACACACACACGCACGCACGCATATATATATATATATATATATATATATATATAAATGTAAAAGTGGACATTAAAGTCAGCACTCAGAGGAAACAGACTATTTATTGCTAAACGCAATCATCAGGCCACAATGTTCATTTTATATATTATATACGTATGCTCTATCACTGATATTGACCACTTTATCCAAATAATATCGCATACTTTAAAGCTACATTTTTCATTCATACATATATATATATATTTTTGAATTGGACAAAGTCCGAAAATTTATTTAAAGACATTTTATAATATGTTTAACGTTCTTTTTATAGATACAAGTATTTAAGCAAATGCTCTGTTTTATAATAAACAGTATTAAATAACATTTACCGGCCTGAATGTCCGAGAAACTTTCATAGAAAATAGAGAATCGAACCTGTATCCTATACGGAACCGTCATTTCGCGTGACGTGCCTTAACCTTTCGGCCACAGAGCAGCGTCTGGTTAGCAAGGTCGATTTTACTATCTTTAAACTTAAATCTTCCATGAATCTCTTCTATTCATATCTGCTCTAGCGTATCAAATGTAAACAAATGACGTCATATATTTTTGAATTGGACAAAGTCCGACAATTTATTTAAAGACATTTTATAATATGTTTAACGTTCTTTTTATAGATACAAGTATTATATATATATATATATATATATATATATATATATATATATATATATATATATATATATATATATATATTCATCAACCGCACATCGCACCTTACAGCACCTGGTTTTCAGAAACAGATAACGTGTTTCAAAATGATGTGACCGTAAGCTTTTACTAAATAGAAAAGGACACACTGATAACGTATTTAGTAACATTTTTACGTTTTTCTCATTTTTTCCCTTTTCTTTGAGCTACGTGAGACACACACACAGACACACACACATATAGTGTATTTAGGTAGCAATGCTTCATTTATGCATGTTTAATTAAAAACGACAGACAAGGTAGTACGATTAAACTTTTTATTTGATTTTTCTTGTGTTCGAATAAGTGTGTTCTATTTTGAATAATTTCTACACACTCTGTGTCCAAAAAAGAAAACTCTAGTTCGAACAGAAGAAAAATTTAATAAAAAGCTTAATCGTACTACCTTGTCTGTCGTTTTTAATGAAACACACACACACACACACACACACACACACACACACACACACACACACATATATATATATATATATATATATATGTATATATATATTTAAGTAGTAGTCTGTATTGATGAGATAAGGTATTGTAGTTATTTACATTATTTTCGAAGCGAACCCTTTATTTCATCGAGCGCGGTATATTGTTCTATTTCCACGTGCCATGCCTGTTACGGATATCTCAGTATCAGTTACTCAACTTTCTCTTTTACTCAACTCTCTAAGTTTTTGGTTCCACACAGTTGTAGCCAGATATTGAACTCACAACACTGTGGTTCAAGTCACAGGATTTAACCAACGCTTTTCTCCACCGGGCCATGTGTCTTTGAGGACGAAAGAAATGGTTCAGTTCGAAACTCCAATCACCTGAAGAAGGCCGGAGCTTACAACGTCCGAAACCTCGTGAATACGTTATCACAGTCCGAACAATGTAAATAATAATAAAGATAGTGGTGTTGAGTTGTTTTGCCGATACAACGTCATCTATATATATATACATCTTTCTATCTACTTGTTTTTAGGGTTAGGGTTGTAGTTAGGGTTAGTTATCTATATATCTTTCTATCTATCTGTTTTAGGGTCACAGTTATGGTGCTGGTTGGGGTTAGGGTTAGTTATCTATATATCTTTCTATCTATCTGTTTTTAGGGTGATGGTTATGGTTAGGGTTAGTTATCTCTATATCTTTCTATTTATCTGTTTTTAGGGTTACGGTTAGGGTTGTGGTTGGGGTTAGAGTTAGTTATCTATATATCTTTCTATCTATCTGTTTTTAGGGTTACGGTTAGTGTTTTGGTTAGGGTTAGGGTTAGGATTAATTATCTATATATGTTTATATCTATCTGTTTTTAGGGGTTTTTGGGTTACGGTTAGGGTTGTGGTTTTGGCTAAGGTTAGGGTTAGTTATCTATATAACATTCTATGTATCTGTTTTTAGGGTTACGGCTATGGTGGTGGTTGGGGTTAGGGTTAGGTATCTATATATCTTTCTATCTATCTGTTTTTAGGGTTACGGTTATGGTGCTGGTTGGGGTTAGGGTTACTTATCTATATATCTTTCTATCTATCTGTTTTTAAGGTTAGGGTTGTGGTTGGGGCTAAGTTTAGGGTTAGTTATCTATATATCTATCTGTTTTTAGGGTTACGGTTAGGGTTTTGGTTAGGGTTAGGGTTAGGATTAGTTATCTATATATTTTTATATCTATCTGTTTTTAGGGTTACGGTTATGGTGGTGGTTGGGGTTAGGCTTAGTTATCTATATATCTTTCTATCTCTTTGTTTTTAGGGTTACGGTTAGGGTTGTGGTTTGGGTTAGGTTTAGTTATCTATATATCTTTCTATCTATCTGTTTTTAGGGTTAGGCTTAGGGTTTTGGTTAGGTTTAGGGTTAGGGTTAGGGTTAGTTATCTATATATGTTTATATCTATCTGTTTTTACGGTTAGTGATGTGGTTGGGGTTGTGTGTTATGTTAGGGTTAATAATCTATATATCTTTCTAGCTATCTGTTTTTAAGTTAAGTTATCTATATATCTTTCTATCTATCTCCATATCTATCTAAGTCTGTTCATTATGTATATATCTTAGTTTGTTTTCACGATTTTCTTTAACTGCATAAGAAAACGTTTGTCTTCCATCATTGCACGCCTTTTCCGTCTAATGTTTTCTAATGCCATCAAGTTGAACGATTCTATTGAATCAATTTCTGGGTCAGCTGCTCGGAAATTCACTGTGCATTACTTGACCATTTTTCCCCAGAATCTACCTGGCGCCTTTATAAGTCTGCCATTCGTCCCTGCATCGACTATCGCCAGCACATCTGGTCTGGAGCTTTTGCTGTCTATCTAGAGATTCTTGACAAAATCCATAAAGTATCTGCAACATTATCGGTCTCGATCTGGCATTTCATGTTCAGTCAGTTTCCCTCTAACATAAAGTATCTTCCCATTGCCTTTTCGACATTTATTTTCATAGTAATTTTTCGGATGAGCTTTCCTCTTTGTTACATCGACTTCCCGAATTTAATCTCAATACTAGATTGACAGTTAGGTCTCATCATTTTACTGCTGAAGTTACTAAATAGAAGAATAAGCCCAATGCTAATTGTTTCTTTGACCGCACCTCTCCCTTGTTGAATTCTTTTCCGGCTTTTTGTTTTCCTGCCAACTCCAATCTTCAAATATTTAAATGCAACGTCAATCGTCATCAGTCCTCTTGAATCCTGTTTTTTTTCCAGTTTCTTTCACTCCCAATAACCTGTTGCGTCTTAGTGGCTTTATCTTCTTGCTTGAAGAAAAATGATTAAAACAGTTGGTATTAGGAGTATCCGACGTAGTCCGGCTATATAAATTCCAACAATGAACACATGAGGTTGATAAAAATTTTTATCATCTGATTTAAAAAGATGCTGACAATTTTCACTTAATCTCGGAATGTTCATTCTGTCAGAATTCTTGCATCAAAATAATTCAGAATTCAGAAGCTCCGTTTTTAATTTAATAAAACAAATCGCAAAAAGACAAACATAAATCACCAAATATTGCATTAAAAATGATATTCTTTTTACATTATTCGGACTATTGTCCTCATCTTTGTCGCCATATTTATTACAACATTTCGGCCCTTCTGTGATGAGGTATTATGTATATTATTTACATTATTCGGACTATTGTCCTCATCTTTGTCGCCATATTTATTACAACATTTCGGCCCTTCTGTGATGAGGTATTGTGTATATTATTTACATTATTCGGACTATTGTCCTCATCTTTGTCGCCATATTTATTACAACGCTTCGGTCGTTGTACGCTCCGGCCTTCTTCAGGTGGTTGGAAAGTCGAACTGAACCCTTTATTTCGCTCACTGGGGTAGACTGTTCTAGTACCTCGTGCCAAGTTTTAATAGATGTCAGTTATCTTGTTAATTCCCCTCTCAAATTTCCCCACCGCCTTAACGAGGTATGAAACTCACACACTTTGGGTCCTGTCACTGGATCAAACTAACGCCTTTATCCACTGTGCCATGTGTCCTTGAGGACATCTGTGTATGAATTTCTGGGTATTAAAAACCTACATACACATATGGCGACAAAGATGAGGACAATAGTCCGAATAATGTAAATAATATACATAATACCTCATCTCAGAAATATAGACATATACTGAAGGGCCGAAACGTTGTAATAAATATGGCGACAAAGATGAGGGCAATAGTTCGAATAATGTAAATAGTGTACATAATGCCTCATCTCAGCAATATAGACAGATACTGAAAGGCTGAAAAGTTGTAATAAATATGGCGACAAAGATAAGGACAATAGTCCGAATAATATAAATAGTGTACATAATACCTGATCTCAGAAATATAGACAGATACTGAAAGGCCGAACCGTTGTAATAAATATGGCGACAAAGATGAGGACAATAGTCCGAATAATGTAAATAGTGTACATAATACCTCATCTCAGAAATATAGACAGATACTGAAATTCTTTTCCTACAAATATTTTTAATTCGATGGCAAAAATAACGTTATTCAAAATACTATAAACATTTACATAATTAATCTATGTGACATTTTTTTTTAATCAATTTTTCCGGTGTCAGTTGAAAGACTTTTTCTATTCTCTGAAGAGAAGTATTTTTATACTACTTCACAAATATTTATTTTTCATTCGTTTTCCATACATAAATTATATTTTCTAATAACCAGTTTTTTTTCCAGTACCCGATGCGATGCCCGAGGTATATTATTCTTAGTCTTTTCGTTACGAGCGAAAAAGAATAGATTTCTTCTGTTTGCGAAGCTTGAAACATTAGTTTCTCATTGTTTATACTTCACATAAAGACACGTAAAATTGCCTCCTACGCTACATCAGATAATTCAGGATATCAAAAAGTAATATTAATAAAAGGATTCTTTCAAAATATTCCTTAATTCTGATAATTAGATGGTGTAGCCCATATTTAAAGCAGATGTAGAAATTCATCGCAGTTTATTTTATTACTTGTCACTGACTGTCCAGGTTATAAAACCTTGAAGTTGATTTCAACATAAACAAATTATCTGTCTGAGGAAAGTTGAAATAAAAAAAAATACTTACTGTATAAACAACAAGAAATTTTAAATCTTATTCACTTAAAATATTTTAAAGTCAGGTTAACTTAAAATATTTTTAAAACTGCCAAAAATATTTTAAAATCATATTCACTTGAAAATATTTTAAATATGGTAAAAAAATATTTTAAAATACATAAAATCTTGTTTGTTTAAACAAAGATCAAATATAAATAATTACTCTAAAAGCAACTGGACGAAACAGCAAAGCAGGATCTCTTTGTGTCTGTCTTTAACTTTAAATTATTTTAATTAAAAATATCGTCTGTTTGAAGAAAGTTAAAATAAAGATACTGTATAAACAACATATTTTTAAATCTAATTCACTTAAATCAGATTAACTTAAATTATTATGTGCCGGGCAGAAGCATCACAGAAGCACACACGCAATAATAGACTTTTAGTATTATATAGATTGAAAAGGATTAAGGCAAATGTTTAGGGGTTTGAAACATTATTCAAAAATCTAATTCAAATGTTCATATTGTGGCATGTCAAGGGAAATAATAGAACACTGTTTTTTCGTTCTGAGAATTACGATAAACTACATCCGACAACAAGATCTTTAATTAGGAGGTTTTGAGGAGCGTGGAAACACTTCTTAATTCCTGGTGTTCACAGGACAACCGTGACCCGGGGTGGTATCCCCTATCAGAGTCCCAGCTATGGGCAATTAGTTAACTCCCATTATTACCATTTTTGATAAAGAAAAATATTACCAGCAACACATTTTTGGAAAAAAAACATTCCCAGCAATACATTTTTTGAAAAAAAATATTCCCAGTAATATATTTTTCGAAGATATTACCAGCAATACATTTTTGGAAAAAAATATTACCAGTAATATATTTTTGCGATAATATTACCAGCAATACATTTTTGAAAAATATTACCGGCAATACATTTTTGGGAAAAAATATTACTAGCAATACATTTTTGGGAAAAAAATATTACAAATAATATATTTTTACGAAGATATTACCAGCAATACATTTATGAATAATATTACTAGCAATACATTTTTGGAAAAAAATATTTCCAGCAATAAAGTTTTTGAAAAAAAATTACCAGCAATACATTTTTGGAAAAAACATACTACCAGTAATATATTTGTGCGAAGATATTACCAGCAATACATTTTTGACAAATATTACCGGCAATACATTTTTTAAAAAAATTTACCGGCAATAAAAATTTTGTCGGCATTAAATAACCCATTGAGGTTGATATACCGTAAAACAAAACAAAGGAAACCAAACTGACTGTTCTGTGTTTTTGATGACAACGGCATTTGACCCTAAGATATGCAGTTAAGTATCATGGATAAGAACACGGAAATTGAAATTGGCATCTCTCTTCTCTAAGTGCTGTGTCCCTTCAGGGCGTAAGCGTTCACTGCTCTCCACAATTTTCTGTCTTACGTCACTCTTAATGAATTTTATTCTTGTGTTATTTCTCTTAAACATTATTCCGAAGTTCCTTTACTATAGTTCACTAAATATGTTATGAATTGTTTTCATCTTAGCCGAGAAATTTCATCTGTTTCTTCCTGATGTTAAGTATCGTTCATTTTTGTTTTACGTTTTTTCTAAAACTTCATTTTTGCTCCCGTGTTCGATCCATGTTATCTTCAACATCCTCTGTAGAACAAAATTTCTGTTGTTTCAAGTTTCAAGTGTCCTCTTCATCTTTGAGGAGATTGTCCGGTTTTCCCCTGTTATATAGAAGGACTGATATTACATAACAGTTGAATAATCTTTCTTTTGTTTTAATGGAGTTTCCTCTTTCTTTGGTCAGTTTTTAAAATCATTTTTCGCTATCCCAATAGGCCTTCGCATTTCAGCGTCTCACAATTCCTCCTCTGTTAAAAAACTTCCCAGATATTTCAATGTTTGTACTCCTTTGAGTTTAGTATCCCCGATTTGTTAATTTGCATGTTGGGCAGTCCCTTTTGCTGACGACCATGTATTCCGTCTTCTTGAGTTCAATCTTCAGTTCAATTTTTTCCTTTTATTTCGCGCTAATACACTTGAATAAAAAAGGCATGGATCAACTGTCGTCCATCAAAGGCAAAGCAGACAAACCTTTATTACTTTCGGTGATAACAAAGAAAACTCTCAATTTGATTTTGTTTGGCCACTTTGTGGCATGCGTTGCAGAATTGTTATCAACGCCAAAAGTGGAATCCACGTACCGAGTTCAATTTCTGCTCGATTCTCTGTCGTCCACATCGCGGCAAAGATATGAATTAATTGTCCTCCGGTTATTGATAAAAACGCGGAGAAGTCTAGACTCTTGCCTTGTGGTTGCATCCAGTCTAGGAGAAAGAAAACTCTGAATCAAAAGCAGTTTGAACAGGAATAGACTCCCTCGGCCTATAGACGCGACACTGCTGCTTAATGTGCTTTACGTACCGTGCTCCTATGACCGGAACAGATTATGCTGATTTTTCAAGCGTAGCTTAGATATGGCACAAGGCGAGATTACTGGGCACTTATGAAGGATTTTCTATACATAGCTTAGATGTGGCACAAGTCTGAAAGTTTTTACAATAACTACAATCTTCCCATTTGTAAGTTAAACAATATCTTTCCTGAATTTCATTTCAAGCCAATTCCTATGTTCATACAACACCACACGGTAAATCTCTTCATTGAGTGGCTCTTAAGCCAGCCGTGTGTTGGGTTGGTGTTAGCATAAAAATGTACTTTTCTGTGGGAATTTAAAATTCTTACGAGTAAATCGTATTTAACAATTCCGTTTCCCGACTGTCATTTCAAAATCATTTCTGACAGAAAAGAATATATATTTCCTCAGCACTAAAATAAATTAATATTTGCAAAATTGTAAGAAAACAGAGTGAATATTTTTAAAAGACTTATTTTTAAAATATATTTGCAAAGAAGTGAGGAAAAGAAAATAAAGTAAAAAGATTGATAGAAACATTTTTTCTTTAAATATTCGATTTATCACTGTTCCCCACTTTGTTTATTTAAACCACTTCACATCTATCTATCTATCTATCTATCTATCCTAGTCTTTTTATATCTATCTATCTATATATCTATCTATCTATAACTGTTTAGATCTATCTATCTATCTATCTATCTATCTATCTATCTATCTATGACTGTTTAGATCTATCTATCTATCTATCTATCTATCTATCTATGGCTGTTTAGATCTATCTATCTATCTATCTATCTATCTATCTATCTATTCCAGTCTTTTTATATCTATCTATCTATCTATCTATCTATCTATCTATCTATCTATCTATCTATCTATCCTAGTCTTTTTAGATATATCTATCTATCCCAGTTTTTTCTATCTATCTATCTATCTATCTATCTATCTATCTATCTATCTATCTATCTATCTATCTATCTATGACTGTTTAGATCTATCTATCTATCTATCTATCTATCTATCTATCTATCTATGAGAGTTTAGATCTATCTATCTATCTATCTATCTATCTATCTATCTATCTATCTATCTATCTAGGACAGTTTAGATCTATCTATCTATCTATCTATCTATCTATCTATCTATCTATCTATCTATCTATCTATCCTAGTCTTTTTAGATATAATTATCTATCCCAGTCTTTTTACTACTATTATAACAATTGATACTCTGCTAAAGATTTGCTGCCACTAATACTGGGCTAGTTCGCATGCCATTTTGAAAACTTAACCATAATTTTTAAGATCTTGCCAGAAACTTGAGAATTAGGTATTGGAAAAAGCGACGCTGCAAACAGCAATGCGCGTCAGTGACGCATCAGCTGGTAAAATGTCGGCCATTTTGAGGACAAAATTGATATACGAACAAACTTTCTCCGTACATGACGACTATCAACTCATTAAGTGAGTATGTCTATCGCTGACAAGTTTGATGAATGGTCTTTGTATTTCTGAAAAAGACAGTGGCTCTCGAAGCCAGTAAGTCACTTGCAATGCTTATTGTAGACGCGACAAATTATCTTGTTTTGTACAGGGCCTGGCCTGATTCGTAAATTCTTTTCAGGTTGCTCGTGTGTTTTCATATGACAAGTGAAACTGCAGAAGTTTCCAGTTTTTTTTACACATCCTGCATATTAATTTATTCACAGCATAGTATTAATAATGGTTCTTAACACACACACACACACACACACACACACACACACACACACACACACACATACATACATATACATATATAGATATAGATATATATTACAAAGAGTTAATCATACCTTGAATTAATTAGTAATATTAATGCAATTATTGGCGAAATCCCTTCGCTAATAGACATAATCATAAGCATTATACTACTAATAATCCACTGAATGATGAGATCCTTATGTATAAAATGGATATGGTGTATTTTTTAATTCAACTAGTACTTTCAAATGCTTCCACTAAGTACCGCGCATATATATATATATATATATATATATATATATATAGCCAGCTTACCCTGAAGTTTCGTTCAGGTGAAACCTAGGTAGGTTGTTCCGGGCCTTTTAGGATTTATTTTACTTATCCCTGCTATGCTTACCATATTGATCACTCTGCATTTTAGTTTTATTACTCGCTTGGGTTTATGCTTTGGACTAAAAACTTAAGGCATTGGACGATTTATTTTGTCCTGTTCGGATGTTTCTAGTTCTTTCTTTCTTTTCCTTCGGGTACTAATTTGTTTTGATAGACTTACAAGTTTTGCTATCCGAGGTTTTCGTTTCCAACCGAATATTAGTAGTAGTTTAATATCTATATTGTTGTGGGGCAGACCCCTTTTACACAAGATGGACCTCGTCCAAAGTATACTTATACTGACATAGAGAATACCTGCGGGTTGGAGATACGTTGAGTCAGGGTGAGAGATACGGAGACAGTACACAGAGCGTTCACAGAGAGAGAGAGAGAGAGAGAGAGAGAGAGAGAGAGAGAGAGAGAGAGAGAGAGGGAAGGAGAGAGAGAGAATTACGGCTTCACTTACAGAGACTTGTACATATACTTTCTACTAACCCGCATTTCTGGACTACTAATCTTCACTTCAAGTCTGTATTCTTACGTGTAATACACTTATATTTCTATCTCAATTATTGTTTATTTATTTGTGCAGGATTCCATTCTCGGAATCCACAACATATATATATATATATATATATATATATATATATATATGAAATGAGAACGCATATGTGTTCAAACTGTGTTAAAACAAACAACCAAAAAGAATATGATTTAGCAGATGGCTCTGATCATCTGGATATTTAGCGCAGCATATACTTTCTGTTTGCCGTTTCTCTCAACATGTCCGCGGACAAAGGAGACAAATAAAAGCTCAAAGTCAGTGTCTAGGTGACATGAAAATAAAATTTTAGTATTCACTCTTGCATGCAAATATCTTATATATCGCTTAGCTTCATAGGTCTTATCCAATGAAATTAGCTAAGTAGAATATGCCGTTTGGGGATCATTTTATAAAACCGAGCAATAAGTGAAAATTTTACGGTTTTCCTATTTGAATTCTCTGGTGAATCTTAATTCTTAAGTTAATGATTGGATAGCCTCCTTATGAGTTCCATGAGCATAAATTACCCAGGGGAACTTCCCTATTTCCACCTGTGATATTTGAGATTAACAACTTTAACAAAATATTGCTAGAACAATCACAAGTATGACGACAGGCTATTACTTAAAGAAGTCAGAATTAACTTTAAACCTTATTTTAGGGGATACTCGTATTTGAGTAGACGCTCCGTTCTTTTATTTTACGGTATATTTATTTTCGTCTAGCGGCATGAATATTCGAGGAATTTTATTAAAGAAAAAAGTGCGCACCCCGGCAGGACTCGAACCATCGTTCCCTGAGCAGAGAGAACTATCTTTAGATCTGACGCCCTTCAACCGATTTTAACAACGAATATCCTTTTCCCAGTCAAGAAAAGCTGAATAGTGCCTTTAAGTAAAATCCTTCTCGTGATAGACTCATGAAATGTCATATCAGCTCAGTTTCGTATTCAAAAGTAATCAAAGCTACTTATAAAGAGTAATGATTTTTTTTTATTTATAAATCTAACAAATGTTATTACTTTAAAGTTTAAGCGACATTTTTACATCTTTCAAGTCATTATAAATTATATCAAAAAGTATTTTGCTTAAAGGCCCTATTCGGCTGAAGCACATCGGATATAACGATGGTTCCCCACTGCCTAGGCGGGATGCAGGTTCAGCATCAACCGGTGGGTACATATTTTCTTTAATAAGATTTCTCGAATATTCAGGCCGGGAGACTCCTCAACTCTGGTAATGATGTCCAAGTATGGCACTCACCTGATGGTTGTGGCGAAGTTGAGACCCTTATTCAATACTGACTTCTCAGAGGCACTCAGCTGATATTAGCTGATGTTGACTACTGCTTTCACTGGTGGGTGATGGACCTTGTGCGTCACCTTCTGATCTTTCAATCTATTTAATTCCAACCACCTGAAGAAGGCCGGAGCGGACAACGTTGTAATAAATATGACAAGAAAGATGTGGACAATAGTCCGAATAATGTAAACAATGTAGTTCCGAGTTGAAATTAATTCTGTACCACTGAATTTTCATCGATCATGATAAGAAAAATATTTGTCAACAACTTTAAATTTCGAGATATTTGATTGACGAGAATTTCCGTCATTCGCAGCTGATCCATAATTTTCATAAAGGTACAAATGAATTTGAGTGACAGAATTAATTCAAACTCGGAACTAATTTCACCTCAGAATTAATTTCACCTCGGAACTAATTTAAACTTGGAACTAATTTCAACTCGATTTAAAAACGCTAGACCTAACCGGAACCCTAACCCAAACCCTTACTTCCGAGTTGAAATTAGTCCTGTGTTGCAATTAGTTCCGAGTTGAAATTAATTCTGTACCACTGAATTTTCATCGACGATCATGATAAGAAAAATATTTGTCAATCACTGCTTCAAATTTCTAGCTTTGATTGACGAGAATTTCCGTCATTCGCAGCTGATTCGTAATTTTCATAAAGACACAGCTGAATTTATGTGACAGAAATAGTTTCAACTGGGAACTAAATTTAAATCGGAACTAATTTCACCTCGGAATTAATTTCAACTCGGAACTAATTTCACCTCGGAATTAATTTCAACTCGGAACTAATTCCAACTCGATTTAAAACCCGAACCCTAACCTTTAGTTCCTAGTTGAAATTAGTTCTGTGTTGAAATTAGTTCCGAGTTGAACTTAATTCTGCACCCCCTGAATTTTCATCGATCATGATAAGAGAAATATTCGTTAATCCCAATGCTCTAAATTTCTGTATGTTTCTTTGACGAGAATTTCCGTTATTCGAAGCTGATCCTCAATTTCCAACCCCTCCAAGTGATTAGATATTTATTAAGCAGATGGTTGCAATATTGGAATAAGTAAGAATCGATCTCACTATACAAGCAATAGATCCTCAGACTAGGTTTCTCTCCTCGCCTTACAGAGTTTGCCCAGTGTATTTGCACGTGGAAATGCAGAAGTTGTATATTTTTCTGAAAATATGAAAGAAATATGAATTTGGCACCTGATATCTGGATTGGAAACTGAACCCTCAAATCAAGCTCTATCGCATAAGTGATATTAATGGATATACAAGAATTCTGAAAACACCTACTAATGTTCTCTAAGCTTCATAATAAATATTCCATAACGTTATCAGATCCTAAGACGATTAAGAACTGTGAAGTCTTGGCAGTTTTTCAGCTCTAAATCATATTTTGCAGTTCAGCCTGACTAAAAGTTTCTCTTCGAAAAATCGGTTCATAAAAATAAAATGACCACATGTTTTATCACTTAATATTTTCCTGCGCCAATATTTACGCGGCGAAAATTTACCGCCTTTATTCGCGCGGGAAAATTTTTTTTCCGCTTCCATATTGATAAAATGAAAACCGATATGTGAAGTGATCGTATCTGACTCGTGATCTCGTCTAACGGCGCGAACTGTTCGGCCGTGATTTCAACTGGAAATAAAAAGAGAGAAAATAATACAAAGAACAAAAAGACATTTTAAGGCCGACATTCGTCAACTAAGAATTATGGTTGAAAGATTTCATTTTTTTTCCTCCGATCAAGCTTAAATTACTATCACCTTAAAACAAAAAGAAAACAAAAACTAGGAAGGAATAGCAGTAACTGATGGACGGTTAGCATTTAATCGCATGATATTAAGGAAGGTAGTCAAACACATACCTTCCACGAGAAAAACTCATTTTCTCTCTCTTCATTATATTTCGCAGCTCTAAAGCAAGTAGCAATCTATATGTATGTATGTATGTATGTATGCATCTATCTATCTATCTATCTATCTATCTATCTATCTATCTATCTATCTATCTATCTATCTATCTATCTATTTCAGTCTGTTCATCTATCTATCTATCTATCTATCTATCTATCTATCTATCTATCTATCTATCGATTCCAGTCTATTTCGATTTATCTATCTATCCCAATATATTTAGATCTATCTATCTATCTATCTATCTATCTATCTATCTATCTATCTATCTATCTATCTATCTATCTATTTCAGTCTGTTCATCTATCTATCTATCTATCTATCTATCTATCTATCGATTCCAGTCTGTTTCGATTTATGTATCTATCCCAATATATTTAGATCTATCTATCTATCTATCTATCTATCTATCTATCTATCTATCGATTCCAGTCTATTTCGATTTATCTATCTATCCCAATATATTTAGATCTATCTATCTATCTATCTATCTATCTATCTATCTATCTATCTATCTATCTATCTATCTATCTATCTATTTCAGTCTGTTCATCTATCTATCTATCTATCTATCTATCTATCTATCTATCGATTCCAGTCTGTTTCGATTTATGTATCTATCCCAATATATTTAGATCTATCTATCTATCTATCTATCTATCTATCTATCTATCGATTCCAGTCTATTTCGATTTATCTATCTATCCCAATATATTTAGATCTATCTATCTATCTATCTATCTATCTATCTATCTATCTATCTATTTCAGTCTGTTCATCTATCTATCTATCTATCTATCTATCTATCTATCGATTCCAGTCTGTTTCGATTTATGTATCTATCCCAATATATTTAGATCTATCTATCTATCTATCTATCTATCTATCTATCTATCTATCGATTCCAGTCTATTTCGATTTATCTATCTATCCCAATATATTTAGATCTATCTATCTATCTATCTATCTATCTATCTATCTATCTATCTATCTATCTATCTATCTATCTATCTATTTCAGTCTGTTCATCTATCTATCTATCTATCTATCTATCTATCTATCTATCTATCTATCTATCTATCTATCTATCTATTTCAGTCTGTTCATCTATCTATCTATCTATCTATCTATCTATCTATCTATCTATCTATCTATCTATCTATCTATCTATCTATTTCAGTCTGTTCATCTATCTATCTATCTATCTATCTATCTATCTATCTATCTATTTCAGTCTGTTCATCTATCTATCTATCTATCTATCTATCTATCTATCTATCTATCTATCTCGTCCTGTTCATATCTATCTATCTATCTATCGATACGATTCCAGTCTGTTTCGATTTATGTATCTATCCCAATATGTTTAGATCTATCTATCTATCTATCTATCTATCTATCTATCTATCTATCTATCTATCTATCTATCTATCTATCTATCTATCTATCTATCTATCTATTTCAGTCTGTTCATCTATCTATCTATCTATCTATCTATCTATCTATCTATCTATTTCAGTCTGTTCATCTATCTATCTATCTATCTATCTATCTATCTATCTATCTATCTATCTATCTATCTATCGATTCCAGTCTATTTCGATTTATCTATCTATCCCAATATATTTAGATCTATCTATCTATCTATCTATCTATCTATCTATCTATCTATCTATCTATCTATCTATCTATCTATTTCAGTCTGTTCATCTATCTATCTATCTATCTATCTATCTATCTATCTATCTATCTATCTATCTATCTATCTATCCTAGTATGTACAGATCTATCTCAATATGCTCATCTATCTATCTCTCTATCTTTTTATCTATCTATCTGGTATTTTAATAACAGATAAAACGTAGAAAACTTTCCCTTTAAAAAATTATAGTTTAGAATTATATAGTTTAGATGTATCGAAAATAAAGATGGCAACAATTTAAACTGACGCTATGGGGATATGGGTAAAATAGCAATAAACACAATGAAAATTGCCCGAATAAGCCAATAAAAATATTCAAAAAATCTTGTTAATAAAAGATGGCCAGTTGTTCAAAATATCAGCTTTTTATGTAGACGTCTGCATTTTAAGATTATGTCTAAAATATCGTCGAAGCTTGCCTTTTACATTGGAACTAAGAATAAGAAATTTAATCATATTTAATCAATTTGTTTAAGACTACTCCACGTTCAAAGGGGAAATGCGCATCTGAGTAGTTTTGCAAGGTGGGAAAATATGGACATTGCAGTCCTATATTCGGAAAAGTAAATCATTGTCTTCGCTAAAGTTAATCGTAGACTTTACAGTTATCTTCCGAGGTGCGTATCGTGATGTCATCTATGATGTACTCTATGACATTCGAGAATATGACGTCAAAATGCCACGCCATCACGAGGTCGTGATCATCTCTGAATTTGTACTCTCTCTCTTTCGTTGTATATTCTGCCTCTCTTTGTCTATCTAACTATCTCCACACACACACACACGCGCGCACACACACACACACACACACACACACACACACACACACACACACACACACACACACACACACAAAGATACACACACAGAGACACACACAGACACAAAAACGCGCGCACAATCACACATATATGTATTTAAAATTTTTTAGATTTATGGGGAAGATTTTTCAGTATCAGGAATAAAGGGTATGCCATTTATTATCTAAAATTTCACATAATAAAAGCCACGAGAGCCTCTTACGGTAGAGGATTACTGAATGTGTGATATAATTATAAAAGGAGGTCGTAATAAGTGAAGATCATGAGGATAAGGTGGATAGACAGCAATGTTCCTTGATTTGAAGACGTTAAGATTGTAGTGTCCAGGGAAGACCCCGCGTATGAAATAAAATCTGTTTGAGTGGAACACCCTCGTTAGAACTGTAATACAGAGGATATATGGGTGATTTGACTCCGTAGACGTAGCTTGGTAAATCCTATAAAGGCCTGAAGTGTTGGAAATAAAAAGGGAGCTGATCTGAACATTTTTCTAAGATGAAAATGAAAAATATAAATAAGACGGTCTGATTATCCCTTAAAGGGGCAAACTCCCAGTCACAATGCAGTGGTAATTTCTAAATTCACATTGACACTCATTCTCTCTCTCTCTCTGTATATATATATATATATATATATATATATATATATATACACCCTTGGGCAAATTAATTGAAGCAACCGATTTAGTTCCCTTTCTTTCACCATACGGTCAGTTTTAGACCCAGTGGAGTGACAGGGTGTAATCAATTTCTATTTTTTCCTCAGATTAGGTCAATTGCGGTGGTGTGCAGTAATATGAATCTATTTTCAAGGTGTATGATGAAATTTATTTGGCCTTGTAAAATATTACATCATCTGCGAATGTATCAGAATTTCATCAGGCCGAGGCACTATTGTCTAGACTGTCGATTAGTTGTGACACTTTCTCTCTGTATATATATATATATATATATATATATATATATATATATATATATATATATATATGACAGGATACCCAAGATACTAATGTATAGCCCGTTAGATTAGGGCTACAGGAATGTAGGACGCCCATGGCTAAGATACAAAGACAAGCTGAAAAGCAACTTGTCAGCTTTCAATATACCTTATAACACACTCGAGCACTTAGCCTTGGAACGGGTAGAATGGAGATCAACGTGTCTTAGTGGACTCACCAGTTTTCAATCAGCTTGTCTGAATAGTCTTCAAAAAGTGAGAGGAAGATCTAAAAGGTCAGTCAATCTAACAATGATCTCATCCCACAATCCTTAGTCTTGCTACATATGCGGCCTCCTTTGTAAATCACTAGCGTGTCTTAAGTGTCATTTATCTCACAAAACTTCATAACTGAATCAATTGTCAGATTCTCATACGTCGAAACCGACAGGAGAGTCCATTATATATATATATATATATATATATATATATGAATATATAGTGTGATTCAAAAGTAACTCCTTATTTTATGTCGCTAGCTAGGAGTCCTTACTTAACACCCTGTGACTTTTTCTTTGGAGTTGGTTAAAGGAGAAACTCTGCCATATCAAGCCAAGACTTTGGAAATACTTGAAGTAATTATGTCTGCCAAACAACAAGAGTTCCTGGTGAAATTCCTGATATTTCTTGTTTTATATTGTACTTTGTATATTTCAACTTCATTAAAAGCGAAATATACTCACAGTCATTTAATTAAAAACACCTGAAAACCGCATTATTTACATTATTCGGACTATTCTTCCAATTTTTGTCGCCATATTTATTATTGTTTCGGTCGTTGTACGCACCGGCCTTCTTCAGATTCTTGGAATGTCGAACTGAACCCTTTATTTCGCTCACTAGGGTAGACTGTTCTAGTTCCACGTGCCATGTATAATGGATGTCAGTTATCAGTTATCTCCTGTTAATTCCCCTCTCCAAGTTCTCCACTGCCTTAACCGAGTATTGAAGTCACACTCTTTAGATGTAACCCACGCCTTTCACAGTGGCACGACCGAAACGTTATAATAAATATGGCGACAAAGATGATTACAATAGTCCAAATAATGTAAGTAGCGGTTGTGTGGACAGGAAATCATTGTTGATAAAAGTGGTACGAAAAGAAACAGCCGGATTCGGTCAAAGTGTTAAAAAAGCACGGGCAACTAAACTAACTACTCTTCACCAACGGAGCTATACAATGGTCTGTGTAACACAAATAAGCACTCTTCACCAACGGAGGCATAGAAATGCATGAGTGACTCTGATAAGTACTCTTCATCAAAGGAGCTATAGAAAGATATGAATAACTCAAATAAGTACTCTTCAACAACAGGGGTATAGGAAGGTATGAGCAACTCAAATAAGTACTCTTCACCAATGTAGGTATAGAGAGGTATGAGTAAGTCGGGTAAGTACTCTACACCGACGGAGGTATAGAAAGATATGAGTAACCCAAATATGTACACTTCACCAACGGCGGTATAGAAAGGTATGAGTAACTCAAATATGTACTCTTCACCAACTGAGGTATAGAGAGGTATGAATAAGTCGAATAAGTACTCTTCACCAACGGCGGTATAGAGAGGTATGAATAAGTCGAATAAGTACTCTTCACCAACGGCGGTATAGAAAGGTATGAGTAACTCAAATATGTACTCTTCACCAACTGAGGTATAGAGAGGTATGAATAAGTCGAATAAGTACTCTTCACCAACGGCGGTATAGAAAGGTATGAGTAACTCAAATATGTACTCTTCACCAACTGAGGTATAGAGAAGTATGAATAAGTCGAATAAGTACTCTTCACCAACGGCGGTATAGAAAGGTATGAGTAACTCAAATATGTACACTTCCCCAACTGAGGTATAGAGAGGTATGAATAAGTCGAATAAGTACTCTTCACCAACGGCGGTATAGAAAGGTATGAGTAACTCAAATATGTACTCTTCACCAACTGAGGTATAGAGAGGTATGAATAAGTCGAATAAGTACTCTTCACCAACGGCGGTATAGAAAGGTATGAGTAACTCAAATATGTACACTTCACCAACTGAGGTATAGAGAGGTATGAATAAGTCGAATAAGTACTCTTCACCAACGGCGGTATAGAAAGGTATGAGTAACTCAAATATGTACTCTTCACCAACTGAGGTATAGAGAGGTATGAATAAGTCGAATAAGTACTCTTCACCAACGGCGGTATAGAAAGGTATGAGTAACTCAAATATGTACACTTCACCAACTGAGGTATAGAGAGGTATGAATAAGTCGAATAAGTACTCTTCACCAACGGCGGTATAGAAAGGTATGAGTAACTCAAATATGTACTCTTCACCAACTGAGGTATAGAGAGGTATGAATAAGTCGAATAAGTACTCTTCACCAACGGCGGTATAGAAAGGTATGAGTAACTCAAATATGTACACTTCACCAACTGAGGTATAGAGAGGTATGAATAAGTCGAATAAGTACTCTTCACCAACGGCGGTATAGAAAGGTATGAGTAACTCAAATATGTACTCTTCACCAACTGAGGTATAGAGAGGTATGAATAAGTCGAATAAGTACTCTTCACCAACGGCGGTATAGAAAGGTATGAGTAACTCAAATATGTACACTTCACCAACTGAGGTATAGAGAGGTATGAATAAGTCGAATAAGTACTCTTCACCAACGGCGGTATAGAAAGGTATGAGTAACTCAAATATGTACTCTTCACCAACTGAGGTATAGAGAGGTATGAATAAGTCGAATAAGTACTCTTCACCAACGGCGGTATAGAAAGGTATGAGTAACTCAAATATGTACACTTCACCAACTGAGGTATAGAGAGGTATGAATAAGTCGAATAAGTACTCTTCACCAACGGCGGTATAGAAAGGTATGAGTAACTCAAATATGTACACTTCACCAACTGAGGTATAGAGAGGTATGAATAAGTCGAATAAGTACTCTTCACCAACGGCGGTATAGAAAGGTATGAGTAACTCAAATATGTACACTTCACCAACTGAGGTATAGAGAGGTATGAATAAGTCGAATAAGTACTCTTCACCAACGGCGGTATAGAAAGGTATGAGTAACTCAAATATGTACACTTCACCAACTGAGGTATAGAGAGGTATGAATAAGTCGAATAAGTACTCTTCACCAACGGCGGTATAGAAAGGTATGAGTAACTCAAATATGTACACTTCACCAACTGAGGTATAGAGAGGTATGAATAAGTCGAATAAGTACTCTTCACCAACGGCGGTATAGAAAGGTATGAGTAACTCAAATATGTACACTTCACCAACTGAGGTATAGAGAGGTATGAATAAGTCGAATAAGTACTCTTCACCAACGGCGGTATAGAAAGGTATGAGTAACTCAAATATGTACACTTCACCAACTGAGGTATAGAGAGGTATGAATAAGTCGAATAAGTACTCTTCACCAACGGCGGTATAGAAAGGTATGAGTAACTCAAATATGTACACTTCACCAACTGAGGTATAGAGAGGTATGAATAAGTCGAATAAGTACTCTTCACCAACGGCGGTATAGAAAGGTATGAGTAACTCAAATATGTACACTTCACCAACTGAGGTATAGAGAGGTATGAATAAGTCGAATAAGTACTCTTCACCAACGGCGGTATAGAAAGGTATGAGTAACTCAAATATGTACACTTCACCAACTGAGGTATAGAGAGGTATGAATAAGTCGAATAAGTACTCTTCACCAACGGCGGTATAGAAAGGTATGAGTAACTCAAATATGTACACTTCACCAACTGAGGTATAGAGAGGTATGAATAAGTCGAATAAGTACTCTTCACCAACGGCGGTATAGAAAGGTATGAGTAACTCAAATATGTACACTTCACCAACTGAGGTATAGAGAGGTATGAATAAGTCGAATAAGTACTCTTCACCAACGGCGGTATAGAAAGGTATGAGTAACTCAAATATGTACTCTTCACCAACTGAGGTATAGAGAGGTATGAATAAGTCGAATAAGTACTCTTCACCAACGGCGGTATAGAAAGGTATGAGTAACTCAAATATGTACACTTCACCAACTGAGGTATAGAGAGGTATGAATAAGTCGAATAAGTACTCTTCACCAACGGCGGTATAGAAAGGTATGAGTAACTCAAATATGTACACTTCACCAACTGAGGTATAGAGAGGTATGAATAAGTCGAATAAGTACTCTTCACCAACGGCGGTATAGAAAGGTATGAGTAACTCAAATATGTACACTTCACCAACTGAGGTATAGAGAGGTATGAATAAGTCGAATAAGTACTCTTCACCAACGGCGGTATAGAAAGGTATGAGTAACTCAAATATGTACACTTCACCAACTGAGGTATAGAGAGGTATGAATAAGTCGAATAAGTACTCTTCACCAACGGCGGTATAGAAAGGTATGAGTAACTCAAATATGTACACTTCACCAACTGAGGTATAGAGAGGTATGAATAAGTCGAATAAGTACTCTTCACCAACGGCGGTATAGAAAGGTATGAGTAACTCAAATATGTACACTTCACCAACTGAGGTATAGAGAGGTATGAATAAGTCGAATAAGTACTCTTCACCAACGGCGGTATAGAAAGGTATGAGTAACTCAAATATGTACTCTTCACCAACTGAGGTATAGAGAAGTATGAATAAGTCGAATAAGTACTCTTCACCAACGGCGGTATAGAAAGGTATGAGTAACTCAAATATGTACACTTCACCAACTGAGGTATAGAGAGGTATGAATAAGTCGAATAAGTACTCTTCACCAACGGCGGTATAGAAAGGTATGAGTAACTCAAATATGTACACTTCCCCAACTGAGGTATAGAGAGGTATGAATAAGTCGAATAAGTACTCTTCACCAACGGCGGTATAGAAAGGTATGAGTAACTCAAATATGTACTCTTCACCAACTGAGGTATAGAGAGGTATGAATAAGTCGAATAAGTACTCTTCACCAACGGCGGTATAGAAAGGTATGAGTAACTCAAATATGTACACTTCACCAACTGAGGTATAGAGAGGTATGAATAAGTCGAATAAGTACTCTTCACCAACGGCGGTATAGAAAGGTATGAGTAACTCAAATATGTACTCTTCACCAACTGAGGTATAGAGAGGTATGAATAAGTCGAATAAGTACTCTTCACCAACGGCGGTATAGAAAGGTATGAGTAACTCAAATATGTACACTTCACCAACTGAGGTATAGAGAGGTATGAATAAGTCGAATAAGTACTCTTCACCAACGGCGGTATAGAAAGGTATGAGTAACTCAAATATGTACACTTCACCAACTGAGGTATAGAGAGGTATGAATAAGTCGAATAAGTACTCTTCACCAACGGCGGTATAGAAAGGTATGAGTAACTCAAATATGTACTCTTCACCACTGAGGTATAGAGAGGTATGAATAAGTCGAATAAGTACTCTTCACCAACGGCGGTATAGAAAGGTATGAGTAACTCAAATATGTACTCTTCACCAACTGAGGTATAGAGAGGTATGAATAAGTCGAATAAGTACTCTTCACCAACGGCGGTATAGAAAGGTATGAGTAACTCAAATATGTACTCTTCACCAACTGAGGTATAGAGAAGTATGAATAAGTCGAATAAGTACTCTTCACCAACCGCGGTATAGAAAGGTATGAGTAACTCAAATATGTACTCTTCACCAACTGAGGTATAGAGAGGTATGAATAAGTCGAATAAGTACTCTTCACCAACGGCGGTATAGAAAGGTATGAGTAACTCAAATATGTACTCTTCACCAACTGAGGTATAGAGAGGTATGAATAAGTCGAATAAGTACTCTTCACCAACGGCGGTATGGAAAGGTATGAGTAACTCAAATATGTACTCTTCACCAACTGAGGTATAGAGAGGTATGAATAAGTCGAATAAGTACTCTTCACCAACGGCGGTATGGAAAGGTATGAGTAACTCAAATATGTACTCTTCACCAACTGAGGTATAGAGAGGTATGAATAAGTCGAATAAGTACTCTTCACCAACGGCGGTATAGAAAGGTATGAGTAACTCAAATATGTACTCTTCACCAACTGAGGTATAGAGAGGTATGAATAAGTCGAATAAGTACTCTTCACCAACGGCGGTATAGAAAGGTATGAGTAACTCAAATATGTACACTTCACCAACGGAGGTATAGAGAGGTATGAATAAGTCTAATAAGTACTCTTCACCAACGGCGGTATAGAAAGGTATGAGTAACTCAAATATGTACTCTTCACCAACTGAGGTATAGAGAGGTATGAATAAGTCGAATAAGTACTCTTCACCAACGGCGGTATAGAAAGGTATGAGTAACTCAAATATGTACTCTTCTCCAACTGAGGTATAGAAAGGTATGTGTAACTCAAATAACAATTCTTCACCAACGGAGGTATAGAGAGGTATGAATAAGTCGAATAAGTACTCTTCACCAACGGCGGTATAGAAAGGTATGAGTAACTCAAATAAGTAATCTTCAACAACAGATCTATCGAGAGGCATGAATAGCTCAAATAAGTACTCTTCAACAACGAGTGTACAGAAAGGTATGAGTAAATGAAATAAGTACTCTTCACTAACGGAGGTATAGAAAGGAATGAGTAACTCAAATATGTACTCTTCACCAACGGAGGTATAGAAAGGTATGTGTAACTCAAATGACAATTCTTTGTCAACGGAGGTATAGAGAGGTATGAGTAACTCAAATAAGTAGTGTTCACTTCAGATCTATAGAAAGATATCAGTAATTCAAATAAGTACTCTTTGCGAACGGAGCTATATCAGTAGCTCAAATAACTTCGCTTTACCAACTGAGGTATATAAAGGCATGAGTAGCTCACATAACTACTCTTCTCCAGCTGAGGTATTGTTATGATGTTGATTTGGGGTTTGTAAAGACAAACGCCAAATAACACGTAACAATAAAAAGGGTTTTAATAGGTTGCTAAAAAGGTACAGAAATCGCCTGAGTAGTCAATAACTAGCTCAGCCAGGAACTTCTCGGTCTCCCTGTCCTCTCATGTCAACTGACATGCCACTGTTTAAAGTCTTTGTTCACATACGCAGACAAGTTCATCTTCAAGAGGGGTGGTAGGTTTCCGACACAACAGGTATAGACACAACAAATGCACCTCTGCAGCAGAAGGTCACTGTCGTCCCTCTCCTGATCGATTAGAACAATAAACTGAAGCTACAATCTAAAAAGGATGACAAAAATTGGACAATAGTAGATTGGAAAAAAAAAACGCTACCTGGTTTAATGAGTCTCATTTTCTATTCCGACATTCGGATGCTAGATCCAAAACAACATTAAAGAATATATCCATCAGACCTTATATCAACCGTTCTGGGTTTAAAAAAAATATAAAACAGCATATAAAATATTGAGATCCTTGATATGAATCATTTATTGATCATTTAAATGCCGCAAGTTATCGAGATGTTGTGGCTATCGAGGTACCGCAATTTATAACAACAGTGAAGCCATCCCCCTCTCGGTCACTTCGAGTACCACGCACTGAGTCAGAAATAAAATGAGTGATAGACAAACCTATCAACTCCAATTGGGGATATAGAAAAAAATAGTAAATAACATTTTACAGTTCAGAGTGAGATTTTAAAAGTATAGTTGAAGTAGACTTTAGAAGTAATTAGAAAAACAAGAGACAAGGGATAAACTTGTATCCCGGTCTAAAAAACCTGAGTGGAGTACGAACCGGGCAATTGAAAAACCTATCTACTCCTATTCTTTATAGCAGATGTCGTGCTAACATTACCAATCCACGGTAGTGATTTTGCAAACGTAGCTTAGATGTGGCACAAGGCCGAAAGTAGGAGGTACCCAGTGAGGATCGAACTCACTACTCTGTCGTAATTGCTCTAGCGAGACAAGCTTGCTAACCATTACACTGCCTCGAGGTGCCCAATCCACGGCATATACAAAGGCACGTAACATTTTAGCGGACTAATTATCTTCGGTTTATTTAATTGTGCAATTTTAGCATTAATACTAAATTGGGTAATACTTAAAGGTTATCGATTATCTTTCAAAACTTTCTTAATAAATTCAGTTTCTTAATTAAATTTTATTTTAGAACAAATTCATATGACACGAGGGACAAAGGGTTTAATAAGATTTAATTTTCGCTGCTTGAGACAAAAAGACTCTGTGAGAGCCGTTTTTACGATCCACAGACTTAGAAAAACATCCAAGAAAAGAAAAATGCCATTGTCCCTTTTCACTGCTGAATTATGAAGCTGATTGGAATTAATTTTATGATTCATAAAAAAAAAATCTCTACCACACTGCCGAAAGCACAGACAGTTTCATCTATGTAAAGAAAATGACATTTTGTTTTTTAATACGAGTAAATAACAGAATTTTATATATATGGGAAGTGTGTTACTTGGAGTATGGGACACCAAAATCCGAACGCGTATTGGAATAGCAAAATAGGTCTTCAAAAAGCTAAACAAAGTAATAGGAAACGGGAAAATGTTATTAGAAACAAATAAAAGAGAGCTAAACTGCTATGTAATATCCATCCCCCTATATGTCAGTGAAAACTGGACAATCGTCCGATAGATGAAGAGAAAACTGCAAGCAAAAGAAATTTTGTTCTACAGAAGGATGCTGTGAATTCCATTGACGGTGAGTGTAAGGAACGAAAGTGTCTTAAGCAAAATGGAAATTGTTGTGAGACCGATACTTTCCTGCATCATGGACTCTCCCAGTACAATATTATTATGTGAATGGTAGTATCATGGGAGTAGCACCAGTAATGCGCAGCCGCGTACGATACCAATATCGGACACCACTGGATAGTACGCTCTGCTTACTCTTACACTATTCTTTGTAACTTTTCTGTTTAATATATCTTTCTTACCTCTAACCCATGTTCCGTGTTTTCCTTCCGTGGCCCCTACTTCGGGTCCACATCAGAAATAAAAAAGACAATTATACTCTGAATCAGAAATGAAGGATATCTTGGAGAATTTGACACTCACAGCAAATATCGAAGTTAAAGGGGGCAGGTGAAGGCATTTTTATCTAAAAAAGTCACACCCTCAGGCCAATTTATACATTCTTTTTTCTAGATAAACATAAACATAAAAATGTTTTAAAATAACTGTCAGACTTTGTCCATTTCATAATGTGTGACGTCATCTGTTTACATTTGGATACGCATCGAGCAGATATGAATGTACGTGAGAAAATCATGGAAAATTGCAGTTTAAAAATAATATAAGGGTGTTTCATTAAGACGGATCAAATTATCAGTAAAATAATCAGTGTTATCAGTGAAAATGTATTTATTTCTCCATTGTATCATGTTATTTAAGTCATGGCAATTATGTGTGAAAAATAATATCGCCCAAATATCACCAAATCTGAAAGAAAAAGAAAAAAACTCATTAGACGCTTAAACTTAATTTGCATTTAAAATCGGTCCAAGTTATTATAACATTCTTTATATATATATATGGGCCTTACTGAAAACGATCATGCTGAAATTACTTGCATGCTTGGAAGTGGTCTGTCAACGCTAGAAATTTCAAAAAAGTTACATAGAGACCACCGTACAATCAAGGCATTCGTCTTAGGCGGTAAATCATGCAGAAAGACACCAAAACGATTGCATTTGTGAAAGTTAACTGCCAGAGATCTTCGTAAAATTAAATATGAAGTCTAGAAGAAACCGCATGAAACTAGTAAAAAAATATTTGAAAGCGCTGGAGTGCCCAAAGTTAAAACTACCCGATGTGAGGTCCTCAAGACCCTTGCCAAAGTCAAGAGTCCCATCACGAGGCCCCTATTGAGCAAAGCAAACAAGATGAAAAGAGTTGAATGGGCACACAGTTACATGAAGACCAATTTTAGCAATGTCATTTTCACCGACGAGTGCCGTGCTACCCTTGATGGGCCTGATGGGTGGTCATCTGGATGGGTGTTAAATGGTCGACCGGCAGGAGTACGCATTCGTCGACAACAGGGTGGCGGAGGAGTGATGTTTCGGGCTGGGATCCGCGGAAATGAACTAATAGGCCCACACAAAGTACCCAAAGGGCTTAAGCTAAATTCAAATGCATATTGTAGGCATTTGGAAGATGCCTTCCTGCTCTGGCTTGATTAACAACCAATTCAGAAAAGAAGATCGTTGATATTTCAGCAGGATAATGCTCCAGCGCATAGATCAATAAGCACCACCGATTTGCTATCAGTCCATGGGTTCAAAGGGCAAAATTTAATGGTATGGCCTCCAAACAGCCCTGATTTAAATCCAATAGAAAATTTGTGGTCTATAGTCAAGAGGAGGATTTATGCTGAAAACAAGCAATTCACCAGCTTAGAAGTCCTGTGGAAAGCAATTGTAAGTGCTTGCCGATCAATCAAACCTTCTGAAATTGAAACATTGACGTCAGCAGTGGACAGGCGCCTCATAACGGATTTGAAGAATGGAGGATGTCATGTTTGTTCGCAGCCGCATTAACAGACTTGTTTTGTTCTGTTTAACATGCTATACATATGTATTATGTATTGTATGTATTATGTATTGTATGTATTATGTATTGTATGTATTATGTATTGTATGTATTATGTATTGTATGTATTATGTATTGTATGTATTATGTAATGGAGGACTTAGAACACACGATGATGTATTGTCAGATGAACCACAATTCATAAAATCTAGTATAAAATGTTTTTCTTGTTTTATTTTCCATTTGCATAATGAAAGTGAACACTAAATTAGGGCTTAAGTTCATAAATCATTAAAAAGAAGCACGTTTTGTATATTTCGACAACTTAAATGATTGACAAAATAATAAAATAGTATCAACAACACTTTAGCTCCTATTCTTCAGAATATATTGCTTAACTTGGATATTTTTAGATAAAAAATAACTTTGCATAATCAAGCAAAACGCACTGTATATATATATATATATATATATATATATATATATATATATATATATATATATATATATATATTAAACATGTTGTGTTGAATGTCAAAGACAACATAGTCCTGCATATTTTCTAATGAGACTTTTTATTTGAAAATTATATCGAAATAAATATTCTCCATAAGATTACCGATAATTTGCTGCCAAATCACACACACACACACACACACACACACACACACATATATATATATATATATATATATATATATATATATATGTATATATATATGAGGAGAGAGATTGTAAAATATTGAGATAGATAGATAGATATGAGCAGGTTTTGTTAGAGTGAGATAGATAGATAGATAGATAGATAGATAGATAGATAGATAGATAAAAAGTGCTGGCATAGACCGATGTTAAAACACCTGTCATTGCAAGCCGTTTTCTCTTTTCAGATGTCCTGTGCGCATCCATTTTTCGTTTGCCAGTTTTGATACTTCCCCTTGGGGCCATCTTTCATCCGTATGGCATGGTGGACACAGCGTTGTTTGCTATGTTATTTATTAGGAACATTGTTGAAAGAAAGAAAAGAAAAGGAACTGATGCCAGAAAGATGGAGCGATTCTATGGCTTACTTCGCTTGAGGAACACAGAAATATTCCGACTAGCGTCACCTTTTTGAATGAGGAAATCACTTTCCTTTTCTGGAGCAATTTTCTCTGGAGACATTCGGGTGTGAAATCAATAATGGCGTATTGATTGCTTAACCCCTTCACGTGGAATAGAGGAAAAATAATACGATTCAGTGTAGCGAACCCATTTTGTTTCTATGGAAGAAGTTTAAACAAGAAACAGCTCTAAATTTCACTCTCTTTCCTTTACAAACCCACAGTGGTACACTGACACATGTGCACATACATACATACACACACACACACACACACACACATACAAACATATATATATATATATATATATATATATATATATATATATATATATATATATATATATATCCTTGTGCAAATTAATTGAAATAAAACGAATAATTTTTTCAATTAAAACTATTCCAGTGCACATGTTAGTGCTTCGTATACCCATTCCACGAAGACGTTTTTTGCAGATTGACCACAAATTCTCGATTGGATTTAAATCAGGAGAGTTTCCGGGCCAGTCTATAGTGCTTTGATTTGCTCACTGGTAAGGTTTTTCAGTGTGTTCATACAGCGATACAATTTTCGTAGGCTTTCTTAGAGTAACGTCCATCACAAACAATGGTCGTAGGACAACTAATCAACAGTCGAAACAATGGTTTCTGGGCGTGATAAATATCTGATGTATTCGCGGATGAGGCAATATTTTTCAAGGACAAACAAATTTCATCATACACCCGAAAATAGATTCATATTACTGCACACCCTGCAAATGACCTAATCCGAGGAAAAAATAGAAATCGATTACACCCTGTTACTCCCGTACGTCTAAATCTTACTGTAATGGTGAAAGAAAGGAAACTAAAGCGGTTGTTTCAATTAATTTACACAAGGGCGTACGCTTAAAATTTACCTGTTGCAAAAAAAAAAAAAAAAAAAAAAGAAAGTCCATGGAGAAATAAAAAAAAATATGAATGAAAGCTGTACTATAAGAATTTGGCAATATATTTGTTGGATTTACTGTTAGAAAAGATATTAGAATAATCCAAAACTCAAATAGGGAGCAAACCGCCTCAATACGGATAGAAAATGAACTCAGTAAATACACAAAAAGCGAAGAAAGCGTAAGATAAAAACGGTTGTTTAATTACTTACTTTTGTTCATACCAACGTATTTTTATATAATTACATTTACTTAATATTTATAAATGTAAAAGACAATAGGAAAACTGTAATAGTTGCCGACGCAAAGGAAAAAAAAAACGAAATTAATTTATTTAAACAAAGTAACTAACAATAACAAAATAAAATGTCCTTAGCAACTGGAAGAATTTAGAGGACGCTATTTTCATACTGTTAACTGAAAATTACGTCAATTACTGTCACGTGTGGAGCAATTTAGCAGCAGTATTGCATCTATAGGCTGAGGGGGCCTATTCATGTTCAAATTGCTTTTGATTCAGCGTTTTCCTTCTGCTAGACTGAATGCAACCACAAGGCAAGAGCCCAGACTTCCCTGCGTTTTAATCAATAACTGAAGTACGATTAATTTATATCTTTGCTGCGAAGTGAACGACAGAGAATCGAGCAGAAATGATAAAATGTTTCTTACTTAAAGATAGATAGATAGATAGATAGATAGATAGATAGATAGATAATTGAAATTACGTCAATTACTGTCAAGTGTGGAGATATTGTTTTTATTGCTGTGTTGACGGATTCAACTATTTTCTTTTGATTTCTTGATACTGTTCTGTACGTTTGCTTGTGACAGTAGTAATGTATTTATGCGAATATAAATGAAAGAACTTAACCTATTTATTAGAAGATATAAACGTTTTATAGTATTGACCATTTAATCGCGGGAAATATTCAAATAAGTTGATTGCAGAATGTTGCGAAAGATTTGCGTAATTTTATTATAAATCGAAATGAATTTATTGAAACAAAGAAAGTTCAGTTGACCATTGATGACAATTCCAGAACGAAGTAACTATAAACAATTTTTTTTGCTATCCTCTGCCAGCCGCAATGATGGAGAAAGCATTACCTCGAACCATCGCCAGTGAGACACGCTAAAAGAGCCACTCCGTTTGGCGAGGCTCGTCCCTTAATCGAGACGCAATCGCGCCAATCCTCCGAAGGAACGCCATCGAACGTGCAATATTCAAAATATTTGATTGTAAAATGTTGCTAAGGATTTCCGGGATATAATTCAGATTTTACTCTTTACATTCAGTAATGCATTTATGCCTCTATCAAAGAAGGGATTTAATCTCCTAATCCTTAGAAGATGCAGACATTTTATATTATACTGCATATAATCCCGTGCTTTATACTAATAATTTGCTTGCATCCCGTTGCTAAGGATTTCCGGGTATTACGTCGGATTCGAACTTTTTATTGTTCCGTTGATTGTCTTTGCTCTAGTTGTTTTGTTTTTATTCCTTTGAATAGATCATTTATTTCTTCTTCTCTGTGACGTGGCCCCACAGAATATGGGTGTGAGCCTGTCTCTATTTATATATCTTAGGTAGCTTTGTTTTGTTGCTCTTCCGTCCTTCCCTGTTCTGAGGACCATTTACATGTTTGTTAGGTATATTACCTGCTACCTGCTCGTTTTCCCTGCCGTCACTATGTCCTGTGATTGTCAAACTTCCCAAACCCGCTTTGCTCATTATGTGCCCAACAAATGTCAGCTGTACTTTTATGATACGAATTAGAGTTATTCTTTTTATTTCCGTTTTCTTTTCAATTTCCTTTTGTTCACATGTTTAGTCCATGGTATTCTCAGCATCTTTATGTGCAACCACATATTGCTGTCTCAATTTTTTCTTTATCTGTGAGGAGATTTACCAATATGCTTTAACATCTCAGAGGACAGATATTACATATAAGTTCAGTTCAATTTGCTAAATACTTTGCTTAGATGTTGGAAGTCATCTTTAGCTATCCCAAATCTTTTTTTCTTCCCCTGATATGACAATACCTAGATAATTCATTTATATAGAGTGTTCCAATAACGGATGAAGTGTATCTGCTTATTTTTACACATTACATTTATTAGTGTTTTTATGCAAACATGAAGTTATTTAAATTCCTAATTATTAGAAAATGCAAATATTTTAGATTTTACTGCTTATAAACGCGTGAAATATACAAATAAGTTGATTGTAGAATGTCACAAAGTATTTCCGGAATTTAAATCCGATTAACGGAAATTTCTTTGTTGTATCTGCTTATTCTTACAATATGCATTCACCTAAGTTTTTATGCGTTTATAAAAGAAGTGTTTTAATACGTAAGGTGAATGGTAGAATTTTGCGAACGATTTCTGGATTTTCTGTCGTAATACAGGGAGTTCCTTTGTCTTTTTCGCTTATTTGTACATGATGTATTCACTAATGTATTTTATGCGAATATAAAGGAATGGAATTATTTCCCGAATACTTAGAGGATGTAAACCTTTTAGATTATTCTGCATATTGTTATGGTCCAATATCCTCACACCACTGTTATGGTCCAAGGTTAGGACCAAGGAAGAACAACACGAACACAAGAGTAGGAATAACAAAGATATATTACAACAGAATAATAATACAAGAAGTTGAAGGTGTTAGTATGACTGTCAGTCTGGTTTAGAGTGAACTACTATTGTCTCGACTCGCTCTCTCTCGACTCGTTACACTTCTTTCTCGTCTCTCTTGAGAGGCGCAGTCTTTATAGTATCAGGAAGAGTTAATCTTGTCGTCATAGGTAAGTTCCCATAACACATATAAACGTCTACAATATATAAATAAGATGAATTATATAATGTTATTTACGATTTCCGGCGATTCAATCGGATTAGAGGTTATTCCTGATACGTATCCTGTTATTTGTACAATATTCGTACAATAATTCTTTTACGCGAATAAAAGGGAACGGATATAATTATAGAACGGATATTTTGTTTAGTAATTTATTTAATTACTTCTTATTATGGGATGAACAACTTTCATTTGTACCTGCATATAAAAGTCAGCAATGTAAGAATAAGATGACAGGTATTTGTTGCGAAAGATTACCGGAATTTCGTTTGGATTAGAAGAACTGTCAACGTTTATTTGTACAATAATCATTCAGTAATAATTTTATAGGATTTTATGCGAGCAAGAAGAAAGGG
This sequence comes from Acanthosepion esculentum, assembly GCA_964036315.1. NCBI lineage: Eukaryota > Metazoa > Mollusca > Cephalopoda > Sepiida > Sepiidae > Acanthosepion > Acanthosepion esculentum. Next base: position 5,795,480 of record OZ038489.1, read on the forward strand.
ATTTACTTTCCTAATTATTAAAGAATGTAAATCGTTTAGATGATCCTAAATCAGTAACGATTTTATAGGAACATAAAAATGGGATATAGTTATATTAGGAAATTTAAAAAAATTAGATAATCCTTCATATAAATATCACCAATGTACAAATAAGATGAAACGTATTATGTTCATGAGCTTTTCCGAATTTTCGTTGGGATCAAACAAAGTTTTTAGCAGACTCCACTTATTTCTACAATATGTTTACTGTAATGATTATATCCGAACATAAAGAAAGGGATATACTTTCCAAATTATTAAGGAATGAAAATATTTAAATGATCCTTCATATAAAAATTCCCAATGTACAAATGACATTAAATGTATTATGTTGCGAAGATTTTGCGAATTTTCGGTCGTATCAAAATTCGATTTTTAGTGATCTCCGCTTATTTGTACATAATGTTTTTCACTAATGATTTTATATGAACATAAAGAAAGGGATATACTTTCCAAATTATTATGGAAAGAAATCCATTAAATGATGCCACCTATAAATATCCCCAATGAATAAATAAGATGGAATCTATTATGTTGCCGTGTTTTTTCCGGATTTTCGAGATCAAATGAAACTCCTATGTCCTCTCCATTATTTGAGCAATATATGTTTTGTAATGATTTCATACGAACATAAAGAAAGGGATATACTTTCCTAATTATAAGGGAACGAAAAACTTTAGATGCACCTGCATATAAATATCACAAAGGTAGAAATAAAATGAAAACTATTATTATGTTGCATAGATTTCATTTGTTCCTTTCTTGTTTCCGCTTTTTTTGCAGAACATGTTTTCAGTAACGATTGCATACGAACATAAAAGAAAGTGATATCGTTTCTCAATTATTAAGGAATGAAGACCTTCAGTTGATCCCGCATATAAATATCCCCAATGTACAAATAAAATGAAACATATTATGGGCGGATGTTTCCGGATCTTCGGTGTGACCAAATGAATTTGCCTAGAAGATTCCACTTAACTGTATAATATATTTTTGTAATGTTTTTATACGAAAAAAAATGATAGAGTTTTTCCTAATCAATAGGGATTGAATAACCTATCTAACATATAAATATCTAATGAATAAAGAATATGAAAGGTCATTAGTAATTTCCAGTTATTTGTTAACTGTGTTGATATTGTAGGAACAAAATCGGATAGAGTTTCAGAATTATTAGGGAATGGGGAACTTTAGATGATCATGCATATAAAAATTACAATGTAAAAATAAAATGAAATGTATTATCGTGCCGAGTTTTTCCGGATTATCGATGGGAACAATTGAATTTCCTTAGTAGAATCCATTTATTTATATAGTGTAACCCGGTGATAAGAGAGTTGTCGAGACCGAGAGAAAAAGTTTCTTATATCAGGGTTTCTCTTATATCCGGGTTTGGTCTATTATATATACATTAAAATAGGCTCTAATTTGGGACCAGAGAAAATCTCTCTTATATCCGGGTTTCTCTTATATCCGGGTTACGCTGTACAATATATTTTCTGTATTAATTTTATAGGAACATAAGGGATATAGTTTCATAATTAACAGAGAACGAAAATCTTTAGATGATTCCGCATATAAATATCACCATTGTACAAAGAATATGAAACGTAACATGTAGCGGAGTTTTTACGGATTGTCGGTGGTATTAAATGGTAGATTTGTAGGAGAAAAAAAATGATGATGAGGGTGGGATCAAAAAGTGCAGTGCGACGCTCGCCGGCAGTACACTTTATTTTTCTTCTTCTTCGGTCGCCTCAAGGAAATGGAATGCATGGCTCCATTTCTCGGCCGTTACACCGGGCAGTTGTGAAACAGACACCAACTCAGCCGCGCCTACTTCGACTTCCTCTTTGTCCGTCTCTCAATCCGTACATCCAACTTTAACACACGCAGTCCGCCGAATGACTTGACGCTCTTGCTATTCAAAGACGGCCAAAATTTGCATGTGTGCAAATATCGTCTGGTTTTGGACGAGATAGGCGCGCATAAATTGTGTCTTCAATAGCGGCCATATTTCTTTTATCATCACTTTGCAGGCAAGACACGTTCGCTCTCGTTTCGAATTCCGAAGTAAGTCATGTCTTTCGTTAGAAGATTCCACTTTTGTGTACAAAAAGTTTTCAATTATGATTTTATACGAACATATAAATGGGATATCCATTCCAAATTATGAGGAAATGAAAATCTTTCGATCATCCTGCCCATATATATCGCCAATGTAGAAGTTTGATGAAACGTATTAGGATGCGGATGTTCTCCGGATTTTTGGTCAAATGAAGTTATTTAGCAGATTCCACTCATATCCAAATTTATAATTATCAATAAAATACCTTAGGGTGAATAAAATTTTTTCCTAGATGGTCGGGAAGGGGGTCTTTTATTAGTAAGATCAAAAATTATTTTAACCCCAAAAACAATAGACAAAAAATATTTTTATTAAAAAAAAATCAGGTGAGTCACTTTTATCGAACAGCACTGTATTATGTTGCGGTGCTTTTCTGGATTTTCGGTGGGATCAAATTAATTTCCTTAGTTATATCCACTTATTTGTAGAATATGTTTTCTGTAATGATTTTTTACGAACATAAAATATGGATATAGTTTCCTAAGTATTAGTGAATGAAAATCTTTTACATGTTCCTACATATAAATATGTATATTTACTCTCCAAGATTAACAGAAGAATCGTGCTAAACTGATCATAATCGAAAATGACATGTTCATAGCTAAATATCGGAAGCACATGAAAGATTGGAATTAAGTTCATATCTCTTTCGCTCTCTCTCTCTCTCTCTATATATATATATATATATATATAGAGAGAGAGAGAGATGGATAGATAGATATAGATTATTCTAAGATCATTTAAAACTTATTCAAGATGATCTTCGCCCTCTCTAACCTTTTAACATTCTGTCCTAGAGTAAAATGGTACGATGCACGTTTCACGTGAGATTCATTTTTCAATTCTTTTTTTCACTGCTCTTTGGACTGTCATAGCTGAAACTCTTCTCCCATGTGCCAAATATCTTATGGATTGAGTTGGATTTTTCTACTTGATCTCTTTAGCTCTAGGTCCAAATTATGACCCCTCTTCACGGTGTGACCTCATGATCCAGTTTTTCTCTGTACTGTTACCTCTTTTTAAAACTTATTCACCGTTCTCTTGATGGTTCTTGGAGAGGTTTTGTAGTTGGAAGCCAGAGTATAATTGTTGACCTCATTACTGAAGGCCTAATGATCTTTTACCTCTCACCATTGCTCAGTTGGGAATGACACAAAACAAATTTGAGTCTGCTCGCCTTTTAGCTGAATAACTCAAGGTGTTTTTCAGTGATTCTTATGACAAATGGTGTCAAGATCAAAACATGGAAATATAAATTCAATTAGTTCATTTATATATATATATATATTAAATATTTTGTGTGATGGTCAGTTATGTTGTTACATAATTTGGGAAATGTTGCTATTGCACTTGGTATATTGTGAAATAGACATCCGAGTTTATGATTCCTCAATGACTTAATCTTAATCATTTTTCACATTATTTACATTATTCGGACTATTGTGCTCATCTCTGTCGCCATATTTATTACAACGTTTCAACCGTTGTACGCTCCAGCCTTCTTCAGGTGGTTTGAATGTCGAACTGGACCCTTTATTTCGCTCACTGGGGTAGACTGTTCTAGTTCCACGTGCCATGTTTTTTTTTGTGGATATCAGTTATCTTCTGTTAATTTCCCTCTGAAAGTTCTGCACTGCCTTAACCGGGTATTGAACTCACACTCTTTGGGTCCTGTCACTGGATCTGACTAACGCTTTCATCCACTATGCCATGTGTCTTTGAGGGTTTAGTTCGACATTCCAAGCACCTGAAGAAGGCCGGAGCGTACAACGGTCGAAACGTTGTAATAAATATGGCGACAAAAATGAGGAGGACAATATTCCGAATAATTTAAATAATATACATAATACCTCATCTCAGAAATAAGACAGATACTGAAAGGCCGAAACGTTGTAATAAATATGGCGACAAAGATGAGGACAATATTCCGAATAATGGAAATAGTGTACATAATACCTCATCTCAGAAAATTAGACAGATACTGAAAGGCCGAAACGTTGTAATAAATATGGCGACAAAGATGAGGACGATATTCCGAATAATGTAAATAATGTACATAATACCTCATCTCAGAAATATAGACAGAACCATATTTCACTTTTACTCTCCAAATTAAAAGCCTAGGAGACAATCGATGTTTTTTTTATATTCACCCCAGAACAAAACCATGGATGGTGGGATCTCGAGATAGATGGTGACAGGGTAAGAAGCTGTTTATGCGGTTATGAAGAGAAGATAACAGTAAATCCTAGACATGTTGGGGTTTTAATGATCGGGAAAACATAGTCTATGGAGTCGGTTCCACAAGGCAGTGGTTCGTGGGAAGAAGTTGTTCGAATGGAAATTATTTCTCACCAATGGAATACGGAGGGAATGTGGGTGGTTTGCTAAATTGTGAGTAGCATGATGGGTCCTCAACATGCAGGCTTGAACTGGCGGAACCAAGGAAGATAATTCGTCCGATCACTTTCCATAGAATTAGCTACAGAGCAACAAGAGGCTTGGCACATCCAGTCTGTGAGAGAGAGGTTAGCTGGAGGAAAATAATGTGTCACCCACACGGACTTTGAGACGCTTTTTAACTCTGGAGAGTGAAGACTGGTTAGCGTCCGCCTAAATCTGACAACAGTACTCCATTTTTGGTTTGATCTTGCTCTCCTAAAATTAGAGGATAGCACGAAGTTAGGTACTTCCTGCATACAGGGAACCGACCATTCTTTCTGCTTCCTTAGTGATGGGTCTTATGTACGAGTTACCTGTGGTTAGGGGGTGTGTTTAAGGCCCTCAAGGAACGAAGCCTGCCAGAGGGGGGACAGTCATTCATCGTGAATGGTGGGAGTTCAGGGTTTCATCAGTGGTGATGGAATGTAACTAGTTTGCTTTTTGGAGGCATTGAATGTATCCTGCCAGTTTTTCCTCCACTAAAAGTTAGAGCTAGATCGGATGAGAGATCAGTTGCTAATCTGTGGACATCAGGAGTTCTGGAGGTACACATATATATGGTTGTATCATCTCCATAGATATTCGCAAATAATCTGAGTATGCTCTTAGGCAGATCATTTATGTAAAATAAAAAGAGGGTTAATCTGAGAACTGACCTCTGAGGGACGCCTGCATCGATTGCTAGGGGTACGCGGGACTACCCCTTTATAACTAGCTTCAGGGAGGACTTTATAATGTGAAATACTCTTCCAGTAATTCCATAGTTGGAGAGTTTGGGCTACAAAACTTTGTGCCACACCTCGTCAAAAGCCTTCGAGCTATCTAATGCTATGTTCCTCGGGTTGTCAAGGGCCTCAATGATTCTGTGAGTAATTTCATTAGATTGTTGCAACGGTGTAATTAGGAACATGAGGCGATACATGTTATGAGGATATTTAGGATAGAAATGCCATGTTTTAATAGATGTTTGTTATCAGTTATCTCCTGTTAATTTACCTCAGAAAGTTCTCCACTGCCTTAACCGGGTATACCAGACATCCATTAAAACATGGCACGTGGAACTAGAACAGTCTACCACAGTGAGCAAAATAAAGGGTTCAGTTCGACATTCCAACCACCTGAAGAAGCCCGGAGCGTACAACGGCCGAAACGTTGTAATAAATATGGCGACAAAGATGAAGACAATATTCAGAATAATGTAAATAATAGAGAAAATATTTAATCTAAAATTTAAAAGAAATGGTTCTGTGTGATTACAAATGAATATTTGCGAACCTGGTTTGTTCATGAGCGATTTGTTCGTGCTTGAGTGCGTAATAATAAACCACAGGGTGAAGGAATTTGAGACCAATGGCTTCCTTTAGTTGCACTTTTTATACTATATCAATGTCAGGTCTGTTTCACCGTTGCTTGTACGGCGGGCTTTGTCTTATTTGTCTTCTTTTTTTAAATATCTTTTCTAAGCTATTACACTGCCATTCGTTTAACGAAGTTACCGAAAATAGTAGCGTACAATTCCGACAAGGGAGACGGTCACGTTCAGAAAGTAACTTGTTGGTGAACAGCGAAGCAATCATCGTCTCGGCATGGTGCCCTGCCTGGAAGCCAGGGGAAGCGAGGGAAAAATATTTAAAAGGGATGGGGGCAATGTGGGTTTTAAAGAGGACGAGAAAGAACAGGTGCGTGAGGAGATGAATGAATAGAAAGCAAGAACAAAAGGGAAGTGGGAAAAGATGAAAGGAAGGAGAAGAGGAAGGAGAAGAAAGATGAACGGGAGAAGCGGGCAAGAAAAAGTGGAAGAACAGGTGAGATGAAAATGAAAGAAGAGAAAAGAAAGAACGGAAGAGAGAGAGAGAGAGAGAGAGAGAGAGAGAGAGAGAGAGAGAGAGGGAGAGAGAGAGAGAGAATGGAGAAAGAAAAAAAACAAAAAGATGGGGAAGAATAGAATGAAGAAAAATGGAAGCAAGAACAGGGAAGGAAAAGAGCGGTGAAGTAGAGAAAGGAAGGAGAGAAAGAAAGTTGGGAAAAATTAAAGTAGAGGAAAAAAGGAGAATACAGAGGAAAGGTCACAAAGGAAGGAGGAAATGGGGGAAATGGTGAAGAAAGAAAGAATGAAAGAACGAAAAAGAAAAAAGATAGAGTGGAATAGTGAAAAGAAAGTCGAAAGGAATAAAAGGAAGGTGAAAAAGAAATGAACTGGAAGAAAAGAGAGAAAAGAAAGGAAATGAAAGAAAAGAAAAGAAAGACAGAAAGAAAGAAAGAAAGAAAGATAGAGAAATAAAGACAAAGAAAAGAAATGAACAAAGTAAGGTAAAAAATGAAAGAAAGGACAAAGGTAATATAGGTGTGAAATGAAAAATGGAGAGTGCAGTGAAGAAAGAAAGACGGAAACGTATAAAGAAAGAAACGTTGAAAGAAAGAAAGAAACGTTGAAAGAAAGAAAGAAATGTAGGAAGAAAGAAAGAAACATTGAAACAAAGAAAGACACGTAGAAAGAAATAAACGTTGAAAGAAAGAAAGAAATGTAGAAAGAAAGAAACATTGAAACAAAGAAAGATACGTAGAAAGAAAGAAACGTTGAAAGAAAGAAAGAAACGTTGAAAGAAAGAAAGAAATGTAGAAAGAAAGAAACATTCAAACAAAGAAAGATACGTAGAAAGAAAGAAACGTTGAAAGAAAGAAAGAAATGTAGAAAGAAAGAAACATTGAAACAAAGAAAGATACGTAGAAAGAAAGAAACGTTGAAAGAAAGAAAGAAATGTAGAAAGAAAGAAACAAAGAAAGATACGTAGAAAGAAAGAAACGTTGAAAGAAATAAACGTTGAAAGAAAGAAAGAAACGCTGAAAGAAAGAAAGAAATGTAGAAAGAAAGAAACATTGAAACAAAGAAAGATACGTAGAAAGAAAGAAACGTTGAAAGAAAGAAAGAAATGTAGAAAGAAAGAAACATTGAAACAAAGTAAGATACGTAGAAAGAAAGAAACGTTGAAAGAAAGAAAGAAATGTAGAAAGAAAGAAACATTCAAACAAAGAAAGATACGTAGAAAGAAAGAAACGTTGAAAGAAATAAACGTTGAAAGAAAGAAAGAAACGCTGAAAGAAAGAAAGAAATGTAGAAAGAAAGAAACATTGAAACAAAGAAAGATACGTAGAAAGAAAGAAACGTTGAAAGAAAGAAATAAACGTTGAAAGAAAGAAAGAAACGTTGAAAGAAAGAAAGAAATGTAGAAAAAAAGAAAGAAACGTTGAAAGAAAGCAAGAAAGAAAGAAAGAAAAAAGTCAGGGATCAAAGAAAATAAGCGAGAAAGGAGAAGGGAGTAAAAAAATTGGAGATATAGAAAAGGAATCCGGGCCAAAGAGGGAAAACATGGAAACGGGAGAGGAAATGTGAAAGTGACTGAAGTCGGATAACAACGCGAGCGTGCACAGCTACAAACACCTACATACCTACAGATGTACATACATTTATGTTTCAGTGTCTTTGTAAGTCTTTACTCACAAACAACCACCTCTTCCAAACGAACGACCTATTGGTCGGAAACGTTATTACGACAATAAAAGAACAGTCAAGTCTTTTTTTTTCTCTCAAAAATAATTATCAATCTGCACACGCATAGGTGAACACACGCATGAAACTACAATTATTCGCAATGTGTATGTGGGACTGTGCCCATGTTCGTGTACATAATACCATATATCATTCAACATTACATATAGCCCTTTTTATTTTACACACACACACACACATATATGTAAATTTATAGTATTCAACTCAATGTTTTTTCAATAAAATCTTTTGGCAAATTTTTCAGAATATACGGACATTTATATTATAAATGTATCTAGTGTGTTTCAGCTTATAAAACTGTTTTTATTAGGAACATTTACAATAATTTATTTGGTGTTCATTATGCAACTCTAGCATTGCTCATCATATCGTAAATACGTATTTTATTATAGTTGTGTATTTGGGTAGCAATCATTCTTTAATATATGTTTTGTTGAACAAGACTATATTTTTCATATTAATTATATTTTCTCCCATGCGTCAAAAAATGTTCTCTTTTCTGGATTCTTTAGTTGTCCTAAAGTTACTGTCTGCATATTTCAGATCAAATATTATGTAATTACTTGCATCATTTACATTATTCGGACTGTTATGTTACTTTATTTCGTCCAGCGGAGTAGATTGTTCCACGTCAAAATTGTCTCAGTTATTTCCCTTTAACTCAACTCTCCAAGTTTTGTTTCACCACAGCTGTAGACTGGTATTGAACTCACAATTCTTTTGGGTTTAGTCACTAGATGTAACCAACGTCTTTATCCACTGGACCATGTGTCCTTGACAACCTTTGCGTACGAATTTTTCGGACTTATAAACCTAATGCTCATATTGAAATTAATTCTGTTATTATCATTGCATTTTTTACCAGAGCTTATATTGCAATTTTTGTTGTTATTCATTGCTTTTCTCTCGCACTTCTTATTACTGGTTCCCATATTGGATTCATTTCTATGCTGGCTATTCTGGCCTAGCATATGTGCTGATGCCTTAAGTTTCCGTATTTTATTTGAAATAATAGACAGAGAGCATCACTAGAAAATACTGGAAATAACTGAGACACCCAGAAGAGGTATGACACGTGGAACTAGAACAATCTACTCCTGTGAACGAAATAAAGGATTCGATTTAAAGTTCCTGTCACCTGAATTTTTTTTTTTTAATGAAAGCTTTTATCACTTTCAAACGCTTTTAGCCTTGGGGGTATATTGGGGGTATAAGTTACTAATATTAATAAGTATATTATAGTAATGGATAGCGACTCGGATTGAGGAATCGGAGAGCTGAGTTCGCATCCCAGACGCATCCATTACATTCACTTATGTGATAATACCTTTGGGAAAGGTATGAATCCTCTTCCTCTCCCTCCCCATCTATAGGTAAATTGCAAAACAGACTGGGTTCTATAATATTGGATGGCATCTGGTCTACCTCAGAAAGAAATGGCAACGTACTACGGGAAAAATCTGCCTCGTCAGTCATGTATCGAAAGATACATGATGGCCTAAGCGGGTATTACACATGGCACATAACTGACTGATATTATAGTATAGTTATTGGTATTTATTTAAAATCCAGATGTATGTATACGTATAAATGTTACAATGGACCATAAAAAAGCCATATTTCTAAATTACGAAAAACAAGACCAGTTTTCAAAGGACAACAAAAAGAGGAATTGAAAATGTTGTCGTGATAAGAAAAATGAAAAATGCATGATTTTAAGAATGTCAGAAAAAGATATTTGAGAAAAAAATAGATCGACGACCAAGAAAACATTTGATTAATCTTGTGTTTCTAAAGAGAGGAGGGTTTGGTTTGATTTGGGTTGTTTTGTTTCACGGCATATCAACACCTCAATGGGTTATTTAATGCTGACAACATTTTTATTGCTGTTAATATTTTTTCCAAAATTCATTGCTGGTAATATTTTTTCCAAAAAATATATTGCTGTTAGTATTTTTTTCACAAATGTCTTGCTGGTATTAAAACCTATTTTTACACTTTCATAGTGTAAAAATCGGTTTTAGTTAGTGGGTTAACCATTTCCCCATAGTTGGGACCCTAACAAGTGCTACCACCCCGGCTCAGGGTGGACCTGGGAATACTAGTAATGAATAGGTGGTTACAGGCTTAAAGAGAGGAGGATTGAGAAATTATAAAACCATTGACTAAAAACTATCAAGACACCAAACTACCACTTTAAGTCACGAAGAGGAACGGAGTGAAGAGGTACATAAAAACTAAAAAAGAAATGGTTCTATTGAAAGCTAAACTATATTCGATGGACGTGAGAGTTGACTTAGAGGCTGTAGTCTTTATGCAAATAGACAACCAAGACAATTTAGTAGACGACTGTGGAGTAACGTTTTGGGCTAGTATTATGGGTAGCAAAAATATAGTTCCATTCAAAGTTGATAATGGTATAAAGATAAATGTAGAGAATGATTTTAACTTCTTGGATGTTCTTTTGATTGGTACGTCAAGATCAAGAAGCCTTAAGCTTATATTCATAAAAGTCAATGTCACTTCAGTCTTCAAAGCTAACTTTTACTTAAGTTGCCAGAAATGTTTCAAAGACATCAAATTAATTGAATAACTTACAAACTCCAGATATTAATTCAGTAGAAGAACTATGTTCCACCATTAAAACATATTTTTTACAATAATATTCAGCTTGTTTAAGATGCAAGAAGCACTCGAAGAAGATGGCCAGTGAGTAAGATTCACGGTTTATGGCGAATATGTTGGAAAGATAACAGTTAACCCTAGACTTGTATAGATTAAGATTCTTGTAATCGGGTAAACATCCTCTTGGGAGTCGGTTGGGAAGAAGCTAATCTACTGGGACTAATATCTCACCAATGAAATACGAAGGGAATGAGGATAGCTCGCTACAATGGGCGTGGCATAGTTGAATTTAGTCATGAATGTTAGAATTTGGGGTGCTGAGTAATATAGTTCATCTGAACACTTTCCATAAAAATATCGACATAGTAGTAAGAGGTTGCAATAATTCGTCTATAGGAAAGAAGGTGGAAAATAATTCATCACCCACGAGGACGCGGAGTAGCTTTTGGGCTCTATCGAAATTGGAAAGTGAAGTTTTGGGCATGCCCTGCCTAGATATAACAGAGGTACTCTATTTTCGACCTGATCTGGCTCTTGTAAAGGCAGAGGATATCAGGTGGAACCAAGTGGAACGGTACACGGAACTGACCATTTTTCAAGAATCTTTCGCGTCGGATTGTTTGCAACAGTTCCACTTGAGGTCAGTCCCAATAGGCACTCAAAGCACGAGAACTTCCTGCTAGAACACCCATGAATCGTTCGGTCATGATGGATCATCACTTGTTTGATTTCTATGAGGTCTGAGCAAAAAGTATCGGATCTTTTGCTAGGGTAACCGGAGCTGAAATCCGCAGAGTGAAGCCGCTTGGCGCAGATTGACCTTTAAATCTGTTGCCCATACACAACATTCTCGTTCACTTGGCTTGTGAAGCAGATTCTGTCGAAGTACATCATTCCCTGACAACCACCACATTCACCAGATCTCGCCCTTGAGACTTCTTTCTCTTCAAAAATCGAATCCCACTTGAAAAGAAACGGGAAAAGAAATGAAAGAGAATGCAACGAGATAACTGCTCGCTAGACTCTTAAAAAAGGGCTCGCAGATATGAAAAAAAAAAACTGGATAAAAAGTGTAGCTTCAAAAGGGAAATACTTTGAATGAGATTAAATACCGAATTGATATATTTAGTAGTTTTCTTTCTATAGCATCAGTTCCAATACCTTTTGATCACACGTCGTATGAGAATTAGGCGTAGTATCCAAGCAAAGAAGATCTCTGGGGAGCAATAAGAAAGGCCGCAAGCAAAATTTAAAAAGAAGATAAGTTAAACGCAATTATTGAAAGACTAAATGTCAAGGGGCCTATATTAACATGTGAACAGATTTATTCTGATATATGGAATACTGTGTTCATGAAATATATATTTCTATAGTCTTTATGATTTGACTTTATTTATAAATTAAAACATTGCTCCGCTTGGCTTTTTTTAAAACAATAAAAAATATCAAAACAACATATCATCAACCTTTGTAAGAAACAGAGAGATCAGCATCCGAAACTCGATATATTGGATATATAAATATAAGTATTTGTTTATATCTCCGAGATGAGCTATTATGATTACTTGCATTATTTACATTATTCGGACTCATCTTCATTGCCATATTCAAAATGTATCGGCAGAGTGGATAAAGATGTTGGTTAGATCCAGTGACTAGACTCAAAGGGGTTGTGAGTTCAGTACCAGGCCACGGCAGGGGTGAACCAAAATTTAGAGAGTTGAGGGAAATAACTGATTCCTCCGGAAGAGGCATGTAACGTAGAACTAGAACAATCTGATTCTCATATTGTATTCATTTCTATGCTTCGTCGACTCAGGAGATTTTTGTGGCCTAGCATATGTACTGATTCCTTACGTTTTCGTATTTCATTTGAAATGATAGACAGAGAGCATCACTGGAAAATACTGGAGACACCCGAAAGAGACATGGAACTAGAACAATCTTCCCTGCTGGACGAAATAAAGGGTTCGGTTCGAAATTCCAGTCACCTGAAGAAGGCCGGAACGTACAACGGTCGAAACGTTGTGAATATGACAATGAAGGTGTGGATAACAGTCCGAATAATGTAAATAATTGAAGTAAATATAAGTATATTCGAATAATAATGACAACATCAGTAGAAAGGTAATGACGAAAAACATTGATTTACATAATAAAATCTTTGGCTTCCTCAGGTTAGAATGAAAGAAATACAAGAATATATGTGAGAAAAATCCCTTGAACCTCAGAAGATAACTTGTAATCATAAATTAAATTAAACTAGATGCCTTATCACAAGCAATGTCCAACCATGCGAGAGTGTCTGCCCACCTGTTTGTATGTTTCATATCAGAGACGTTTGGTGTGGTTGGATTTTAAATCTATCCACCTAAACTGGAGAGTTTATATATATATATATATACATAGCTATATATATATGTCTACATACATGCGCACCCACCCAGGCATATACATTTATTAGTGACTTTTTGATGTATACTTCTGCATACCTGTCTATATTTATGAGATGAGGTATTATGTACAATATTTACATTATTCGGATTATTGTCCTCATCTTTGTCGCCTTATTTATTACAACGTTTCGGCCTTTCAGTATCTGTCTATATTTCTGAGATGAGGTATTATGTACACTATTTACATTATTCGGATTATTGTCCTCATCTTTGTCGCCTTATTTATTACAACGTTTCGGCCTTTCAGCATCTGTCTATATTTCGGAGATGAGGTATTATGTACACTATTTACACTATTCAGATTATTGTCCTCATCTTTGTCGCCTTATTTATTACAACGTTTCGGCCTTTCAGCATCTGTCTATATTTCTGAGATGAGGTATTATGTACACTATTTACATTATTCAGACCATTGTCCTCGTCTTTGTCGCCATGTTTATCACAATGATAAATATGGTAACAAAGATGAGGACAATAGTCCGAATGATGTAAATATTGTACTTCTACATACATGTACACATATATATGTATGTGTGTGCGTGTGGTATTTTCTAGGTTTACGTATTTGCGTAGTTGGGTGCTTGTGTTTTGGCTAGCGGCATATCAATGCCTATGGTTTATTTAATTCCCAAATCTAAATATCTTTTACGTAATTTTATTTTTGGTGTGGGAGGGGAGATAATAATGATTTAGTTATGCAAATCTTAGAAAGCTGGTTGGGAAAAGGTTGACACGTACCTTTCGCAAGGGTATAACGAAAATAATTCGACTTAGAAGTCGGCTCTCCGATTAACAATTCCGAGCATTATTGATTGCACCACCCGCACATCCACGCTAACATCCATTGTATTCCCATGCGATTAACCATCTAGGCACTGACAAGGCTTTACGTTTATCAACTTCCGGTATCATATAGAATCCTGTGTTTCAACGAGATGTCGCCCTAAACAGTATTTGCTTGGAAATGGAAATAGCGTCGGCCAGTTTAGATTGAAAAATGCCTCAGGAACCGAACCTGTATATCTGTAATAATACTGTAAAACGCTTTAAAACGCAATGTTAAGTGAAGCCCTTACAGCGATGTTGTAGACCAATATCTAGAAAGCAAATCCCACAAACCATTACTACCGTAGTGAGGTTGGCTTCAAGCTTGTACCCCACAGATTTGATTTGTGCCAGACTTCGTTAATTTTAGCGGATATCAATAAAAAAAAAAAACTAAAAAAAAAAACTTGTGATGTCTAGTATACTAACTTTTGCTCATTTGTGCCCCTTTAGTCGATCGGTCAGTCATCGATTGTCGCGACTGTTCGTCGCCGCCCGCTTCCTGAGAAACTTTATGAAATGACTTTGAAGAAAAAGACGTGGAGTAGTTTCTCTCGTTTCATTGCTTGTGGGGAATGTATCGATTTCCTTTAGCGGGCAGATCGATGTCTTATTACTGAAAAATCAGTTGGTCAAAAAAAGAATTTCTTTTAAAGAAATCGATGCATCACATTATATTTCTTTATCATTATACATATATAAGTACATACAAAGTTGTTTCCATGAGTAAATAACTCGTATATAATAGATGTGTACGCCTGATTTTTGTATATATACTAGAACTGTTACTCGACATGCCGTGGGCCAGGTGTCTGTTCCTTTGTTTTGATGCACTAAACCGCCATTTTAAAATTGTTTTTTTTTACTCTTGTTCCACCAATATAAGGCCCAAGAGCCACTCTATATAGAAAAATACTGAAAGAGTTTGTATGTAGATAACGTTTGACGCGAGACTTGAAGACGTTAATGTTGTAATTCGTCCTGAGTAAGACGATAAACTACATCCGAGAGCAAGGCCTCTGATCAGGATGTTTTGAGGAGCGTTGAACTACCTCTTAGTTACTGGTGTTCCCAGGTTCAACCTGACTCGGGGTGGTAGCACCTGATAGGGAAAATAGTTAACCCCCAAAATGGACTTAAAAGACTACGAAAATGTAAAAATAGGTTTTAATACCAGCAATACAATTGTTAAAGGAAAATTATTGCCAGCAAAACATTATTACTAGCAATATATTTTTTGAAAAAATATTACCAGCAATAAAAATCTTGTTGGCATTAAATAACCCATTATAAGGTTATAATGATCGTGGAAGCATCCTCTCAGGGATTTCTTCCACAAAGTAGCAATTCTCAGGAAGAAGCTGTCTCAATGGAACGTTCTTCATGCTAAGGATATACGAATATATAATGAGGGGGATTTGAGCCTGTATACGAGTCATGGTGAGTCTGAATTAGTGCAACTAAGGAATGTAGATGAAACTTGACAGCTCAGGAAGACGGTCCATCTAGGGAAAGGATAACTCCGATTTAAAGCCTCCGCTGCCTTGTGGTCATATCCAAAAACAAGGAAAAGGCTATGGAAGTAAATCGAGACAGAAAATCTGGATTGGAGCCCCGAAAGCGGTTGACTGTCAGCACGGACAATTTTTCGGTACCACATCCATTTATCATTCTGTGTGAAAGAAAACTTTAAATTCAAACCACCTACTGCCTTGTAGGTTTTACCTCTTTAACTTCTTAGAGGAGGGACAGGGTAACCTCAAAATTCCCATTGCAAAAGGAACCTGCAAGTCATTGCAATATTCTGTCTTGAATGTCACCATGTACCACAATTGTGAGATGAAGTAGAGTGGTGGTCACAGAAGAGCAAAATGCTCTAGCTGAATGCGCTAACCAGTGTTTTTTTGGCAATTTCCTATACCACAAAATTATCATAATTACATCAGTTCTTCGCATATAAAGATTTTGTTTATCCTTTACTTCATGTATAGCTGCATGTCGGTCATCCCAGTGCAAGAGAGACAAGGAAAATGAGGTCGAATAACAGGTAAATTTTCAATCTAACGAGCGAGAGCAGACAATAAGAAATAGACTAAGTCCAAATACTATATAAACAGAAATATATTAAAATAATTGTCGGACTTAGTCCATTTCATAATATATGATGTCATTTGTTTAAGTTAAGATACACTTCGAGCAGATATGAGCGCTCGAGAGAAATCATGGGGAATTTGTATTTTAAAAACAGTAATTTGACCTTGTTAACCATATATATATATATATATATATATATATATATATATATATATATATATATATATATATATATATATATATGTATGTATGTATATATACAGGGTAGGATGGATAAAGTGTCGTCTAAACTACGCAAAAATGAAAATAGCACTAACATTTCATTTTAAAACCTATATTTACCAAAATTACACAAAAATATCGTGATATACTGTACAGTAAATTTATTCTATAAAATCGCCATTGGTTTCAACCCTGGCCTCAAAACGACTTCGGAATCTCCTGCAACTCTTTTCGACGGTTTCCTTGTTTAAATTGGTGAATGCTGCCATAATCCTTGCCTTCTGTTCATTGTTGGGTTATAAGGACTTTTGTTGATCTCTCGCTCAACTGCGCTCCACATATCATAATAAAAGAAGGGTTGCAGTCTGGGGAGTTAGCCGGTTAGATATATGGTGTAAGTAGTCGCAGAAATTGTATGACAGTCATAACTGGGTTCTCCTGTTTGTGTGCCACGGTGCAGAGTCCTGTTGTCAGACATAGGATCTACCAGCAGACACCCTATTGACTTAGGCTAGCACTAGCTCCTCAAGGACTCCGTGCTGAGTTTCAGGCCATGTAGGAAGATGAATTAAGAAATAAAATTGCCATCACTAGTGATCACTCCAAACACCATCGAAATCGCCATTAAACTTACTTATCCAACTCTTTCAAATCCTCTGCTTTCTCCTCAGATTGACACCAAAACACCCTGAAATATTGAAGCTTCCGGCGCAAATAAGAATTAGTACAGCACACAATTCCCAAATTTCTGGCGGAGTGAATTGCGTCATTGCGTTCTTTTTCTCACAGACTGTTTCCAACTGACCCTAGTGTACAGTCGATAAAATCAAAAACAAAGAACGCGCATGCGCAAAATTAAAAATATAAAATGGCGACAACTTACCCATCGCACGCCGTACACAATAAATGAAAAAATTTTGAGGTCACCTTACATTTCTTTAAAAATCACATTAAAATGAGATATATTTTGTAATTTTTTTCTTAAGCAAAAAATAAAACTACAGTCAATTTGTTTTTATTTTTCGGCCTTTCCCCGGGCTCCTCTTATTACCAGAAAGTTCTCAATTGGAGTAGTCTGTCCACAATACATTTTGCTAAATTATAAATATTTTGTATGAGAAACATTATATTTTGTCTTTTCCCTTATACCCTCAGTAGGTATTTTGAGATTACCAACATTTTCAACTAGGTTAAATGTTAATACAGGTCCTAAATTTTAACTCAGCACTAACAAATGTTGTGAACAAATCTGTCACTGTCTCCGTTAGAAGAAAAAATATTACTTTATTTTTTAATCTTGAAGAAATTAGCAAACAATAGAAAAATCAAACTATCTAAGCAATGAGGTAAGGGCTACTCTCAAAGACAAATTGCCAAGAAGTGTGTGGTGTGCAATATTCATTATGAAGGTAGTTAAAAACTGGTGCAACTGTTGACAAAAAAGACTTGGGGCACCATATATGATAACTGTTACTGCAAATGAATATTGATTATTGAGAGTAACAGAAATAGAAAGAAAACGACTCCAGAGTTGTCAACCGAACTTAATTTCTCTCGACAGAAGCCAGTATCGCTCTTAATTGTGAAAAATCTACTTAGACCATCGGGGTTCACTGTGACTATTGTGAATATATATATATATATATATATATATATATATATATATATATATATATATATATATGTATATGTGTGTGTGTGTGTGTGTGTGTGTGTGTGTGTGTGTGTGTGTACCGAGTGTATCTTATTCCAGGATCCTTCTCCAACTTATTCAAGATGATATTCGCCCTGTCTAACCTTCTAACATTCTGTCCTGGAGTAAAATGGTGGCTCACACTTTACACGTACGAATTATTTTTCAATTCTTTTTTCATTGCTTTTTGCACTGCTATAGATGAAACGTTGAAATGATGATCCCTCTTCCTGTTGTGATTTCCTGATTCAGTTTTCCTCTCTTTTTAAAACTTATTCACGCTTCTCTTGATGATTCTTGAATGGACTTTGAAGATAGAAGCCACAGTATTAATTTTAGGAGAATTACTGAAGGTCTGAATGATCTTTTCCCTCTCACCATCACTCATTCGGGGAGACAGTGGGTGTGACACAACACGATTTAACCTCTTTGCGGCTGAATAAATCAAATTGTTTTTCAGTGATTCTTACGACAAATGATATCAAGATGCCTAATCGTCTTATCTGAAACATTAGCTAAACATTTTGTGGGATAGACAACTATGCTGTAATATATATATATATATATATATATATATATATATATATATATATATATATATATACGCTATCCCGTGCAGCTGCAGAAAGAAATCTAAAGGAGAGACAGGCCGCCCGCTTAAGGTAAGACTTCAAGAAAACCAGAAAGCTGTAACACGAGGGAAAGTGGAAAAATCAGGCGTGGCTGACCACATATGGAGAGAGAAGGGAGATCACCGCTCTCTGTGGTATCAGGTTGAGATAATAGACAAGGAACACCATAAAAATCTCCTGAGCCGACGAAGCATAGAAATGAATACAATATAGGAACCAGTAATAAGGAGTGCCAGGGAAAAGCGATAATAACAAGAAAGTTGCAATATGAGCTCTGGTAAAAACTGAGTGATAACAGAAAAATTGCAATATGAGCACTGGTAAAAATGGTTGCTGAAGACATTACGTTTATAATACCCAGAAATTCATACACAGATTTCCACAAGGGCCCATGGCACAGTGGAAAAAGGCGTTGGTGAGATCCACTGACAGGACCCAAAGAGTGTGAGTTCAATACCCGGTTAAGGCAGTGGAGAAGTTTCAGAGGGAAAAATTAACAGGTGATAACTGATAACTGACATCCATTAAACATGGCACGTGTAACTTGAACAGTATACCACAGTGAGCGAAATAAAGGGTTCAGTTCGACATTCCAACCACCTGAAGAAGGCCTGAGCATACAACGGCCGAAACGTTGTAATAAATATGGCGACAAAAACGAGGACAATAGTCCGAATAATGTAAATAATGTACATAATACCTCATCTCAGAAATATAGACAGATATTGTTGGGCTTAGACAAAAGTAGATTTAATTCTAATTAATAAATATTAAATTATGCTATAAAATTTAAAATTCAATATTACCAATTTTAAATCTTAAATTTAATCTATATTAAGTCTAAAATTATAAAGTTATTTAAAGAAGAAATCGAGTAAAAAAGTACATATGCTTTTCTATTTATTTTGTTTTTATTGAAATTAAGTTGGAATAAACGTTAAGATCCAATGCTGGTCTGAACTTCATGACAACATAGATACATTTGAAGAACATGGGCAGCGAAGGATGAATTCTTGCAAAGGACGATAAATGCACAATCAGATTATAATACATATACACGCTTAAAAATAATGTTTCTAATATTTTTTAACTAACTTTTCGTATTGTAAATATATTTTCCCATGTCTAACATTAGCCATTTTGAAAAGTTTTTGTCCTCACTACACACACACACACACACACACACACACAAACACACACACACACACATATATATATATATATATATATATATATATATATATATATATATATATACTAGCAGTCTTCCTCCGATTGATATCGCTTCGCAAAGTAAGATATATTCACTACTTCAAATATTTGAAACAAAAATTTTAAATGACCATTTCATTGATAAATTATCTTGTTATAGGTAAAGAAAGTTTTACAAATAGATGCCAACTTGTTGAAGGCCATGTAAAATGCAAATTTCAAGCACTTTTCTGCACTATATAAGACAATATTCCTAAGCAGAACTCTTTTGGATGTGAAAATCAAAACAATCCTCGAATAAAAGAACACTAATGAAAGACAGTTAATTAATGAAATATACTTCTTAAAATCAGTATGCAAATTAGGTAAACTGAAGAGTGATATCACCTAGCGGTAGGTAATATATAATACAGATATAGCGTTATGCATTATTTATCATCTCTCAGTTGCGTCTCGGTCCTTGGACAGAGAGGCAACTGAGAAAATAAAACTGCGAGGTGCCCAGCCCTGGGGAACAGCTGCCGGAGGCCGAGCCCTCCCATTTCACAAGAGGGAGGGAACGGTGCTCGCACCGAGGCCAGCTGTAGGAAACTTTTGTGCCCGCCCGCGTGAACGCCCTCGGGTTCCCACTTTAAAAAGACCTTGTGTCACATCTCATTCTCGTGGGGGAATGAGCAAACACCGAATATAAATTACTATAATGTAATTTGTACTTTTATTTATCACCTCTAAGTTGCGTCTCTATCCTTGGACAGAGTGAGCTCAGGGGCTTTTCTGTCAAAGTGCAGAGGGGCAACTGAGAAAATAATACTGACAGGTGCCCAGCCCTGGGGAACAGCTTCCCAATGCCGCGCCCTCCCATTGCATAAGAGGGAGGCATCGGTGTACACACTGAGGCCAGCGCAACCGACGGTTGCGGGGGCTGTGGGAAATTTTTGTCCCTGCCCTGGTGCACGCGATCGGGGCCCCACTTTAAAAAGACATTGTGTCACATCTCATCGTGGGGGAATGAGTAAACACCGTGTAAATTACTATAAGTAATTTGCGCATTATTTATCATCTCTCATTTGCGTCTCTGTCCTGGGACAGAGTGCGCTCAGGGGCTTCTCTGTCAAAGGGCAGAGGGGCAACTGAGAAAATATTACAGAGAGGTGGCCAGCCCTGGAGAAGAGCTGCCCGAGGCCGCGCCCTCCCATTGCACCAGAGGGAGGGATCAGTGCTCGCACCGAGGCCAGCGCAACAGACGGTTACGGGGACTGTGGGCAATTTTTGTGCCTGCCCGTGTCCCCACTTTAAGAAGACCTTCTGTCACATCTCATTCTCGTGGGGGAATGAATAAACAACGTATAAATTGCTATAAAGTAGATTTGAGGCATTTTAACTCCAGAATTCGTTGGATAATTGCGCCCCAATTTCGCATCTATTCATGCAGATTCCATAAAATAGGTTTTACTTAATTAGCAATTATGTTTCTCTAACTCTCCAAATGTTGAATGGATAACTAATTCTATTTTCCCATCTTTACACTATATTAATATCAATTGTCCCCTATTCAGTCACCCATGAAGTAAATATAATTCTACGGAAAATAAGGATCTATGTAAATCAAATCGTCTTAAATGGCAGCAGAAGAATTATCGTTGAACTTTTAAAAGCTAAGCTTAAACATTAAATCAATACTGAAATGCAGCGATCAATTTTGAGTTCTTCTGTAGTTTATTGATGCCTATCACATCTACTCCTCCCTAGCTATTGTGATGATGGCCAAACCAAGAGTCCTACACCTGAGCTAGCTTAAGTTTAGAGCGTTTTTAAGCTAGTTTATAATAAAACGTGCACTGCAATTTTGGATACAAAAGGAAAATAAGAGTTATTCCCCTTGAACCATGAAAGCAACAATAATGGCTAGTATAGTATATTAATATATATTTTTATCCTGGAATAATCTGGTAACCCTGAATCCGAGCACAACGAAAATCGTTTTCTGTGCTTAACATTTCTAGGGCTTTTGAATGAGCTCGGAATCACTGAAATCGGACCATTGGGAGCGGAGGGGTTGTTTGGACACACACACGCACAAACACACACACATAGTCTGTACTTTATATATAAGATTAATAATTTTATTATATAAATTATAAAACAAGAAAAAGCCGGTTGTAGGTGGTCAGGAATGAATGCGATCGTCACTGACAACATACAGCCATTATATATATAAGACTTGGTCTCCATATTTTTGTCTAAGATATTAAATAAAGTTTGCTGTTGAAGAATATTTGTGGCACATGGAAACTCTGAAAGAGCGGTAGGCTACCTACGATAAATAAATTTCACATTTATATAAGAATATTATGAATCTACTCTTTATTGAACTTGTTTGTTTGTTTTTGTTTTAACGTAAGAATCTCTGGCTTTTATGACGCCAAATCGGAAACAGATTATATATATATATATATATATATATATATATATATATATATATATATATATATATATATATATTAGCAGAAGATTGTATAATTCTGTTGAGACGTATATACCAGCATTGAGCATAAAATGTTTCTTTTCTTTGAAATGCACACAAAATCTTATTCTCCAGCGGTTGGCTGTACGTCCACACATCCAGAGACTCAATTAAGTAAGTAGGTGTATGCTCATACCTTTCTCGGCGTAAGCACTAAGCGCCTATTCTTGCAATTCATTCTTTATTTTCCCCTTAATACTGTAATTTATTATTCCTTCTATCATCCCAACTCTTTCACCGCGTAAAACCGCCGCCATTTGCATCAGCGTGTAATCACATCCGGTTGCTAGCAATGGTGTCCGGCCTTTTTATTTTACCATCTTTTCATTTCCCTTTCATTTTGTTTATGACTGTTATTATCGTTCGTGTTTATTGTATCTGTTCTGCTTTTTGTTGCTTCCTTCGTTTCTCGTTCTCTGCTTATTCTTGAATTTTCTTCTTTTCCTGCTATTGTCTTTGGAGTATTATTATTTTTTTTTACAGCGTTCATCATTTTCATTTTCCGACTCACCGTTGTCCTTATTATTAGCTTCCTGTATTCTTTCGATGTTTCTTCTACGCTTTCCTTACTTATTTCTCGATTTTTATTCTCTGCTTGCTTATTCCAATCCTGTTTTTTTCTTCTTGCCTTCTTCTTCTTCTTCGCCGTCTTTTTCTTCACCTTTTTTAACCTTCTTCTTCACACTCTTCTACTTCTTTTTTTCTTCTTCTTCATCATCTTCATCATCTTCTTCTCCTGATATTTCTTTTACGTGCTTCTTCTCCTTCTTCTTTCTTCATCATCTGCTTCTTCTTTTCTTCTTCTTCTGATATTTCTTTTACGTGCTTCTTCATCTTCTTCTTTCTTCACCTTTTTCCTCTTTCTTTCCTTTTCCTCACCTTCTTCAAAGATTTTGTTTTCTTCTTTACATTCTTCTTCACCTTCTGCTGCTGCTTAGTATTCTCCTTTTTCTTTTTTTCTCAACCACTTTCTTCTTCTGCTTCTTCACCCACTCCTTGTCCTTCTGATATTCATTTTACATACTTCTACACCTTCTTCTTTCTTACTTTCTGCTTCTTTTATACACTTTCTTGTGATTCTTCTTCACCTTCTTCTTCACATTCTTCCCCTTCTGCTTCTACTTTTTCTTATTTTTCATAATCTTCATCTTTTTTCTCCTCATTGTTCTTCTTCTTCTTCTTCTTCTTCTTCTTCTTCTTCTTCTTCTTCTTCTTCTTCTTCTTCCACGTCTTCTTCACCTTTTCCTTTTTATTCTTTTTCATCTTGATCTTCTTCACCTTCATCATTTTCTGCTTTCCTACTTTTTCTTCTTCTTTTAATTGTTGTTGTTGTTGTTGTGCTTCTTCTTCTTCTTCTTCTTCTTCTTCTTCTTCTTCTTCTTCTTCTTCTTCTTCTTCAGCATTTCCTGTTTCTTCTTTTTCTCCTTGATCTTCTTCACCTTCATTTTCTTCTTCTTGTTCTTGTTATTTTTCTTCTTCTTCTTCTTCTTCTTCTTCTTCACCTATTCCTGATTTTTCTTTTTCACCTGGATCTTCTTCACCTTCATCATTTTCTGCATTTCTTCTTCTTCACCTTTTTCTGTTTCTTTATTTTCACCTTGATCTTCTTCTCCTCATCATTTTCTGCCTTTCTTCTTTTACTTCTTCTATTTCTTCTTCTTCTTCTTCTTCTTCTTCTTCTTCTTCTTCTTCTTCTTCTTCTTCTTCTTCTTCTTCTTCTTCTTCACCTTTTCCTGATTCTTCTTTTTCCCCTCGATCTTCTTCATCTTCATCATTTTCTGCATTTCTTCTTCTTCTTCTTCTTCTTCTTCTTCTTCTTCTTCTTCTTCTTCTTCTTCTTCACCTTTTCCTGTTTCTTCATTTTCAACTTGATCTTCTTCGCCTCATCATTTTCTGCTTTTCTTCTTTTTTTTCTCTTCCTCTTCTTCTTCTTCTTCTTCTTCTTCTTTTCCTGCTTCATTTTCACCTTGATTATCTTTTACCTCATCATTTTCTGCTTTTCTTCTTCTTCTTCTTCTTCTTCTTCACCTTTTTCTGTTTCTTCTTTTTCACCATGATCTTCTTCATCGTCATCATTTACTGCTTTTCTTATTATTCTTCACATTTTTCTTATTTTTCCTCGCCATCTTCAACTTCTTTTTTACCTTCTTCATGAGATTCTTCTTCTTCACTTTCTTCTCATATTTCTTTTACGTTCTTCTTCACCTTTTTTTCTTCACATTCTGATTCTTTTTCTTCACCTTCTTCTTCACATTCTTCTCCTTCTGTTCTTCTTTTACTTACTCTTCCTAACCTTCTTCGACTTCTTTTTTTTCCTTCTTCTTCTATTCTTTATCTACTTCTGCTTCTTCTTCTCTCTCTTCTTCACCGTCTTCATCCCGTTCTTCTTTTTTTCTTCTACTGCACCTCTTAAACTTTATATGCATTTCCTTTTTCAACATTTTTCTTTGCTTTCTTCTTCCTTCAACAACTTCTTCACGTTCTTCTTTACTTTCTTCTTCTTTACCTTTTTCTACTTTACCTTCTTCTTCTTCTTCTTCTTCTTCTTCTTCTTCTTCTTCTTCTTCTTTAGTTTCTTCTTTACCTTCTTCTTCTTCGTCACCATCTTCTTCTTCACCTTCTTCTTTACCTTCGTCTTCTTCTTCTTCAAGTTATTCTTTACCGTTTTCTTCTTCTTTTCATCTTCTTCTTCTCTACCTTTCTCTTCTTCTTCTTTACCTTTCTCTTCTTCTTTACCTTTCTCTTCTTCTTTACCTTCTTCTTCACGTTCTTCGTTACCTTCCTCTTCTTCTTTATTCTTCTTTTTCTTCAACCTTTTTACTTACTTCATGACCTTCTTCGTCTTTACCTTCTTCTTTACCTTCCTCTTCTTCTCCTTCTTTACCTTTTTCACGTTCTTCTTTACCTTCAGTTCTTCACGTTCTCCTTTAAATTCTTCTTCTTCTTCTTCCTCATCATCTTCTTCTTCTTTACCTTCTTCTTCTTAATCCTCTACTTCACGTTTTTCGGCACCTTCTTCTTCATCTTTTTCTTTACTTTCTTCATGACATTCTTCTTCTTTACCTTCTTTTTCTTTTTCTTAATCTTCTTCTTTTTCATCTTCTTCACGTTCTTCTTTACTTTCTTCTTCATCTACTTCGTCTTCCAAAATTTTTTCTTCTTTACCTTCTTCTTCTTCTTATTCACGTTCTTCTTTACCTTCTTCTTCTTCATCTTCTTTACTTTCTTCATGACCTTCTTCTTCTTTAGCTTCTTCTTCTTCTTCTTCTTCTTCTTCTTCTTCTTCTTCTTCTTCTTCTTCTTCTTCTTCTTCACGTTCTTCTTTATCTTATGATTCTTTTACTTTTTCTTCGCCTTTTCCTGTCTTCCTTCTGCTTCTTCTTCTTGATAATCTTCTCCATAATCTTCTTCATCTTCTTTTTCTTGTTTTTTGTTAGTTACATTCTTCCACATGGTTATCTCCATTTTCTTTTACTGCTTCATCCCCTCCATCATCATCATCATCATCATCATCATCATCATCATCATCATCATCGTCATCATCATCGTCATTTTCTTCCTCATCTTCTTCTACTTCTTCTTTGTCGATATTGATAATATTTGTTTGATTTTGATCGCTTCTCACATCTCGAATTGTTTTTCTTACCGAAATCTTAATGAAATTTTACAATTGATGGTCAGATCTTTCTTCTCACTTACTACATTTTCTAGGACGGACTCCAGTTTCCTTTTCGTGTCTTTCATCAACATAGTGCCATATGTAAATCCTTATGCTGTTAGAAATGTGCCCAAAGATCTTCGTAGTTTTTTAATTCTCTAACGATTAAAGACTGTAAAAACTGAATACAAAAATGCTAAAATGTAATGATTTTTAACCTTTGCAAGATTTTCCGTCTATTAAATCAGTTTAAAATCAACGATAATGATTCAATAGAATTTTTTCACCTTTTCGTTTGTTTTTTTAAATTTTTAATACTTATTATCTATTACTAGATCTGAAGAAACATTCAACAATGTATTCTGTTTCATTATTTAAAACCTGCTAACTAGGATCTACTAATTGTTTAATGCTTCAGCATTAGGTTCTAACTTGAAAAATTCACTAAGCCATGTTTTAATCTCCACAACGTTGTTGAACGAAACACCCCTTAAATTGTTAGAAATTGACCAAAAATCTAATAGTCTCAGGAGGCTAAATTACGATAATACGAACTCTTTAATTGTTTGGTAATGTTAGCGCCGTGGGATGAGCATTGTCATGTTGAATAATCACACTGTATCGTCGGTAAGGTTTTTTCAGCAGAATTGCTTCTTTGAATCGATTTGTTTCTTCAATATACTGTTTAGAATCGACTGCTTTGTTGCTTTTAAGCATTTCCTCTTCGTACACAGCACGAATGTGCCGAGAGGCTTTGGCAGATTTGTGAGCTTGATTAAAAGCAAAGGAATGTCGACAATATTGTCATTCTTGTCTACTATTTACACTGGTGAGAATGGTTGCTGAAGACATTTGGTTTATAAGTCCCAGAAATTCATACACAGATGTCCTCAAGGACACATGGCACAGTGTATAAAGGCGTTGGTTAGATCCAGTGACAGGACCCAAAGAGTGTGAGTTCAATACCTGATTAAGGCAGAACTTGGAGAGGGGAATTAACAGACAACTGATAACTGACATCTATTAGACAAGACACGTGAACACTAGAACAGTCTACACCAGTGAGCGAAATAAAGTTCGACATTCCAAACACCTGAAGAAGGCCGGAGCGTACAACGGCCGAAACGTTGTAATAAATATGATGACAAACATGAGGACAATAGTCCGAATAATGTAAATAGTGTACATAATACCTCATCCCAGAAATATAGAGAGATATTCATTCTTGTCTACTTGGAATTCCTTTCTGAAAGCGGGGGGTCTAATCTGAAATTTTTAAAAAAGCACTAACGTTAGACCTGGATAACCAGTTTTACTAAGAATGAAAAAATGCTACAGAAGACTATTTTTCCAGATCATTCGCAAAACATCAGAAAGAAAAACGAAATATGTAATAAACTGTCGGGTTACCGCCTCCTTACCGGGGCTATAAATACTCTCCAATTCACAGCCAGTTCTTACGTTTTACGTTGTAAGTTTCTCGCGGAAGAACGCGTTCCATTTTTGGAACAAGCATGAATAATGCACACACATGTACATACGCACCTTTCACTTCATTTTTTCTAGGACTTCTACGCCAAACTACACATACGCAAACAATTCAGTAGCTTAAATGTTTTCTTCATTCGTTTTGATCGTTTAGTAACACACAACAATATTCTATTTTATATGTAACCCTTCATTGTTGATACATATTATCATTTCTTTGTACATATGTATTGGTCGTTGTTATTTCTTTACATTTCTTAGGTGGACGCAGACCACGTGCCGGCCTGCAACAGACCTAAGGTATAAATTTTGATTATATCATAATTAAAAATGTTTGTTTAATGTAATAAAAACCAATATTGCTACTTAATCTATTTGAAATAGATATAAGAAAATCCAGATCTTTTACTGGGAAAAAGAGGCTGCATCCAGATAGAAAATAAACTCAAAACGTACAAAACAAAAATAGAAAGAAGCGCAACACAAATATATATATATATATATATATATATATATATATATATATATACTAGCAGCAAGGGCCCGGCGTTGCCCGTGCTTGATTCCAAAATCGTACGACTCATACAGCAATCGCTATCACTTGACTTAAAATATTTTTGCCCTTCCCTGACTTTAAAGGAGTGCCCTTTGCCGTGCTGATGTTGCTACATGCCTTACTTCTTGCCTATCTCACACTACGAATGTTTTCTAAGCTCTATACTAAACATTAAATCTGTTACGAAAAAAGAACTAAACAAAATGAACACAAAACGATCAGCTTTAAAAAAAGAACTCGTAACTGGAAAAACCGAATGAAAAGAGAATGTTAACAACAAATACTTTTTCACACCCAACACAGTTCTACGGAATCAGAATCAACGTTGAGTTTAAGCAAGCGAATGAGCCAATTGAAGTATTGTGCCATGCAGAATTAAATTTTTCCCACTTGTGACGAATGCAGCGATCAATGTTTTTACATGCTAGCATGCTAGTTAACATTCCGGTCAGTCAGCTGTTGGCTCTCACGCTGGCCAATGGAATCTTCCTGCCTATTCGTGGCAGCCAGCTACAGGCTAGCTAGTAGAAAATGGCGGCAAACTACATGAAAACTGCCGTAGAAGCATGAAAAAATCGATTATTTCCACTATCGATGAAAGTTGGGAAATGCAAAGTTGGTCTTGGACTTTTTACTATCTTTGATCTTGTGCATGTAAATTTTGGTGCAAATCCGTCCAAAATTACGGACGTGCATTCGTTACACACACACACACACACACACACACACACACACACACACACACACACACACACACACACACACACACACACACACATATCCTGCCTTTTATATATATATATATATATAAATATATATATATATATATATATATATATATATATATATATATATATATATATGTTTGAATGTAGCATACAAGGATTTATTAGTGGTTATTTGGTCAGATTTCGTGAAGAACAAATTTTAGCATCTCCAGTTGCTTGGATTATTTCACACTGAATTTCCAGTGTGTCTAAAAAATTCTTTGTTTTTAATCATTTCTTTACATACTTTCTTTTTTCTGGCCGTCTACTCTCATTATTCGCGATACGGATTCCACACGTTCTTTGCCCGGAACCCGCCAATCTTCGTGGATCTATAATATTCCCAAGTTCCAAAGCTAAAATATAATGTTCAAGCAAACACCTTCGGTATCATGGCGAAAGTATCACCTCTTGCCAGCCACTTCTTTTGCAATTACAATCCATCTAACACGATCACTATATTCATTTGCTTGTAAAATCAACAATTAACGAAGTGTTTAGAAGATTCAGAATCTCATTCTCTTTGCCCATATCTGCATAATTTCTTTTTTAATGCTTTGATTTTATGGCGTTTGAACCTCAGGATTAAGTGTTATACGAAAATATACATAAAATAAAGTTTCTAAGCGCATTCCTTTTCATAATCTTTATTCGGATAGAAAGCCTCCATTCAGTGTAATATTCAATAAAATGGTCCCGAAGCCCACAAAGTAAGGGGTTCGAAACTGGATATACAATCTTCTGCCAAATTTAAACTACGTTTAGCAAATACATTTATTCGTGTGTGGACATTTGAACGTGCTAATTTTATCTGTTGTTTTTAAACGTTTAATTTAATTTCTTTTCGTTCTCATTACATTTTGATATATATATATATATATATATATATATATATATATATATATATATATATACCGTCAGCACTAAATTAAAAAAAGTTAACTTCCTTGATATAACATTAGATTTAAAGAACAATACATACACACCTTATAAAAAATCAATACGAATGCTTTATATATACACCCTAAATCAAATCACCCCTCATCTATAATTAAACATATACCTTTATCTATCCGAAAAAGAATTAGTACAAATTCAGTAAATGACAAGATTTTCGACGAACATATTAATTTCTATAATAAAGCTCTAAAAGATAGTGGCTACAAAAACCTAAAACTAACTTATATTAAGAATGAAAATGGTAAGCATAGGAAAAACAGAAGTAGGAAAATAATTTGGTATACACCCCCATACAACCAAATGGTAAAAAACAAATTGGGACAAAAATTCCTCGCATTAATACTCAAGCATTTTCCCGGTGGAAGTAAACTAAGTACTATTTTCAATAGAAATACACAAAAATTAAGTTATAGCTGTACTGATAACCTAGAAAAGATTATTAAGAAACATAATACTAATATCTTAAATAAACACTTATACCAGAACCAAAAAATTGTAGACAATGGAAAAATACAAACAACAACTAATGAGGGTAAACAAAAATTATGTAATTGTAGAAACCCTCAAAACTGTCCTCTACAAAATAAATGTTGCATAGAAACAGTAGTATACCAATGTAATATATCTTCTATTGAAAACCCTGAAAACATAAACATTTATATAGGTTGCACTAGCCATGAGTTCAAAAAGAGGTTCAACCAACATCAATGTTCGTTTAGGATAAATAAATATAAAAGTCAAACATCTCTCTCGAAGTACTTCTGGCACCTAAAAGAATCCAATAAAACACCTACAGTAAAATGGAAGTTAATAAGAAGAGCTAGAATATGTAGGTCATTAAATGACCCATGTCCTTTATGCATACATGAGAAACTATTTATTACTAAGTTTATAAAAAATAAAAATTTACTGAATCAGAGAAATGAAATAGCTATTTTATGTCGTCATTGTCAAAAATTTTCTTTAAATAATCTTTAAATAATATTTAAAAAAAAAAAAGAAAAAAAGTTACCTGATAATATGCATACTCATATTTGATGGGAATAAATAATTTTAAATAATGTAAGTAATTCTATTACATTTACTTGGTTTATAAAGAAATATAGCCGATTAAATTTAAAAGTTAAATTTGAAAGTAGAATTTTTTAAAATGTTTTAAAATTGAAATTAAATAAAACGGATTCTAACCTAAACATCTTTTAAAATTGTAATTAAATAAAACGTACTCTAACCATAACACCTCTCTCAAAGCAATTCAAACACTGAAAAGAATCCAAGTGAACACCTAAAGTCAAATGAAATTAATAAGTTAGAATATAATATTGAACATTAAATGTCCTTTGTACATACATGGGGAAATTTATATTACTAAATTTATAAATAAAAGTTTACTGAATTAGTGAAATAATTTACTTATACTCGCTAAGAATAAATAATCTTAAATACTGTAAGTAATTCTAATACATTTACTTGGTTTTAAAAAGAAATATAGTATATTAAATATTAAAAAATAATTTTTTTAGAAAGGTGGTTAAAACATATTCCAGCCTAAACAGTCCCTCAAAATCTTTAAATATACAAATAGAAAAAATACCATAAGAATTTTTGACGTTAGAAAAAAACCCAGATGACATGAATTTTGCGGATGTCAGAATTTGTTAAAAGATACATCCCTACCCATCCCTAAACATAACCCCCCGCTTTCAAATGTAACTATTAACTGATACAACGAAAATTAAAAAAATTGAACCCTCTACCACCCCTTGTCTAGATGAATGGATTTATCGGTAACCTTGGAAACCCTCAATTATGAATCTTTCCAGTGCCGTTAACAACCGTAAATTTTAAAAAGTAAGTTACCCCAAAATTCGCTTGATGAGGAAATGGAACTAATGTCTATTGGTTTAATAACAAAATTAAATTCAAGGGCTTTAGCTTCCATTTCTGAAACATGGTTATCACTGTGTAGCGTTAAAACCATATTTTAAATGTATTAATTTATAATATTAATGCTCTGTAAATTTAAATTTACATTGAGCACTATTGTGTAAAAATAAAAATATCTATAAGAACACCGGATTTTATATCTTACTGTTCTTTCCTTTATATATATATATATATATATATATATATATATATATATATATATATATATATATACTTTATTTTAAAATATTACATCGAAAAACGTGTCACCATCGCTACATAATAGTCGTGTTTCATCGTGCGCTTTGGTAATTATTGGCGAGTGAACGATTTATTCAGATTTAAAAACAAAATACAGCCTCTTTTCACGAAAAAATAAAAAATCATGTGGTTATAAGTTTTGTGGGCTTTACTCAGATCAACCAATCGAATATGACCTAAATTAAATTTAAACTAAAGGAAGAAGTAAAAATGAAGAAATTATTTTTCATAAATAGGTCAAGACCCGTAGATTTGAAATCAATGGCAGCAGTAGACGTTAAACAGGAGGGGGAAGTGAATGGATACATATACATTAGGCAATATTTTTCCTAAGAAAAAATGAAGTGGTAAGCTAACAAAATGCTACACAAGTTATATGCTTTTTGAGTTTCCTACATAAAATATTAATTGTTGATAAATAAATAGCTTCTTTAAGAAACCAGTAAATAATTTAAACGTATAGACTTATTTGCTAAATTAATATGCAAATATTGACTAAAGATTCTTTATATAACATGATGACAATAACCACTCAGTGCAATAGGTCAAAATAACAACCAAATACCAATACATGTGTACAAGATGTTATTAACACTATCAGGAGATTAATGCAAAAGTATATTAAATCCATTTGAATCTTACCAACAGAAAGATAAGGCATATATGGTGCAACACAGTTCAACTAAAACCTAAGAAAAAGCATTGTCAACTGAATTGTATGGTAAACGGTAAACTGTTTACAATTTACTCGGATCTTTGGTTTAATAAAGATTCTTATCAAACAACCTGATAATTACCAATTTTCCCTGTAAACACAGAAAACAAGGTTCATGTAAGAGTCTGCATGTCCTTGCCATTTTTTACATTTTCCATGTTACCTTAGGAGTTTTATTATCGTCCTTTATAAAATGTATATATATATATATATATATATATATATATATATATATGTGTGTGTGTGTGTGTGTGTGTGTTTGTGTGTGTGTTTGATTTCTAACTTGATTCATTTTTAATATAACATTATTCCTCATTAATGTAAACTTTATTTTTATGTAAACATACACTTGAATAGACGTTCTGTTTTTTTATCAGTGTGAATTACGTCTACCGGCCTGCGCATTCCATAGAAAGTATTTAGATGAACTACACTCCTTAGTTCCACAAGTTCTAACCTCCACGGCAATGACACGTTATGCCACGCCGGTTGTAACGAACCCCCTAATTCCTTCGTATATACTTGCTAAGATGTAAGTTGATCTCGAGTAATTTCTTCCCACTAGCGACTGCCTTGTGAAAACGACTCCCAAGAGGGTGCTTCCTCGAACATTACAACCGTTATTCTACACAATATCCGCAGAAGCTGTTCTTTATTTTATTTATGTTCTGTCTTGCTTCTTTCGCCCTGGTTGTTATAGAATTTTATGTGGCTGATAATGTTCGTAAAGTCCTAAAAATTATCTTATTCGCTGTGTTTTAGAGGATGGTAAATTATTATTATTATTTTCAAATTCGTTATTTTTTAATGTCTGCTATTTGTATTATATTCCTGTCTTGAGAAAATTTTCTTACTGTCTACGAATAAAGTGTCGCTGTCATCACTGCGGCATGAACACAGATAACCAGAGAGTAAACAGAGGCGATCCAATTTTTGAATAAGTAGATCACATGATGGTAAAGGAAATGTCTATATGGAAATTGGCGTGGGGTCTAAGTGATTACTCTCCGAATTTCTTCGTAGGTGTGCTGGCCGAACTCAACTGCCACCAGGATCCCCAGACGAGACTGCACTTCGACATAGCCTCGTGGTACATAGCTACCGACTCTGTTTTTACGGGGTCTACGGGGAAATTTTACCTGATCCTATGGGCTCAGATATCCCACAATAAACTTGGCCTTGTGCCGCATCCAACCGCGTCGGCGGTTAGTGAATATTGCACTCTTCGAATTACTTCGCAAGTGTGCTGGTAAAACTCTATGCTTCTGGGCAGAGAGGAAACCAGACGAGGCTATGCCGAAGCGCAGAGACTCATCTGGGGTGTTAGACAGCTACCCGGTCCCGATTTTAACGAGGTCAACGGGGAATTTTTGGCCGAGTCTACGGGCTCGGATATACCACAATAAACTCGGCCTTGTGCCACATCCGACTGCTTGGGGCTATTAGTGAATATTTCACTATATAGAGTACTATTCGGTGGTTACTATTCGAGCGGGTATTATCGAGCAA
Organism: Acanthosepion esculentum; assembly: GCA_964036315.1. Lineage (NCBI taxonomy): Eukaryota > Metazoa > Mollusca > Cephalopoda > Sepiida > Sepiidae > Acanthosepion > Acanthosepion esculentum. The sequence goes on from OZ038489.1 coordinate 5,829,780, forward strand.
GTACTATTAGAGCGAGTGATATTCGAAGGCGTCTGACACCAGTATTGTTCAACGGCGTACTATAGTTGTATCTGCGATTACAAGGTCTCTACTACAACGAGCATTACGAAAGTGACAACGAATATTCGTTGACATTACAAAAGTGGCAACGAGTGTTCGTTTCACATCACAAATCTTACCATGTTCTCTCTTTAAATCTTTTTATTTGTATGTGTGTGTGTGTGTTTCCTTAGAATTACGTGCCTTTCTCTCATTCGACCCCGTATATAACGCTACTTTTATCTATGGTCAAATCACTTTCAGGATATATTCAATGACTAGCATTAACGTAAAACTAAAATAAATTTGCTATCCCTTCATTCGAAATTGCTATATTGGTGATATTTTCTCGACACCTTCCCTACTTCTCATTCTCCGGGTAATTAATAAAATGACACCAAAAAATAAAAGTAGAAGAAATTGAATGTAATAAGTAAAATTATTTATTTACATGATTTACATTATTCGAACTGTTATACTCATCATCAATGCAATATTCACAACGTTTCGGTACACTCCGGCATTCTTCAGGCCGAAACATTGTGAATATGGCAATGAAGATAAGGATAACAGTCCGAATAATCTAAATAATGTTAACAATCATAATACCTCATCTCAGAGATATAGACAGATAAAATTATTTAGTCGATAATTCTATCTGAATGTCAGTGTTTTTATATACCATATTGTATAACCGTTGTTACGTAATATAGCAAATATTTTATATGACTCCAAATGTTGCTACTACAGAACAAGGATAATTTTAAACGGAAAGCAATTTAAAATTGCTTTCTAAGTACTTTTGTAGGGTTTACTTAAAGAGGGGAAATCTTTAAATAACGATTTTACGCTAATATATTCGTATCTGTGAGCCACACGAAACACCTCTTTATGATCTTGAACTAAACAAATTCTATCCGATATATTTTAAAGCATTAATAAAAAGTCTCTCTTTTGCTTTTGAAATAAATATTCAGTAAACTTTTTCACTAATGCAAAAGTACAAACAAAATAACTTTTGTCTAAAATTTTCAAACATGTAAAAGGGAGAAACGTTTCATTTAAAACATTGAATGTTTAAATTTATGAGCCAAGCTAAGAAATTGTTTTTATGTCTTTCGATTTTGGCAATAACCATTATTTTAAACTTCATGGTAATTCTAAGAGTTAGAGAAGGAGAAGAAAGAGAAGAGAGAAAGAAAGAAACAATGAAATAAAACAGTATGAAATGGAAAATGTAGATGAAACAGAAGAGGAAAATGAATGACAGTGAAGAAGAAGAAGAAAAAGAAGAAGAAATGAAATAAAGAAAAAAAGAAGGAAAAAGGATTCAAAATGAGAGATGACGACGATGAAGAAGAGAAAGAAGAAGAAGAAATGAAATAAAGGAAAAAGGAAGGAAAAAGGATTCAAAATGAGAGATGAAAATGATGAAGAAGAAAAAGACGAAGAAGAAAAAGAAGAAAAATGAAATAAAGGAAAGAAGAAGGAAAAAGTATTTAAAATGAGGGATGACGACGATGAAGAAGAAAAAGAAGAAGTATTGAAATAAAAGAAAAAGGAAGGTAAAAGGATTCAAAATGAGAGATGACGATGATGAAGAAGAAAAAGAAGAAGAAATGAAATATAGCAAAAAGGAAGGAACAAGGCTTTAAAATGTGAGATGACGATGATGAAAAAGAGAAAGAAGAAAAAGAAATGAAATAAAGGAAAAAGGAAGGAAAGAGGATATAAAATGTAAGATGATGATGATGAAGAAGAGAAAGAAGAAGAAGAAATGAAATAAAGGAAAAGGAAGGAAAAAGGATTCAAAATGAGAAATGACGATGATGAAGAAGAAAAAGAAGAAGAAGAAGAAGAAGAAGAAGAAGAAGAAATGAAATAAAGGAAAAAGGAAGGAAAAATATTTAAAATGAGAGATAACGACGATGAAAAAGAAAAAGATGAAGAAGAAATGAAATAAAGGTAAAAGGAAGGAAGAAGGATTGAAAATGTGAGATGACGATGATAAAAAAGAAAAAGAAGAAGAAATAGAAATTAAATAAAAGAAAAAGGAAGGTAAAAGGATTTAAATTGAGAGATGACGATGATGAAGAAAAAAGAAGAAATGAAGTAAAGGAAAAAGGAAGGAAAAAGGATTTAAAATATGTGATGACGACGATGAAGAAAAAAAAAAAGAAGAAGAAGAAATGAAATATAGGAAAAAGGAAGGAAAAAGGATTTAAAATGTGAGATGACGATGATGAAGAAAAAGAAGAAGAAATAAAATAAAGGAAAAAGGAAAGAAAAAGTATTCAAAATGAGGGATGACGATGATGAAGAAGAAAAAGAAGAAGAATAAATGAAATAAAGGAAAAGGATGGAAAAATATTTAAAATCAGAGATGACGACGATGAAGAAGAAAAAGAAGAAATGAAATAAAGGAAAAAGGAAGGAAGAAGGATTCAAAATGAGATATGACGATGATGAAGAAGAAAAAGAAATGAAATAAAGGAAAAAGGAAGGAAAAAGGATATAAAATGAGAGATGTCGACGATGAAGAAGAAAAAGTAGAAGAAATGAAATAAAGGAAAAAAAGAAAAAAGGAAAGAAAAAGTATTCAAAATGAGAGATGTCGATGATGAAGAAGAAAAAAAAGAAAAAGAAATGATATAAAGGAAAAGGAAGGAAAACGGAAAGAAAAAGGATTTAAAATGAGAGATTACGATGATGAAGAAGAAAAAGAAGAAGAAAAAAATGAAATAAAGGAAAGAAGAAGAAAAAATGTACATAGAATGAGAGATGACGACGACGAAGAAGAAAAATAATAAGAAGAAATGAAAAAAAGGAAAAAGAATGAAAAAGGATTCAAAATGAGAGATGACGATGATGAAGAAGAAAAAGAAGAAGAAATGAAATAAAGGAAAAAGGAAGGAAAAAGTATTTAAAATGAGAGATGACGCCGATGAAGAAGAAAAAGAAGAAGAAATGAAATAAAGGAAAAAGGAAGGAAGAAGGATTTCAAATGTGCGATGACGATGATGAAAAAGAAAAAGAAGAAATAGAAATGAAATAAAGGAAAAAGGAAGGTAAAAGGATTTAAAATGAGATATGACGGTGATGAAGAAGAAAAAGAAGAAGAAATGAAATAAAGAAAAAAGGAAGGAAAAAGGATTTAAAATGTGAAATGACGATGATGAAAAAGACAAAGAAGAAGAAAAAGAAATGAAATAAAGGAAAAAGGAAGGAAGAAGGATTCAAAAGAAGAGATGACGATGATGACGAAGAAAAAGAAGAAGAAGAAATGAAATAAAGGAAAAAGGAAGGAAGAAGGATTTAAAATGTGACATGCCGATGATGAAAAAGAAGAAGAAATGAAATAAAGGAAAAAGAAAGGAAAAAGGATTCAGAATGAGAGATGACGATGATGAAGAAGTAAAAAGAAGAAATGAAATAAAGAAAAAAGTAAGGAAAAAGGATTTAAAATGTGACATGACGATGATAAAAAAAAAGAAGAAATGAAATAAAGCAAAAAGGAAGGAAAATGATTTAGAATGAGAGATGACGATGATGAAGAAGTAAAAAGAAGAAGAAGAAATGAAATAAAGGAAAAAGGAAGGAAAAAGGAAGGAAAAAGGATTTAAAATGTGACATGACGATGATGAAAAAGAAAAAGAAGAAATGAAATAAAGGAAAAAAGAAAGAAAAAGGTTTCAGAATGAGAGATGACGATGATGAAGAAGTAAAAAGAAGAAATGAAATAAAGGAAAAAGGAAGGAAAAAGTATTTAAAATGAGAGATGATGACGATGAAGAAGAAAAAGAAGAAGAAATGAAATAAAGGAAAAAGGAAGGAAAAAGGAACCAGAATGAGAGATGACGATGATGAAGAAGTAAAAAGAAGAAGAAGAAATGAAATAAAGGAAAAAGGAAGGAAAAAGGAGGGAAAAAGGATTTAAAATGTGACATGACGATGATGAAAAAGAAAAAGAAGAAATGAAATAAAGGAAAAAGGAAGGAAACAGGATTCAGAATGAGAGATGACGATGATGAAGAAGTGAAAAAAAAAATGAAATAAAGGAAAAAGGAAGGAAAAAGGATTCAGAATGAGAGATGACGATGATGAAGAAGTAAAAAGAAGAAGAAGAAATGAAATAAAGGAAAAAGGAAGGAAAAAGGAAGGAAAAAGGATTTAAAATGTGACATGACGATGATGAAAAAGTAAAAGAAGAAATGAAATAAAGGAAAAAGGAAGGAAAAAGGATTCAGAATGAGAGATGACGATGATGAAGAAGTAAAAAGAAGAAGAAGAAATGAAATAAAGGAAAAAGGAAAGAAAAAGGAAAGAAAATGGATTTAAAATGTGACATGACGATGATGAAAAAGAAAAAGAAGAAATGAAATAAAGGAAAAAGGAAGGAAAAAGGATTTAAAATGTCACATGACGATGATGAAAAAGAAAAAGAAGAAATAAAATAAAGGAAAAAGGAAGGAAATAGGATTCAGAATGAGAGATGACGATGATGAAGAAGTAAAAAGAAGAAGAAGAAATGAAATAAAGGAAAAAGGAAGGAAAAAGGAAGGAAAAGGGATTTAAAATGTGACATGACGATGATGAAAAAGAAAAAGAAGAAATGAAATAAAGGAAAAAGGAAGGAAAAAGGATTCAGAATGAGAGATGACAATGATGAAGAAGGAAAAAGAAGAAGAAGAAATGAAATAAAGGAAAAAGGAAGGAAAAAAGGAAGGAAAAAGGATTTAAAATGTGACATGACGATGATGAAAAAGAAAAAGAAGAAATGAAATAAAGGAAAAAGGAAGGAAAAAAGATTCAGAATGAGAGATGACGATGATGTAGAAGTAAAAAGAAGAAGAAGAAATGAAATAAAGGAAAAAGGAAGGAAAAAGGAACCAGAATGAGAGATGACGATGATGAAGAAGTAAAAAGAAGAAGAAAGAAAATAAAGGAAAATGGAAGGAAAAAGCATTTAAAATGTGACTTGACGATGATGAAAAAGAAAAAGAAGAAATGAAATAAAGGAAAAAGGAAGGAAAAAGGATTCAGAATGAGAGATGACGATGATGAAGAAGTAAAAAGAAGAAGAAATGAAATAAAGGAAAAAGGATGGAAAAAGGATTTAGAATGAGAAATGAAGATGATGATGAAGTAAAAAGAAGAAGAAGAAATGAAATAAAGGAAAAAGGAAGGAAAAAGGATTTAAAATGTCACATAGCGATGATGAAAAAGAAAAAGAAGAAATAAAATAAAGGAAAAAGGAAGGGAATAAGATTCAGTATGAGAGATGACGATGATGAAGAATTAAAAAGAAGAAGAAATGAAATAAAGGAAAAAGGAAGGAAAAAGGAAGGAAAAGGGATTTAAAATGTGACATGACGATGATGAAAAAGAAAAAGAAGAAATGAAATAAACGAAAGAGGAAGGAAAAAGGATCCAGATTGAGAGATGACAATGATGAAGAAGTAAAAAGAAGAAGAAGAAATGAAATAAAGGAAAAAGGAAGGAAAAAGGGAAGGAAAATGGATTTAAAATGTGACATGACGATGATGAAAAAGAAAAAGAAGAAATGAAATAAAGGAAAAAGGAAGGAAAAAGGATTCAGAATGAGAGATGACGATGAAGAAAAAGAAAAAGAACAAATGAAATAAAGGAAAAAGGAAGGAAAAAGGATTCAGAATGAGCGGTGACGATGATGAAGAAGTAAAAAGAAGAAGAAGAAATGACATAAAGGAAAAAGGAAGGAAAAAGGAAGGAAAAAGGATTTAAAATGTGACATGACGATGATGAAAAAGAAAAAGAAGAAATGAAATAAAGGAAAAAGGAAGGAAAAAGGATTCAGAATGTGAGATGACGATGATGAAGAAGTAAAAAGAAGAAGAAGAAATGAAATAAAGGAAAAAGGAAGGAAAAAGGAAAGAAAAAGGATTTAAAATGTGACATGACGATGATGCAAAAGAAAAAGAAAAAATGAAATAAAGAAAAAAGGAAGGAAAAAGGATTCAGAATGAGAGATGACGATGATGAAGAAGTAAAAAGAAGAAGAAGAAATGAAATAAAGGAAAAAGGAAGGAAAAAGGAAGGAAAATTATTTAAAATGTGACATGACGATGATGAAAAAGAAAAAGAAGAAATGAAATAAAGGAAAAAGGAAGGAAAAGGGATTCAGAATGGGAGATGACGATGATGAAGAAGTAAAAAGAAGAAGAAATGAAATAAAGGAAAAAGGAAGGAAAAAAGAAGGAAAAAGGATTTAAAATGTGACATGAAGATGATGAAAAAGAAAAAGAAGAAATGAAATAAAGGAAAAAGGAAGAAAAAAGGATTCAGAATCAGAGATGACGATGATGAAGAAGTAAAATGAAGAAATGAAATAAAGGAAAAAGGAAGGAAAAAGGATTCAGAATGAGAGATGTCGATGATGAAGAAGTAAAAAGAAGAAGAAGAAGACATGAAATAAAGGAAAAAGGAAGGAAAAAGGATTTTAAATGTGACATGACGATGATGAAAAAGAAAAAGAAGAAATTAAATAAAGGAAAATAGGAAGGAAAAAGGATTCAGAATGAGAGATGACGGTGATGAAGAAGTAAAAAGAAGAAGAAGAAATGAAATAAAGGAAAAAGGAAGGAAAAAGGAAGGAAAAAGGATTTAAAATGTGACATGACGATGATGAAAAAGTAAAAGAAGAAATGAAATAAAGGAAAAAGGAAGGAAAAAGGATTCAGAATGAGAGATGACGATGATAAAGAAGTAAAAAGAAGAAGAAGAAATGAAATAAAGGAAAAAGGAAAGAAAAAGGAAAGAAAATGGATTTAAAATGTGACATGACGATGATGAAAAAGAAAAAGAAGAAATGAAATAAAGGAAAAAGGAAGGAAAAAGGATTCAGAATTAGAGATGACGATGATGAAGAAGTAAAAAGAAGAAATGAAATAAAGGAAAAAGGATGGAAAAAGGATTCAGAATGAGAAATGAAGATGATGAAGAAGTAAAAAGAAGAAGAAGAAATGAAATAAAGGAAAAAGGAAGGAAAAAGGATTTAAAATGTCGCATGACGATGATGAAAAAGAAAAAGAAGAAATAAAATAAAGGAAAAAGGAAGGAAATAGGATTCAGAATGAGAGATGACGATGATGAAGAAGTAAAAAGAAGAAGAAGAAATGAAATAAAGGAAAAAGGAAGGAAAAAGGAAGGAAAAGGGATTTAAAATGTGACATGACGACGATGAAAAAGAAAAAGAAGAAATGAAATAAAGGAAAAAGGAAGGAAAAAGGATTCAGAATGAGAGATGACAATGATGAAGAAGGAAAAAGAAGAAGAAGAAATGAAATAAAGGAAAAAGGAAGGAAAAAAGGAAGGAAAAAGGATTTAAAATGTGACATGACGATGATGAAAAAGAAAAAGAAGAAATGAAATAAAGGAAAAAGGAAGGAAAAAGGATTCAGAATGAGAGATGACGATGATGTAGAAGTAAAAAGAAGAAGAAATGAAATAAAGGAAAAAGGAAGGAAAAAGGATTCAGAATGAGAGATGACGATGATGAAGAAGTAAAAAGAAGAAGAAAGAAAATAAAGGAAAAAGGAAGGAAAAAGGAAGGAAAAAGCATTTAAAATGTGACTTGACGATGATGAAAAAGAAAAAGAAGAAATGAAATAAAGGAAAAAGGAAGGAAAAAGGATTCAGAATGAGAGATGACGATGATGAAGAAGTAAAAAGAAGAAGAAATGAAATAAAGGAAAAAGGATGGAAATAGGATTCAGAATGAGAGATGACGATGATGAAGAAGTAAAAAGAAGAAGAAGAAATGAATTAAAGGAAAAAGTAAGGAAAAAGGAAGGAAAAGGGATTTAAAATGTGACATGACGATGATGAAAAAGAAAAAGAAGAAATGAAATAAAGGAAAAAGGAAGGAAAAAGGATTCAGAATGAGAGATGACAATGATGAAGAAGAAAAAAGAAGAAGAAGAAATGAAATAAAGGAAAAAGGAAGGAAAAAAGGAAGGAAAAAGGATTTAAAATGTGACTTGACGATGATGAAAAAGAAAAAGAAGAAATGAAATAAAGGAAAAAGGAAGGAAAAAGGATTCAGATTGAGAGATGACGATGATGAAGAAGTAAAAAGAAGAAGAAATGAAATAAAGGAAAAAGGATGGAAAAAGGATTTAGAATGAGAAATGAAGATGATGATGAAGTAAAAAGAAGAAGAAATGAAATAAAGGAAAAAGGAAGGAAAAAGGATTTAAAATGTCACATAGCGATGATGAAAAAGAAAAAGAAGTAATAAAATAAAAAAAAAGGAAGGGAATAAGATTCAGTATGAGAGATGACGATGATGAAGAAGTAAAATGAAGAAGAAATGAAATAAAGGAAAAAGGAAGCAAAAAGGAAGGAAAAAGGATTTAAAATGTGACATGACGATGATGAAAAAGAAGAAATGAAATAAAGGAAAAAGGAAGGAAAAAGGATCCAGATTGAGAGATGACAATGATGAAGAAGTAAAAAGAAGAAGAAGAAATGAAATAAAGGAAAAAGGAAGGAAAAAAGGAAGGAAAATGGATTTAAAATGTGACATGACGATGATGAAAAAGAAAAAGAAGAAATGAAATAAAGGAAAAAGGAAGGAAAAAGGATTCAGAATGAGAGATGACGATGATGAAGAAGTAAAAAGATGAAGAAGAAATGAAATAAAGGAAAAAGGAAGGAAAAATGAATGAAAACGATTTAAAATGTGACATGACGATGAAGAAAAAGAAAAAGAACAAATGAAATAAAGGAAAAAGGATTCAGAATGAGAGATGACGATGATGAAGAAGTAAAAAGAAGAAGAAGAAATGACATAAAGGAAAAAGGAAGGAAAAAGGAAGGAAAAAGGATTTAAAATGTGACATGACGATGATGAAAAAGAAAAAGAAGAAATGAAATAAAGGAAAAAGGAAGGAAAAAGGATTCAGAATGAGAGATGACGATGATGTAGAAGTAAAAAGAAGAAGAAGAAATGAAATAAAGGAAAAAGGAAGGAAAAAGGAACCAGAATGAGAGATGACGATGATGAAGAAGTAAAAAGAAGAAGAAGAAATGAAATAAAGGAAAAAGGAAGGAAAAAGGATTTAAAATGTGACATGACGATGATGAAAAAGAAAAAGAAGAATTGAAATAAAGGAAAAAGGAAGGAAAAAGGATTCAGAATGTGAGATGACGATGATGAAGAAGTAAAAAGAAGAAGAAGAAATAAAATAAAGGAAAAAGGAAGGAAAAAGGAAAGAAAAATATTTAAAATGTGACATGACGATGATGCAAAAGAAAAAGAAAAAATGAAATAAAGGAAAAAGGAAGGAAAAAGGATTCAGAATGAGAGATGACGATGATGAAGAAGTAAAAAGAAGAAGAAGAAATGAAATAAAGGAAAAAGTAAGGAAAAAGGAAGGAAAATTATTTAAAATGTGACATGACGATGATGAAAAAGAAAAAGAAGAAATGAAATAAAGGAAAAAGGAAGGAAAAGGGATTCAGAATGGAAGATGACGATGATGAAGAAGTAAAAAGAAGAAGAAATGAAATAAAGGAAAAAGGAAGGAAAAAAGAAGTAAAAAGGATTCAGAATGAGAGATGACGATGATGAAGAAGTAAAAAGAAGAAATGAACCAAGGCAAAATGAAGGAAAAAGGATTCAGAATGAGAGATGACGATGATGAAGAAGTAAAAAGAAGAAGAAGAAATGAAATAAAGGAAAAAGGAAGGAAAAAGGATTTAAAATGTGACATGACGATGATGAAAAAGAAAAAGAAGAAATGAAATAAAGGAAAAAGGAAGAAAAAAGGATTCAGAATCAGAGATGACGATGATGAAGAAGTAAAATGAAGAAATGAAATAAAGGAAAAAGGAAGGAAAAAGGATTCAGAATGAGAGATGTCGATGATGAAGAAGTAAAAAGAAGACGAAAGACATGAAATAAAGGAAAAAGGAAGGAAAAAGGAAGGAAAAAGGATTTTAAATGTGACATGACGATGATGAAAAAGAAAAAGAAGAAATTAAATAAAGGAAATAGGAAGGAAAAAGGATTCAGAATGAGAGATGACGATGATGAAGAAGTAAAAAGAAGAAGAAGAAATGAAATAAAGGAAAAAGGAAGGAAAAAGGAAGGAAAAAGGATTTAAAATCTGACTTGACGATGACGAAAAAGAAAAAGAAGAAATGAAATAAAGGAAAAAGGAAGGAAAAAGGATTCAGAATGAGAGATGACGATGATGAAGAAGTAAAAAGAAGAAGAAGAAATAAAATAAAGGTAAAAGAAAGGAAAAAGGAAGTAAAAAGATTTTAAAATCTGACTTGACGATGATGAAAAAGAAAAAGAAGAAATGAAATAAAGGAAAAAGGAAGGAAAAAGGATTCAGAATGAGAGATGACGATGATGAAGAAGTAAAAAGAAGAAGAAATGAAATAAAGGAAAAAGGATGGAAAAACGATTTAGAATGAGAAATGAAGATGATGATGAAGTAAAAAGAAGAAGAAGAAATGAAATAAAGGAAAAAGGAAGGAAATAGATTTAAAATGTCACATGACGATGATGAAAAAGATAAAGAAGAAATAAAATAAACGAAAAAGGAAGGGAATAGGATTCAGAATGAGAGATGACGATGATGAGGAAGTAAAAAGAAGAAGAAGAAATGAAATAAAGGAAAAAGGAAGGAAGGAAAAGGGACTTAAAATGTGACATGACGATGATGAAAAAGAAAAAGGTGAAATGAAATAAAGGAAAAAGGAAGGAAAAAGGATCCAGATTGAGAGATGACAATGATGAAGAATTAAAAAGAAGAAGAAGAAATGAAATAAAGGAAAAAGGAAGGAAAAAAGGAAGGAAAAAGGATTTAAAATGTGACATGACGATGATGAAAAAGAAAAAGAAGAAATGAAATAAAGGAAAAAGGAAGGAAAAAGGATTCAGAATGAGAGATGACGATGATGAAGAAGTAAAAAGATGAAGAAGAAATGAAATAAAGGAAAAAGGAAGGAAAAATGAATGAAAACGATTTAAAATGTGACATGACGATGAAGAAAAAGAAAAAGAACAAATGAAATAAAGGAAAAAGGAAGGAAAAAGGATTCAGAATGAGAGATGACGATGATGAAGAAGTAAAAAGAAGAAGAAGAAATGACATAAAGGAAAAAGGAAGGAAAAAGGAAGGAAAAAGGATTTAAAATGTGACATGACGATGATGTAAAAGAAAAAGAAGAAATGAAATAACGGAAAAAGGAAGGAAAAAGGATTCAGAATGAGAGATGACGATGATGTAGAAGTAAAAAGAAGAAGAAGAAATGAAATAAAGGAAAAAGGAAGGAAAAAGGAACCAGAATGAGAGATGACGATGATGAAGAAGTAAAAAGAAGAAGAAGAAATGAAATAAAGGAAAAAGGAAGGAAAAAGGATTTAAAATGTGACATGACGATGATGAAAAAGAAAAATAAGAATTGAAATAAAGGAAAAAGGAAGGAAAAAGGATTCAGAATGTGAGATGACGATGATGAAGAAGTAAAAAGAAGAAGAAGAAATAAAATAAAGGAAAAAGGAAGGAAAAAGGAAAGAAAAATATTTAAAATGTGACATGACGATGATGCAAAAGAAAAAGAAAAAATGAAATAAAGGAAAAAGGAAGGAAAAAGGATTCAGAATGAGAGATGACGATGATGAAGAAGTAAAAAGAAGAAGAAGAAATGTAATAAAGGAAAAAGGAAGGAAAAAGGAAGGAAAATTATTTAAAATGTGACATGACGATGATGAAAAAGAAAAAGAAGAAATGAAATAAAGGAAAAAGGAAGGAAAAGGGATTCAGAATGGGAGATGACGATGATGAAGAAGTAAAAAGAAGAAGAAATGAAATAAAGGAAAAAGGAAGGAAAAAAGAAGTAAAAAGGATTCAGAATGAGAGATGACGATGATGAAGAAGTAAAAAGAAGAAATGAACCAAGGCAAAATGAAGGAAAAAGGATTCAGAATGAGAGATGACGATGATGAAAAAGTAAAAAGAAGAAGAAGAAATGAAATAAAGGAAAAAGGAAGGAAAAAGGATTTAAAATGTGACATGACGATGATGAAAAAGAAAAAGAAGAAATGAAATAAAGGAAAAAGGAAGAAAAAAGGATTCAGAATCAGAGATGACGATGATGAAGAAGTAAAATGAAGAAATGAAATAAAGGAAAAAGGAAGGAAAAAGGATTCAGAATGAGAGATGTCGATGATGAAGAAGTAAAAAGAAGACGAAAGACATGAAATAAAGGAAAAAGGAAGGAAAAAGGAAGGAAAAAGGATTTTAAATGTGACATGACGATGATGAAAAAGAAAAAGAAGAAATTAAATAAAGGAAATAGGAAGGAAAAAGGATTCAGAATGAGAGATGACGATGATGAAGAAGTAAAAAGAAGAAGAAGAAATGAAATAAATGAAAAAGGAAGGAAAAAGGAAGGAAAAAGGATTTAAAATCTGACTTGACGATGATGAAAAAGAAAAAGAAGAAATGAAATGAAGGAAAAAGGAAGGAAAAAGGATTCAGAATGAGAGATGACGATGATGAAGAAGTAAAAAGAAGAAGAAGAAATAAAATAAAGGTAAAAGAAAGGAAAAAGGAAGTAAAAAGATTTTAAAATCTGACTTGACGATGATGAAAAAGAAAAAGAAGAAATGAAATAAAGGAAAAAGGAAAGAAAAAGGATTCAGAATGAGAGATGACGATGATGAAGAAGTAAAAAGAAGAAGAAATGAAATAAAGGAAAAAGGATGGAAAAACGATTTAGAATGAGAAATGAAGATGATGATGAAGTAAAAAGAAGAAGAAGAAATGAAATAAAGGAAAAAGGAAGGAAATAGATTTAAAATGTCACATGACGATGATGAAAAATATAAAGAAGAAATAAAATAAAGGAAAAAGGAAGGGAATAGGATTCAGAATGAGAGATGACGATGATGAGGAAGTAAAAAGAAGAAGAAGAAATGAAATAAAGGAAAAAGGAAGGAAGGAAAAGGGACTTAAAATGTGACATGACGATGATGAAAAAGAAAAAGGTGAAATGAAATAAAGGAAAAAGGAAGGAAAAAGGATCCAGATTGAGAGATGACAATGATGAAGAATTAAAAAGAAGAAGAAGAAATGAAATAAAGGAAAAAGGAAGGAAAAAAGGAAGGAAAAAGGATTTAAAATGTGACATGACGATGATGAAAAAGAAAAAGAAGAAATAAAATAAAGGAAAAAGGAAGGAAAAAAGATTCAGAATGAGAGATGACGATGATGAAGAAGTAAAAAGATGAAGAAGAAATGAAATAAAGGAAAAAGGAAGGAAAAATGATTGAAAAAGGATTTAAAATGTGACATGACGATGAAGAAAACGAAAAAGTACAAATGAAATAAAGGAAAAAGGAAGGGAATAGGATTCAGAATGAGAGATGACGATGATGAAGAAGTAAAAAGAAGAAGAAGAAATGAAATAAAGGAAAAAGTAAGGAAAAAGGAAGGAAAAGTGATTTAAAATGTGACATGACGATGATGAAAAAGAAAAAGAAGAAATGAAATAAAGGAAAAAGGAAGGAAAAAGGATTCAGAATGAGAGATGACAATGATGAAGAAGTAAAAAGAAGAAGAAGAAATGAAATAAAGGAAAAAGGAAGGAAAAAAGGAAGGAAAAAGGATTTAAAATGTGACATGACGATGATGAAAAAGAAAAAGAAGAAATGAAATAAAGGAAAAAGGAAGGAAAAAGGATTCAGAATGAGAGATGACGATGATGAAGAAGTAAAAGGAAGAAGAAGAAATGAAATAAAGGAAAAAGGAAGGAAAAATGAATGAAAAAGGATTTAAAATGTGACATGACGATGAAGAAAAAGAAAAAGAACAAATGAAATAAAGGAAAAAGGAAGGAAAAAGGATTCAGAATGAGAGATGACGATGATGAAGAAGTAAAAAGAAGAAGGAGAAATGAAATAAAGGAAAAAGGAAGGAAAAAGGAACCAGAATGAGAGATGACGATGATGAAGAAGTAAAAAGAAGAAGAAATGAAATAAAGGAAAAAGGAAGGAATAAAGAAGGAAAAAGGATGCAGAATGAGAGATGACGATGATGAAGAAGTAAAAAGAAGAAATGAAATAAAGGAAAAAGAAGGAAAAAGGATTCAGAATGAGAGATGACGATGATGAAGAAGTAAAAAGAAAAAGAAGAAATGAAATAAAGGAAAAAGGAAGGAAAAAGGATTTAAAATGTGACAGGACGATGATGAAAAAGAAAAAGAAGAAATGAAATAAAGGAAAAAGGAAGAAAAAAGGATTCAGAATGAGAGATGACGTTGATGAAGAAGTAAAAAGAAGAAATGAAATAAAGGAAAAAGGAAGGAAAAAGGATTCAGAATGAGAGATGTCGAAGATGAAGAAGTAAAAAGAAGAAGAAGAAATGAAATAAAGGAAAAAGGAAGGAAAAAGGAAGGAAAAAGGATTTTAAATATGACATGACGATGATGAAAAAGAAAAAGAAGAAATTAAATAAAGGAAAATAGGAAAGAAAAAGGATTCAGAATGAGAGATGACGATGATGAAGAAGTAAAAAGAAGAAGAAGAAATGAAATAAAGGAAAAAGGAAGGAAAAAGGAAGGAAAAAGGATTTAAAATGTGACATGACGATGATGAAAAAGATAAAGAAGAAATGAAATAAAGGAAAAAGGAAGGAAAAATGATTCAGAATGAGAGATGACGATGATGAAGAAGTAAAAAGAAGAAGAAGAAATAAAATAAAGGAAAAAGGAAGGAAAAAGGAAAGAAAAAGGATTTAAAATGTAACATGACGATGATGAAAAAGAAAAAGAAGAAATGAAATAAAGGAAAAAGGAAGGAAAAAGGATTCAGAATGAGAGATGACGATGATGAAGAAGTAAAAAGAAGAAGAAATGAAATAAAGGAAAAAGGATGGAAAAACGATTTAGAATGAGAAATGAAGATAATGATGAAGTAAAAAGAAGAAGAAGAAATGAAATAAAGGAAAAAGGAAGGAAAAAGGATTTAAAATGTCACATGACGATGATGAAAAAGAAGAAATAAAATAAAGGAAAAAGGGAGGGAATAGGATTCAGAATGAGAGATGACGATGATGAAGAAGTTAAAAGAAGAAGAAGAAATGAAATAAAGGAAAATGGAAGGAAAAAGGAAGGAAAAGGGATTTAAAATGTGACATGACGATGATGAAAAAGAAGAAATGAAATAAAGGAAAAAGGAAGGAAAAAGGATCCAGATTGAGAGATGACAATGATGAAGAAGTAAAAAGAAGAAGAAGAAATGAAATAAAGGAAAAAGGAAGGAAAAAAGGAAGGAAAAAGGATTTAAAATGTGACATGACGATGATGAAAAAGAAAAAGAAGAAATGAAATAAAGGAAAAAGGAAGGAAAAAGGATACAGAATGAGAGATGACGATGATGAAGAAGTAAAAAGATGAAGAAGAAATGAAATAAAGGAAAAAAAAAGGAAAAATGAATGAAAAAGGATTTAAAATGTGACATGACGATGAAGAAAAAGAAAAAGAACAAATGAAATAAAGGAAAAAGGAAGGAAAAAGGATTCAGAATGAGAGATGACGATGATGAAGAAGTAAAAAAAAGATGAAGAAATGAAATAAAGGAAAAAGAAGGAAAAAGGAACCAGAATGAGAGATGACGATGATGAAGAAGTAAAAAGAAGAAGAAGAAATGAAATAAAGGAAAAAGGAAGGAAAAAGGATTTAAAATGTGACATGACGATGATGAAAAATAAAAAGAAGAAATGAAATAAAGGAAAAAGGATTCAGAATGAGAGATGACGATGATGAAGAAGTAAAAAGAAGAAATGAAAGAAAGGAAAAAGGAAGGAAAAAGTTTTCAGAATGAGAGATGACGATGATAAAGAAGTAAAAAGAAGAAGAAGAAATGAAATAAAGGAAAAAGGAAGGAAAAAGGATTTAAAATGTGACATGACAATGATGAAAAAGAAAAAGAAGAAATTAAATAAAGGAAAAAGAAAGGAAAAACGATTCAGAATGAGAGATGACGATGATGAAGAAGTAAAAAGAAGAAGAAGAAATGAAATAAAGGCAAAAGGAAGGAAAAAGGAAGGAAAAAGGATTTAAAATGTGACATGACGATGATGAAAAAGAAAAAGAAGAAATGAAATAAAGGAAAAAGAAAGGAAAAAGGATTCAGAATGAGAGATGACGATGATGAAGAAGTAAAAAGAAAAAGAAATGAAATAAAGGAAAAAGGAAGGAAAAAGGAACCAGAATGAGAGATGACGATGATGAAGAAGTAAAAAGAAGAAGAAGAAATGAAATAAAGGAAAAAGGAAGGAAAAAGGATTTAAAATGTGACATGACGATGATGAAAAAGAAAAAGAAGAAATGAAATAAAGGAAAAAGGAAGAAAAAAGGATTCAGAATCAGAGATGACGATGATGAAGAAGTAAAATGAAGAAATGAAATAAAGGAAAAAGGAAGGAAAAAGGATTCAGAATGAGAGATGTCGATGATGAAGAAGTAAAAAGAAGAAGAAGACATGAAATAAAGGAAAAAGAAAGGAAAAAGGAAGGAAAAGGATTTTAAATGTGACATGACGATGATGAAAAAGAAAAAGAAGAAATTAAATAAAGGAAAATAGGAAGGAAAAAGGATTCAGAATGAGAGATGACGGTGATGAAGAAGTAAAAAGAAGAAGAAGAAATGAAATAAAGGCAAAAGGAAGGAAAAAGGAAGGAAAAAGGATTTAAAATGTGACATGACGATGATGAAAAAGAAAAAGAAGAAATGAAATAAAGGAAAAAGAAAGGAAAAAGGATTCAGAATGAGAGATGACGATGATGAAGAAGTAAAAAGAAAAAGAAATGAAATAAAGGAAAAAGGAAGGAAAAAGGAACCAGAATGAGAGATGACGATGATGAAGAAGTAAAAAGAAGAAGAAGAAATGAAATAAAGGAAAAAGGAAGGAAAAAGGATTTAAAATGTGACATGACGATGATGAAAAAGAAAAAGAAGAAATGAAATAAAGGAAAAAGGAAGAAAAAAGGATTCAGAATCAGAGATGACGATGATGAAGAAGTAAAATGAAGAAATGAAATAAAGGAAAAAGGAAGGAAAAAGGATTCAGAATGAGAGATGTCGATGATGAAGAAGTAAAAAGAAGAAGAAGAAATGAAATAAAGGAAAAAGGAAGGAAAAAGGAAGGAAAAAGGATTTAAAATGTGACATGACGATGATGAAAAAGAAGAAGAAGAAATAAAATAAAGGAAAAAGGAAGGAAAAAGGAAAGAAAAAGGATTTAAAATGTAACATGACGATGATGAAAAAGAAAAAGAAGAAATGAAATAAAGGAAAAAGGAAGGAAAAAGGATTCAGAATGAGAGATGACGATGATGAAGAAGTAAAAAGAAGAAGAAATGAAATAAAGGAAAAAGGATGGAAAAACGATTTAGAATGAGAAATGAAGATGATGAAGTAAAAAGAAGAAGAAGAAATGAAATAAAGGAAAAAGGAAGGAAAAAGGATTTAAAATGTCACATGACGATGATGAAAAAGAAAAAGAAGAAATAAAATAAAGGAAAAAGGAAGGGAATAGGATTCAGAATGAGAGATGACGATGATGAGGAAGTAAAAAGTAGAAGAAGAAATGAAATAAAGGAAAAAGGAAGGAAGGAAAGGGAATTAAAATGTGACATGACGATGATGAAAAAGAAAAAGAAGAAATGAAATAAAGGAAAAAGGAAGGAAAAAGGATCAAGATTGAGAGATGACAATGATGAAGAAGTAAAAAGAAGAAGAAGAAATGAAATACAGGAAAAAGGAAGGAAAAAAGGAAGGAAAAAGGATTTAAAATGTGACATGACGATGATGAAAAAGAAAAAGAAGAAATGAAATAAAGGAAAAAGGAAGGAAAAAGGATTCAGAATGAGAGATGACGATGATGAAGAAGTAAAAAGATGAAGAAGAAATGAAATAAATGAAAAAGGAAGGAAAAATGAATGAAAAAGGATTTAAAATGTGACATGACGATGAAGAAAACGAAAAAGAACAAATGAAATAAAGGAAAAAGGAAGGGAATAGGATTCAGAATGAGAGATGACGATGATGAAGAAGTAAAAAGAAGAAGAAGAAATGAAATAAAGGAAAAAGTAAGGAAAAAGGAAGGAAAAGTGATTTAAAATGTGACATGACGATGATGAAAAAGAAAAAGAAGAAATGAAATAAAGGAAAAAGGAAGGAAAAAGGATTCAGAATGAGAGATGACAATGATGAAGAAGTAAAAAGGAGAAGAAGAAATGAAATAAAGGAAAAAGGAAGGAAAAAAGGAAGGAAAAAGGATTTAAAATGTGACATGACGATGATGAAAAAGAAAAAGAAGAAATGAAATAAAGGAAAAAGGAAGGAAAAAGGATTCAGAATGAGAGATGACGATGATGAAGAAGTAAAAAGAAGAAGAAGAAATGAATTAAAGGAAAAAGAAAGGAAAAATGAATGAAAAAGGATTTAAATTGTGACATGACGATGAAGAAAAAGAAAAAGAACAAATGAAATAAAGGAAAAAGGAAGGAAAAAGGATTCAGAATGAGAGATGACGATGATGAAGAAGTAAAAAGAAGAAGGAGAAATGAAATAAAGGAAAAAGGAAGGAAAAAGGAACCAGAATGAGAGATGACGATGATGAAGAAGTAAAAAGAAGAAGAAATGAAATAAAGTAAAAAAGGAAGGAAAAAGGAAGGAAAAAGGATTTAAAATGTGACATGACGAAGATGAAAAAAAAAAGAAGAAATGAAATAAAGGAAAAAGGAAGGAAAAAGGATTCAGAATGTGAGATGACGATGATGAAGAAGTAAAAAGAAGAAGAAGAAATGAAATAAAGGAAAAAGGAAGGAAAAAGGAAAGAAAAAGGATTTAAAATGTGACATGACGATGATGCAAAAGAAAAAGAAAAAATGAAATAAAGGAAAAAGGAAGGAAAAGTGATTTAGAATAGGAGATGACGATGATGAAGAAGTAAAAAGAAGAAGTAGAAATGAAATAAAGGAAAAAGGAAGGAAAAAAGAAGGAAAAAGGATTCAGAATGAGAGATGACGATGATGAAGAAGTAAAAAGAAGAAATGAAATAAAGGAAAAAGAAGGAAAAACGATTCAGAATGAGAGATGACGATGATGAAGAAGTAAAAAGAAAAAGAAGAAATGAAATAAAGGAAAAAGGAAGGAAAAAGGATTTAAAATGTGACAGGACGATGATGAAAAAGAAAAAGAAGAAATGAAATAAAGGAAAAAGGAAGAAAAAAGGATTCAGAATGAGAGATGACGATGATGAAGAAGTAAAAAGAAGAAATGAAATAAAGGAAAAAGGAAGGAAAAAGGATTCAGAATGAGAGATGTCGAAGATGATGAAGTAAAAAGAAGAAGAAGAAATGAAATAAAGGAAAAAGGAAGGAAAAAGGAAGGAAAAAGGATTTTAAATATGACATGACGATGATTAAAAAGAAAAAGAAGAAATTAAATAAAGGAAAATAGGAAGGAAAAAGGATTCAGAATGAGAGATGACGATGATGAAGAAGTAAAAAGAAGAAGAAGAAATGAAATAAAGGAAAAAGGAAGGAAAAAGGAAGGAAAAAGTATTTAAAATGTGACATGACGATGATGAAAAAGAAAAAGAAGAAATGAAATAAAGGAAAAAGGAAGGAAAAATGATTCAGAATGAGAGATGACGATGATGAAGAAGTAAAAAGAAGAAGAAGAAATAAAATAAAGGAAAAAGGAAGGAAAAAGGAAAGAAAAAGGATTTAAAATGTAACATGACGATGATGAAAAAGAAAAAGAAGAAATGAAATAAAGGAAAAAGGAAGGAAAAAGGATTCAGAATGAGAGATGACGATGATGAAGAAGTAAAAAGAAGAAGAAATGAAATAAAGGAAAATGGAAGGAAAAAGGAAGGAAAAGGGATTTAAAATGTGACATGACGATGATGAAAAAGAAGAAATGAAATAAAGGAAAAAGGAAGGAAAAACGATCCAGATTGAGAGATGACAATGATGAAGAAGTAAAACGAAGAAGAAGAAATGAAATAAAGGAAAAAGGAAGGAAAAAAGGAAGGAAAAAGGATTTAAAATGTGACATGACGATGATGAAAAAGAAAAAGAAGAAATGAAATAAAGGAAAAAGGAAGGAAAAAGGATACAGAATGAGAGATGACGATGATGAAGAAGTAAAAAGATGAAGAAGAAATGAAATAAAGGAAAAAAAAGGAAAAATGAATGAAAAAGGATTTAAAATGTGACATGACGATGAAGAAAAAGAAAAAGAACAAATGAAATAAAGGAAAAAGGAAGGAAAAAGGATTCAGAATGAGAGATGACGATGATGAAGAAGTAAAAAAAAGATGAAGAAATGAAATAAAGGAAAAAGAAGGAAAAAGGAACCAGAATGAGAGATGACGATGATGAAGAAGTAAAAAGAAGAAGAAGAAATGAAATAAAGGAAAAAGGAAGGAAAAAGGATTTAAAATGTGACATGACGATGATGAAAAATAAAAAGAAGAAATGAAATAAAAGAAAAAGGATTCAGAATGAGAGATGACGATGATGAAGAAGTAAAAAGAAGAAATGAAAGAAAGGAAAAAGGAAGGAAAAAGGTTTCAGAATGAGAGATGACGATGATAAAGAAGTAAAAAGAAGAAGAAGAAATGAAATAAAGGAAAAAGAAAGGAAAAAGGATTTAAAATGTGACATGACGATGATGAAAAAGAAAAAGAAGAAATTAAATAAAGGAAAAAGAAAGGAAAAACGATTCAGAATGAGAGATGACGATGATGAAGAAGTAAAAAGAAGAAGAAGAAATGAAATAAAGGCAAAAGGAAGGAAAAAGGAAGGAAAAAGGATTTAAAATGTGACATGACGATGATGAAAAAGAAAAAGAAGAAATGAAATAAAGGAAAAAGGAAAAAAAAAGGATTCAGAATGAGAGATGACGATGATGAAGAAGTAAAAAGAAAAAGAAGAAATGAAAGAAAGGAAAAAGGAAGGAAAAGGAAGGAAAAAGGATTTAAAATGTGACATGACGATGATGAAAAAGAAAAAGAAGAAATGAAATAAAAGAAAAAGGAAGGAAAAAGGATTCAGAATGAGAGATGACGATGATGGAGAAGTAAAAAGAAGAAATGAAATAAAGGAAAAAGGAAGGAAGAAGGATTTAAAATGTGACATGACGATGATGAAAAAGAAAAAGAAGATGAAGAAATGAAGTAAAGGAAAAAGGAAGGAAAAAGGATTCAGAATGAGAGATGACGATGATGAAGAAGTAAAAAGAAGAAGAAATGAAATAAAGAAAAAAGGAAGGAAGAAGTATTTGAAATGTGTGATGACGATGATGAAAAAGAAAAAGAAGAAGAAGAAATGAAATAAAGGAAAAAGGATTCAGAATGAGAGATGACGATGATGAAGAAGAAAAAGAAGAAGAAATGAAATAAAGGAAAAAGGAAGGAAGAAGGTTTTAAAATGTGACATGACGATGATGAAAAAGAAAAAGAAGATGAAGAAATGAAATAAAGGAAAAAGGAAGTAAAAAGTATTTAAAATGAGAGATGATGACGATGAAGAAGAAAAAGAAGAAGAAGAAATGAAATAAATGAAAAAAGAAAGGAAGAAGGATTTAAAATGTGACATGACGATGATGAAAAAGAAAAAGAAGATGAAGTAAAGGAAAAAGGAAGGAAAAAGGATTCAGAATGAGAGATGACGATGATGAAGAAGTAAAAAGAAGAAGAAATGAAATAAAGGAAAAAGGAAGGAAAAGGATTTAAAATGAGGGATGACGACGATGAAGAAGCAAAAGAAGAAGAAGAAATGAAATAAAGGAAAAAGGAAGGAAAAAGGATTTAAAATGTGACATGACGATGATGAAAAAGAAAAAGAAGAAATGAAATAAAGGAAAAAGGAAGGAAAAAGGATTCAGAATGAGAGATGACGATGATGAAGAAGTAAAAAGAAGAAATGAAATAAAGGAAAAAGGATTCAGAATGAGAGATGACGATGATAAAGAAGTAAAAAGAAGAAGAAGATATGAAATAAAGGAAAAAGGAAGGAAAAAGGAAGGAAAAAGGATTTAAAATGTGACATGACGATGATGAAAAAGAAAAAGAAGTAATGGAATCAAGGAAAAAGGAAGGAAAAGGGATTCAGAATGAGAGATGACGATGATAAAGAAGTAAAAAGAAGAAGAAGAAATGAAATAAAGGAAAAAGGAAGGAAAAAGGAAGGAAAAAGGATTTAAAATGTGACATGACGATGATGAAAAAGAAAAAGAAGAAATTAAATAAAGGAAAAAGAAAGGAAAAACGATTCAGAATGAGAGATGACGATGATGAAGAAGTAAAAAGAAGAATAAGAAATGAAATAAAGGCAAAAGGAAGGAAAAAGGAAAGAAAAAGGATTTAAAATGTGACATGACGATGATGAAAAAGAAAAAGAAGTAATGAAATAAAGGAAAAAGGAAGGAAAAAGGATTCAGAATGAGAGATGACGATGATGAAGAAGTAAAAAGAAGAAGAAATGAAATAAAGGAAAAAGGAAGGAAAAAGGAAGGAAAAAGGATTTAAAATGTGACATGACGATGATGAAAAAGAAAAAGAAGAAATGAAATAAAGGAAAAAGGAAGAAAAAAGGATTCAAAATGAGAGATGACGATGATGAAGAAGTAAAAAGTAGAAATGAAATAAAGGAAAAAGGAAGTAAAAAGGATTCAGAATGAGAGATGACGATGATGAAGAAGTAAAAAGAAGAAGAAGATATGAAATAAAGGAAAAAGGAAGGAAAAAGGAAGGAAAAAGGATTTTAAATGTGACATGACGATGATGAAAAAGAAAAAGAAGAAATGAAATAAAGGAAAAAGGAAGGAAAAAGGATTCAGAATGAGAGATGACGATGATGAAGAAGTAAAAAGAAGAAGAAATGAAATAAAGGAAAAAGGAAGGAAACAGGAAAGAAAAAGGATTTAAAATGTGACATGACGATGATGAAAAAGAAAAAGAAGCAATGAAATAAAGGAAAAAGAAAGTAAAAAGGATTCAGAATGATAGATGACGATGATGAAGAAGTAAAAAGAAGAAGAAATGAAATTAAGGAAAAAGGAAGGAAAAAGGAACCAGAATGAGAGATGACGATGATGAAGAAGTAAAAAAAATAGAAGAAATGAAATAAAGGAAAAAGGAAGGAAAAATGAAGGAAAAAGGATTCAGAATGAGAGATGACGATGATGAAAAAGAAGAAGAAGAAATGAAATAAAGGAAAAAGGAAGGAAAAAGGATTCAGAATGAGAGATGACGATGATGAAGAAGTAAAAAGAAGAAGAAGAAATGAAATAACGGAAAAAGAAAGGAAAAAGGAAGGAAAAAGGATTTAAAATGTGACATGACGATGATGAAGAAGTAAAAAGAAATGAAAGAAAGGAAAAAGGAAGGAAAAAGGTTTCAGAATGAGAGATGACGATGATAAAGAAGTAAAAAGAAGAAGAAGAAATGAAATAAAGGAAAAAGGAAGGAAAAAGGATTTAAAATGTGACATGACGATGATGAAAAAGAAAAAGAAGAAATTAAATAAAGGAAAAAGGAAGAAAAAAGGATTCAGAATGAGAGATGACGATGATGAAGAAGTAAAAAGAAGAAATGAAATAAAGGAAAAAGGAAGGAAAAAGGATTCAGAATGAGAGATGTCGAAGATGATGAAGTAAAAAGAAGAAGAAGAAATGAAATAAAGGAAAAAGGAAGGAAAAAGGAAGGAAAAAGGATTTTAAATATGACATGACGATGATTAAAAAGAAAAAGAAGAAATTAAATAAAGGAAAATAGGAAGGAAAAAGGATTCAGAATGAGAGATGACGATGATGAAGAAGTAAAAAGAAGAAGAAGAAATGAAATAAAGGAAAAAGGAAGGAAAAAGGAAGGAAAAAGTATTTAAAATGTGACATGACGATGATGAAAAAGAAAAAGAAGAAATGAAATAAAGGAAAAAGGAAGGAAAAATGATTCAGAATGAGAGATGACGATGATGAAGAAGTAAAAAGAAGAAGAAGAAATAAAATAAAGGAAAAAGGAAGGAAAAAGGAAAGAAAAAGGATTTAAAATGTAACATGACGATGATGAAAAAGAAAAAGAAGAAATGAAATAAAGGAAAAAGGAAGGAAAAAGGATTCAGAATGAGAGATGACGATGATGAAGAAGTAAAAAGAAGAAGAAATGAAATAAAGGAAAATGGAAGGAAAAAGGAAGGAAAAGGGATTTAAAATGTGACATGACGATGATGAAAAAGAAGAAATGAAATAAAGGAAAAAGGAAGGAAAAACGATCCAGATTGAGAGATGACAATGATGAAGAAGTAAAACGAAGAAGAAGAAATGAAATAAAGGAAAAAGGAAGGAAAAAAGGAAGGAAAAAGGATTTAAAATGTGACATGACGATGATGAAAAAGAAAAAGAAGAAATGAAATAAAGGAAAAAGGAAGGAAAAAGGATACAGAATGAGAGATGACGATGATGAAGAAGTAAAAAGATGAAGAAGAAATGAAATAAAGGAAAAAAAAGGAAAAATGAATGAAAAAGGATTTAAAATGTGACATGACGATGAAGAAAAAGAAAAAGAACAAATGAAATAAAGGAAAAAGGAAGGAAAAAGGATTCAGAATGAGAGATGACGATGATGAAGAAGTAAAAAAAAGATGAAGAAATGAAATAAAGGAAAAAGAAGGAAAAAGGAACCAGAATGAGAGATGACGATGATGAAGAAGTAAAAAGAAGAAGAAGAAATGAAATAAAGGAAAAAGGAAGGAAAAAGGATTTAAAATGTGACATGACGATGATGAAAAATAAAAAGAAGAAATGAAATAAAAGAAAAAGGATTCAGAATGAGAGATGACGATGATGAAGAAGTAAAAAGAAGAAATGAAAGAAAGGAAAAAGGAAGGAAAAAGGTTTCAGAATGAGAGATGACGATGATAAAGAAGTAAAAAGAAGAAGAAGAAATGAAATAAAGGAAAAAGAAAGGAAAAAGGATTTAAAATGTGACATGACGATGATGAAAAAGAAAAAGAAGAAATTAAATAAAGGAAAAAGAAAGGAAAAACGATTCAGAATGAGAGATGACGATGATGAAGAAGTAAAAAGAAGAATAAGAAATGAAATAAAGGCAAAAGGAAGGAAAAAGGAAAGAAAAAGGATTTAAAATGTGACATGACGATGATGAAAAAGAAAAAGAAGTAATGAAATAAAGGAAAAAGGAAGGAAAAAGGATTCAGAATGAGAGATGACGATGATGAAGAAGTAAAAAGAAGAAGAAATGAAATAAAGGAAAAAGGAAGGAAAAAGGAAGGAAAAAGGATTTAAAATGTGACATGACGATGATGAAAAAGAAAAAGAAGAAATGAAATAAAGGAAAAAGGAAGAAAAAAGGATTCAAAATGAGAGATGACGGTGATGAAGAAGTAAAAAGTAGAAATGAAATAAAGGAAAAAGGAAGTAAAAAGGATTCAGAATGAGAGATGACGATGATGAAGAAGTAAAAAGAAGAAGAAGATATGAAATAAAGGAAAAAGGAAGGAAAAAGGAAGGAAAAAGGATTTTAAATGTGACATGACGATGATGAAAAAGAAAAAGAAGAAATGAAATAAAGGAAAAAGGAAGGAAAAAGGATTCAGAATGAGAGATGACGATGATGAAGAAGTAAAAAGAAGAAGAAATGAAATAAAGGAAAAAGGAAGGAAACAGGAAAGAAAAAGGATTTAAAATGTGACATGACGATGATGAAAAAGAAAAAGAAGCAATGAAATAAAGGAAAAAGAAAGTAAAAAGGATTCAGAATGATAGATGACGATGATGAAGAAGTAAAAAGAAGAAGAAATGAAATTAAGGAAAAAGGAAGGAAAAAGGAACCAGAATGAGAGATGACGATGATGAAGAAGTAAAAAAAATAGAAGAAATGAAATAAAGGAAAAAGGAAGGAAAAATGAAGGAAAAAGGATTCAGAATGAGAGATGACGATGATGAAAAAGAAGAAGAAGAAATGAAATAAAGGAAAAAGGAAGGAAAAAGGATTCAGAATGAGAGATGACGATGATGAAGAAGTAAAAAGAAGAAGAAGAAATGAAATAACGGAAAAAGAAAGGAAAAAGGAAGGAAAAAGGATTTAAAATGTGACATGACGATGATGAAGAAGTAAAAAGAAATGAAAGAAAGGAAAAAGGAAGGAAAAAGGTTTCAGAATGAGAGATGACGATGATAAAGAAGTAAAAAGAAGAAGAAGAAATGAAATAAAGGAAAAAGGAAGGAAAAAGGATTTAAAATGTGACATGACGATGATGAAAAAGAAAAAGAAGAAATTAAATAAAGGAAAAAGGAAGAAAAAAGGATTCAGAATGAGAGATGACGATGATGAAGAAGTAAAAAGAAGAAATGAAATAAAGGAAAAAGGAAGGAAAAAGGATTCAGAATGAGAGATGTCGAAGATGATGAAGTAAAAAGAAGAAGAAGAAATGAAATAAAGGAAAAAGGAAGGAAAAAGGAAGGAAAAAGGATTTTAAATATGACATGACGATGATTAAAAAGAAAAAGAAGAAATTAAATAAAGGAAAATAGGAAGGAAAAAGGATTCAGAATGAGAGATGACGATGATGAAGAAGTAAAAAGAAGAAGAAGAAATGAAATAAAGGAAAAAGGAAGGAAAAAGGAAGGAAAAAGTATTTAAAATGTGACATGACGATGATGAAAAAGAAAAAGAAGAAATGAAATAAAGGAAAAAGGAAGGAAAAATGATTCAGAATGAGAGATGACGATGATGAAGAAGTAAAAAGAAGAAGAAGAAATAAAATAAAGGAAAAAGGAAGGAAAAAGGAAAGAAAAAGGATTTAAAATGTAACATGACGATGATGAAAAAGAAAAAGAAGAAATGAAATAAAGGAAAAAGGAAGGAAAAAGGATTCAGAATGAGAGATGACGATGATGAAGAAGTAAAAAGAAGAAGAAATGAAATAAAGGAAAATGGAAGGAAAAAGGAAGGAAAAGGGATTTAAAATGTGACATGACGATGATGAAAAAGAAGAAATGAAATAAAGGAAAAAGGAAGGAAAAACGATCCAGATTGAGAGATGACAATGATGAAGAAGTAAAACGAAGAAGAAGAAATGAAATAAAGGAAAAAGGAAGGAAAAAAGGAAGGAAAAAGGATTTAAAATGTGACATGACGATGATGAAAAAGAAAAAGAAGAAATGAAATAAAGGAAAAAGGAAGGAAAAAGGATACAGAATGAGAGATGACGATGATGAAGAAGTAAAAAGATGAAGAAGAAATGAAATAAAGGAAAAAAAAGGAAAAATGAATGAAAAAGGATTTAAAATTTGGCATGACGATGAAGAAAAAGAAAAAGAACAAATGAAATAAAGGAAAAAGGAAGGAAAAAGGATTCAGAATGAGAGATGACGATGATGAAGAAGTAAAAAAAAGATGAAGAAATGAAATAAAGGAAAAAGAAGGAAAAAGGAACCAGAATGAGAGATGACGATGATGAAGAAGTAAAAAGAAGAAGAAGAAATGAAATAAAGGAAAAAGGAAGGAAAAAGGATTTAAAATGTGACATGACGATGATGAAAAATAAAAAGAAGAAATGAAATAAAAGAAAAAGGATTCAGAATGAGAGATGACGATGATGAAGAAGTAAAAAGAAGAAATGAAAGAAAGGAAAAAGGAAGGAAAAAGGTTTCAGAATGAGAGATGACGATGATAAAGAAGTAAAAAGAAGAAGAAGAAATGAAATAAAGGAAAAAGAAAGGAAAAAGGATTTAAAATGTGACATGACGATGATGAAAAAGAAAAAGAAGAAATTAAATAAAGGAAAAAGAAAGGAAAAACGATTCAGAATGAGAGATGACGATGATGAAGAAGTAAAAAGAAGAAGAAGAAATGAAATAAAGGCAAAAGGAAGGAAAAAGGAAGGAAAAAGGATTTAAAATGTGACATGACGATGATGAAAAAGAAAAAGAAGAAATGAAATAAAGGAAAAAGGAAAAAAAAAGGATTCAGAATGAGAGATGACGATGATGAAGAAGTAAAAAGAAAAAGAAGAAATGAAAGAAAGGAAAAAGGAAGGAAAAGGAAGGAAAAAGGATTTAAAATGTGACATGACGATGATGAAAAAGAAAAAGAAGAAATGAAATAAAAGAAAAAGGAAGGAAAAAGGATTCAGAATGAGAGATGACGATGATGGAGAAGTAAAAAGAAGAAATGAAATAAAGGAAAAAGGAAGGAAGAAGGATTTAAAATGTGACATGACGATGATGAAAAAGAAAAAGAAGATGAAGAAATGAAGTAAAGGAAAAAGGAAGGAAAAAGGATTCAGAATGAGAGATGACGATGATGAAGAAGTAAAAAGAAGAAGAAATGAAATAAAGAAAAAAGGAAGGAAGAAGTATTTGAAATGTGTGATGACGATGATGAAAAAGAAAAAGAAGAAGAAGAAATGAAATAAAGGAAAAAGGATTCAGAATGAGAGATGACGATGATGAAGAAGAAAAAGAAGAAGAAATGAAATAAAGGAAAAAGGAAGGAAGAAGGTTTTAAAATGTGACATGACGATGATGAAAAAGAAAAAGAAGATGAAGAAATGAAATAAAGGAAAAAGGAAGTAAAAAGTATTTAAAATGAGAGATGATGACGATGAAGAAGAAAAAGAAGAAGAAGAAATGAAATAAATGAAAAAAGAAAGGAAGAAGGATTTAAAATGTGACATGACGATGATGAAAAAGAAAAAGAAGATGAAGTAAAGGAAAAAGGAAGGAAAAAGGATTCAGAATGAGAGATGACGATGATGAAGAAGTAAAAAGAAGAAGAAATGAAATAAAGGAAAAAGGAAGGAAAAGGATTTAAAATGAGGGATGACGACGATGAAGAAGCAAAAGAAGAAGAAGAAATGAAATAAAGGAAAAAGGAAGGAAAAAGGATTTAAAATGTGACATGACGATGATGAAAAAGAAAAAGAAGAAATGAAATAAAGGAAAAAGGAAGGAAAAAGGATTCAGAATGAGAGATGACGATGATGAAGAAGTAAAAAGAAGAAATGAAATAAAGGAAAAAGGATTCAGAATGAGAGATGACGATGATAAAGAAGTAAAAAGAAGAAGAAGATATGAAATAAAGGAAAAAGGAAGGAAAAAGGAAGGAAAAAGGATTTAAAATGTGACATGACGATGATGAAAAAGAAAAAGAAGTAATGGAATCAAGGAAAAAGGAAGGAAAAGGGATTCAGAATGAGAGATGACGATGATAAAGAAGTAAAAAGAAGAAGAAGAAATGAAATAAAGGAAAAAGGAAGGAAAAAGGAAGGAAAAAGGATTTAAAATGTGACATGACGATGATGAAAAAGAAAAAGAAGAAATTAAATAAAGGAAAAAGAAAGGAAAAACGATTCAGAATGAGAGATGACGATGATGAAGAAGTAAAAAGAAGAATAAGAAATGAAATAAAGGCAAAAGGAAGGAAAAAGGAAAGAAAAAGGATTTAAAATGTGACATGACGATGATGAAAAAGAAAAAGAAGTAATGAAATAAAGGAAAAAGGAAGGAAAAAGGATTCAGAATGAGAGATGACGATGATGAAGAAGTAAAAAGAAGAAGAAATGAAATAAAGGAAAAAGGAAGGAAAAAGGAAGGAAAAAGGATTTAAAATGTGACATGACGATGATGAAAAAGAAAAAGAAGAAATGAAATAAAGGAAAAAGGAAGAAAAAAGGATTCAAAATGAGAGATGACGATGATGAAGAAGTAAAAAGTAGAAATGAAATAAAGGAAAAAGGAAGTAAAAAGGATTCAGAATGAGAGATGACGATGATGAAGAAGTAAAAAGAAGAAGAAGATATGAAATAAAGGAAAAAGGAAGGAAAAAGGAAGGAAAAAGGATTTTAAATGTGACATGACGATGATGAAAAAGAAAAAGAAGAAATGAAATAAAGGAAAAAGGAAGGAAAAAGGATTCAGAATGAGAGATGACGATGATGAAGAAGTAAAAAGAAGAAGAAATGAAATAAAGGAAAAAGGAAGGAAACAGGAAAGAAAAAGGATTTAAAATGTGACATGACGATGATGAAAAAGAAAAAGAAGCAATGAAATAAAGGAAAAAGAAAGTAAAAAGGATTCAGAATGATAGATGACGATGATGAAGAAGTAAAAAGAAGAAGAAATGAAATTAAGGAAAAAGGAAGGAAAAAGCAACCAGAATGAGAGATGACGATGATGAAGAAGTAAAAAAAATAGAAGAAATGAAATAAAGGAAAAAGGAAGGAAAAATGAAGGAAAAAGGATTCAGAATGAGAGATGACGATGATGAAAAAGAAGAAGAAGAAATGAAATAAAGGAAAAAGGAAGGAAAAAGGATTCAGAATGAGAGATGACGATGATGAAGAAGTAAAAAGAAGAAGAAGAAATGAAATAACGGAAAAAGAAAGGAAAAAGGAAGGAAAAAGGATTTAAAATGTGACATGACGATGATGAAGAAGTAAAAAGAAATGAAAGAAAGGAAAAAGGAAGGAAAAAGGTTTCAGAATGAGAGATGACGATGATAAAGAAGTAAAAAGAAGAAGAAGAAATGAAATAAAGGAAAAAGGAAGGAAAAAGGATTTAAAATGTGACATGACGATGATGAAAAAGAAAAAGAAGAAATTAAATAAAGGAAAAAGAAAGGAAAAACGATTCAGAATGAGAGATGACGATGATGAAGAAGTAAAAAGAAGAAGAAGAAATGAAATAAAGGCAAAAGGAAGGAAAAAGGAAGGAAAAAGGATTTAAAATGTGACATGACGATGATGAAAAAGAAAAAGAAGAAATGAAATAAAGGAAAAAGGAAGGAAAAAGGATTCAGAATGAGAGATGACGATGATGAGGAGTAAAAAGAAAAAGAAATGAAATAAAGGAAAAAGGAAGGAAAAAGGAACCAGAATGAGAGATGACGATGATGAAGAAGTAAAAAAAAAAGAAGAAATGAAATAAAGTAAAAAGGAAGGAAAAGGAAGGAAAAAGGATTTAAAATGTGACATGACGATGATGAAAAAGAAAAAGAAGAAATGAAATAAAAGAAAAAGGAAGGAAAAAGGATTCAGAATGAGAGATGACGATGATGGAGAAGTAAAAAGAAGAAATGAAATAAAGGAAAAAGGAAGGAAGAAGGATTTAAAATGTGACATGACGATGATGAAAAAGAAAAAGATGATGAAGAAATGAAGTGAAGGAAAAAGGATTCAGAATGAGAGATGACGATGATGAAGAATTAAAAAGAAGAAGAAATGAAATAAAGAAAAAAGGAAGGAAGAAGTATTTGAAATGTGAGATGACGATGATGAAAAAGAAAAAGAAGAAGAAGAAATGAAATAAAGGAAAAAGGATTCAGAATGAGAGATGACGATGATGAAGAAGAAAAAGAAGAAGAAGAAATGAAATAAAGGAAAAAGGAAGGAAGAAGGTTTTAAAATGTGACATGACGATGATGAAAAAGAAAAAGAAGATGAAGAAATGAAATAAAGGAAAAAGGAAGGAAAAATATTTAAAATGAGAGAGATGACGATGAAGAAGAAAAAGAAGAAGAAGAAATGAAATAAATGAAAAAGGAAGGAAGAAGGATTTCAAATGTGACATGACGATGATGAAAAAGAAAAAGAAGATGAAGTAAAGGAAAAAGGAAGGAAAAAGGATTCAGAATGAGAGATGACGATGATGAAGAAGTAAAAAGAAGAAGAAGAAATGAAATAAAGGAAAAAGGAAGGAAAAGGAATTAAAATGAGGGATGACGACGATGAAGAAGCAAAAGAAGAAGAAGAAATGAAATAAAGGAAAAAGGAAGGAAAAAGGAAGGAAAAAGGATTTAAAATGTGACATGACGATGATGAAAAAGAAAAAGAAGAAATGAAATAAAGGAAAAAGGAAGGAAAAAGGATTCAGAATGAGAGATGACGATGATGAAGAAGTAAAAAGAAGAAATGAAATAAAGGAAAAAGAAAGGAAAAAGGAATAAGAATGAGAGATGACGATGATGAAGAAGTAAAAAGAAGAAATGAAATAAAGGCAAAAGGAAGGAAAAAGGAAAGAAAAAGGATTTAAAATGTGACATGACGATGATGAAAAAGAAAAAGAAGAAATGAAATAAAGGAAAATGGAAGGAAAAAGGATTCAGAATGAGAGATGACGATGATGAAGAACTAAAAAGAAAAAGAAATGAAATAAAGGAAAAAGGAAGGAAAAAGGAACCAGAATGAGAGATGACGATGATGAAGAAGTAAAAAAAAAAGAAGAAATGAAATAAAGGAAAAAGGAAGGAAAAGGAAGGAAAAAGGATTTAAAATGTGACATGACGATGATGAAAAAGAAAAAGAAAAAATGAAATAAAAGAAAAAGGAAGGAAAAAGGATTCAGAATGAGAGATGACGATGATGGAGAAGTAAAAAGAAGAAATGAAATAAAGGAAAAAGGAAGGAAGAAGGATTTAAAATGTGACATGACGATGATGAAAAAGAAAAAGAAGATGAAGAAATGAAGTAAAGGAAAAAGGAAGGAAAAAGGATTCAGAATGAGAGATGACGATGATGAAGAAGTAAAAAGAAGAAGAAATGAAATAAAAAAAAAAGGAAGGAAGAAGTATTTGAAATGTGAGATGACGATGATAAAAAAGAAAAAGAAGAAGAAGAAATGAAATAAAGGAAAAAGGATTCCGAATGAGAGATGACGATGATGAAGAAGAAAAAGAAGAAGAAATGAAATAAAGGAAAAAGGAAGGAAGAAGGTTTTAAAATGTGACATGACGATGATGAAAAAGAAAAAGAAGATGAAGAAATGAAATAAAGGAAAAAGGAAGGAAAAAGTATTTAAAATGAGAGATGATGACGATGAAGAAGAAAAAGAAGAAGAAGAAATGAAATAAATGAAAAAGGAAGGAAGAAGGATTTAAAATGTGACATGACGATGATGAAAAAGAAAAAGAAGATGAAGTAAAGGAAAAAGGAAGGAAAAAGGATTCAGAATGAGAGATGACGATGATGAAGAAGTAAAAAGAAGAAGAAATGAAATAAAGGAAAAAGGAAGGAAAAGGATTTAAAATGAGGGATGACGACGATGAAGAAGCAAAAGAAGAAGAAGAAATGAAATAAAGGAAAAAGGAAGGAAAAAGGAAGGAAAAAGGAAGGAAAAAGGATTTAAAATGTGACATGACGATGATGAAAAAGAAAAGGAAGAAATGAAATAAAGGAAAAAGGAAGGAAAAAGGATTCAGAATGAGAGATGACGATGATGAAGAAGTAAAAAGAAGAAATGAAATAAAGGAAAAAGGAAGGAAAAAGGATTCAGAATGAGAGATGACGATGATAAAGAAGTAAAAAGAAGAAGAAGAAATGAAATAAAGGAACAAGGAAGGAAAAAGGAAAGAAAAAGGATTTAAAATGTGACATGACGATGATGAAAAAGAAAAAGAAGTAATGAAATAAAGGAAAAAGGAAGGAAAAAGGATTCAGAATGAGAGATGACGATGATAAAGAAGTAAAAAGAAGAAGAAGAAATGAAATAAAGGATAAAGGAAGGAAAAAGGAAGGAAAAAGGATTTAAAATGTGACATGACGATGATGAAAAAGAAAAAGAAGAAATTAAATAAAGGAAAAAGAAAGGAAAAACGATTCAGAATGAGAGATGACGATGATGAAGAAGTAAAAAGAAGAATAAGAAATGAAATAAAGGCAAAAGGAAAGAAAAAGGAAGGAAAAAGGATTTAAAATGTGACATGACGATGATGAAAAAGAAAAAGAAGAAATGAAATAAAGGAAAAAGGAAGGAAAAAGGATTCAGAATGAGAGATGACGATGATGAAGAAGTAAAAAGAAGAAGAAATGAAATAAAGGAAAAAGGAAGGAAAAAGGAACCAGAATGAGAGATGACGATGATGAAGAAGTAAAAAAAAAAGAAGAAATGAAATAAAGGAAAAAGGAAGGAAAAAGGAAGGAAAAAGGATTTAAAATGTGACATGACGATGATGAAAAAGAAAAAGAAGAAATGAAATAAAGGAAAAAGGAAGGAAAAAGGATTCAGAATGAGAGATGACGATGATGAAGAAGTAAAAAGAAGAAGAAATGAAATAAAGGAAAAAGGAAGGAAAAAGGAACCAGAATGAGAGATGACGATGATGAAGAAGTAAAAAAAAAAGAAGAAATGAAATAAAGGAAAAAGGAAGGAAAAAGGAAGGAAAAAGGATTTAAAATGTGACATGACGATGATGAAAAAGAAAAAGAAGAAATGAAATAAAAGAAAAAGGAAGGAAAAAGGATTCAGAATGAGAGATGACGATGATGAAGAAGTAAAAAGAAGAAATGAAATAAAGGAAAAAGGAAGGAAAAAGTATTTAAAATGAGAGATGATGACGATGAAGAAGAAAAAGAAGAAGAAGAAATGAAATAAAGGAAAAAGGAAGGAAGAAGGATTTAAAATGTGACATGACGATGATGAAGAAGAAAAAGAGGTTGAAGAAATGAAGTAAAGGAAAAAGGAAGGAAAAAGGATTCAGAATGAGAGATGACGATGATGAAGAAGTAAAAAGAAGAAGAAGAAATGAAATAAAGGAAAAAGGAAGGAAGAAGGATTTGAAATGTGAGATGACGATGATGAAAAAGAAAAAGAAGAAGAAGAAATGAAATAAAGGAAAAAGGAAGGAAAAAGGATTCTGAATGAGAGATGACGATGATGAAGAAGAAAAAGAAGAAGAAGAAATGAAATAAAGGAAAAAGGAAGGAAGAAGGTTTTAAAATGTGACATGACGATGATGAAAAAGAAAAAGACGAAATGAAATAAAGGAAAAAGGATTCAGAATGAGAGATGACGATGATGAAGAAGTAAAAAGAAGAAATGAAATAAAGGAAAAAGGAAGGACAAAGGATTCAGAATGAGAGATGACGATGATAAAGAAGTAAAAAGAAGAAGAAGAAATGAAATAAAGGAAAAAGGAAGGAAAAAGGAAGGAAAAAGGATTTAAAATGTGACATGACGATGATGAAAAAGAAAAAGAAGTAATGAAATAAAGGAAAAAGGAAGGAAAAAGGATTCAGAATGAGAGATGACGATGATAAAGAAGTAAAAAGAAGAAGAAGAAATGAAATAAAGGAAAAAGGAAGGAAAAAGGAAGGAAAAAGGATTTAAAATGTGACATGACGATGATGAAAAAGAAAAAGAAGTAATTAAATAAAGGAAAAAGAAAGGAAAAACGATTCAGAATGAGAGATGACGATGATGAAGAAGTAAAAAGAAGAATAAGAAATGAAATAAAGGCAAAAGGAAGGAAAAAGGAAGGAAAAAGGATTTAAAATGTGACATGACGATGATGAAAAAGAAAAAGAAGAAATTAAATAAAGAAAAAAGGAAGGAAAAAGGATTCAGAATGAGAGATGACGATGATGAAGAAGTAAAAAAAAAAGAAGAAATGAAATAAAGGAAAAAGGAAGGAAAAAGGAAGGAAAAAGGATTTAAAATGTGACATGACGATGATGAAAAAGAAAAAGAAGAAATGAAATAAAAGAAAAAGGAAGGAAAAATGATTCAGAATGAGAGATGACGATGATGAAGAAGTAAAAAGAAGAAATGAAATAAATGAAAAAGGAAGGAAAAAGTATTTAAAATGAGAGATGATGACGATGAAGAAGAAAAAGAAGAAGAAGAAATGAAATAAATGAAAAAGGAAGGAAGAAGGATTTAAAATGTGACATGACGATGATGAAAAAGAAAAAGAATATGAAGAAATGAAGTAAAGGAAAAAGGAAGGAAAAAGGATCCAGAATGAGAGATGACGATGATGAAGAAGTAAAGAAGAAGAAGAAATGAAATAAAGAAAAAGGAAGGAAAAAGGAAGGAAAATGATTTAAAATGTGACATGACGATGATGAAAAAGAAAAAGAAGAAATGAAATAAGGAAAAAGGAAGGGAAAAGGATTCAGAATGAGAGATGACGATGATGAAGAAGTAAAAAGAAGAAGAAGAAATGAAATAAAGGAAAAAGGAAGGAAAAAGGAAGGAAAAAGGATTTAAAATGCGACATGACGATGATGAAAAAGAAAAAGAAGAAATGAAATAAAGGAAAAAGGAAGGAAATGGATTCAGAATGAGAGATGACGATGATGAAGAAGTAAAAAGAAGAAGAAGAAATGAAAAAAAGGAAAAAGAAGGAAAAAGGAAGGAAAAAGGATTTAAAATGTGACATGACGATGATGAAAAAGGAAAAGAAGAAATGAAATAAAGGCAAAAGGAAGGAAAAAGGATTCAGAATGAGAGATGACGATGATGAAGAAGTAAAAAGAAAAAGAAGAAATGAAATAAAGGAAAAGAAAGGGAAAAGTATTTAATATGATAGATGACGACGATACTGAGAACACCATTGACCGAACATCTGAGCAACGACTAAGTTTTAGAGAAAATGGAAACAAAAAATTAACTCCTATATGGTAATGAATGCTTTTCACAGATGAAGAAGAGACTTGAAGCCACAGAATGGTGATTCTACAGAAGGATAGTGGGAACACCATTGACCGAACATGTGAGCAACGACTAAGTTTTAGAGAAAATAGAAGCATAGCACTTATACATAACAACAGAAAGAGACATTTGGGGTTCCTAGGTCAGATAATAAGAAGAGAGGGTTTGGAAAACTTGTCACTCACAGGACAGATTTGATGCATGAAGGACAACACATAACGTAACTAGTTAATCTGAGTATATTAATGGTGGAAAATAGTTTCGGAGAGATAACAAAAAGACAAAATTTATTAAGAGCCACAAAGGACAGGAAATAGTGGAGATCCATCAAGGAGCAGAACACATGGAAGAAAAAGAATGTTGGTTGTGTGGTAGGATCGGCGCAGTATGTCTCTTTCATTTTTCTGAAAACTCGATGAAACACTAAATGCACATTTATAAATCGAACAGCTGCAACATGTTCGTAAAGTTTAGTCTAAAGTGCATACGTCAACAGGAAAAATGTAGTTTTGCCCCATAACAACCCAGGGATGCCAAGAGCAAAACAACACAGGAATTCATTGGTTGTTCTGTCTGTCTGTTCATATCTATCTATCTAACTATATATCTATCTGTTGATATCTATCTATCTAACTATATATCTATCTATCTGTTGATATCTATCTATCTATCTAAGTCTATTCTTATCTATCTATCTTTCTCAATCTATTCTTATCTATCTGTCTATCTCAGTCTATTCTTATCTATCTATCTATCTGTCTATCTCAGTCTATTCTTATCTATCTATCTATCTATCTATCTATCTATCTATCTATCTCTCTATCTCAGTTTATTATTATCTATCTATCTATCTATCTATCTATCTATCTATGTATCTCAGTCTATTCTTATCTATCTATCTGTCTCAGTCTATTCCTATCTATCTATCTATCTATCTGTCTATCTCAGTCTATTCTTATCTATCTATCTATCTATCTATCTATGTCAGTCTGTTCTAATCTATCTATCTATCTATCTATCTATCTATCTATCTATCTATCTATCTATGTCAGTCTGTTCTAATCTATCTATCTATCTATCTATCTATCTATCTGTCTGTTCATATCTATCTATCTAACTATATATCTATGTGTTCATATCTATCTCAGTCTATTCTGATCTATCTATCTATCTATCTATCTATCTATCTATCTATCTATCTATCTATCTATCTATGTCAGTCTGTTCTAATCTGTCTAACCTTTCTCAGTCTTTTCATATCTATCTATCTATCTATCTATCTATCTATCTATCTAGCTCACTCTGTCCTTATCTATCTTGCTTTTCAACCTCCTCCCTCTTATTTCTATATGGTTTTACTCTCTATAACTCTGCGTGTCTCACTCTATTTAAGCAACGGTTACATCCTGTTTACGCATGTTTCTGCTCGTCTTGCCGTCTCTGACTGCCCACCTAAATGTATGTTTTCACGCCTCCACACTTTAGTCACTTCTGTGAAAAGTGCCTTCCCCCCTCCCGACGCCTTGCGCAGACTATTTCAACCAAATCTCAGCTCTTTCAGTGTTACTCGCTGATCTATTCCAAACAACATTCCCCTCCTCGCCCATTTTCAACATAACGCCAATATTCCCTAGCCGACTTCACAGTTCGTCCATGTCACCACCTTCCGACATTACGTTCTTTTTCCAGCCGAAGTGCAATATCTATTCCGTCCAAATCGTTTCAACGTTTCTAATCCTGGCCTACTGTTAATTTGATGACCGTTTTAGAACCATTCTTTGGCCGACGAATCATTGGATAATGAGACATGCGTGCGCCGATCAGTTCTTTTTACTCCGTTCTGCCATTGTTGGCAGTAAGCACTCGGCATCCTGACCTTCCCTTCTGGACATGAAACATCGCAATATCAAACACTGCCAACCCTCACTACTTCCCTAAAATTTTAACCTTACCCTTGTCTTGCACTTTGCTTATAAGCTTGACTGTTGACCAATTTGAGGTCGAGTAAGAAATTTGATTGATTTTTTTATTAGTTCTCTCAGTTGTTTTCAATACGGACTTGATGTGAAGGCCGGCCAAATTTTATGGAACAAAATTTTATGAAACATCAATGTTGCCAGGTGTTCCCCTTGGAGATCATTGCTTAGACCTCGAGGTAAAAGGCACTCAGAAGAAAGGAAGCGAAAAAAAATTAAACTTATTCAAGCCTTTTTGTTATCACGGCTGTTGCTCTTCATCTGTTACACTTTTGATTAATATTAGAATTAAAATAATTCCGTTAGGGTGGAGTAAATTGGTTCGCCTATCGTCTGGTTCACAATACTTCTTAATATTTTGAACAGGAGTTCTTTTCGTTTAGAATTTGATTTCCAGTTCCTTCTGAATGCTACTACAGCTCTATTCTTCTAACACCTCCACCTAAATTCTGAAATTTATAGTATTATTTGGTTTCTGGTCCTTCTAAAATCTTTTCATTTTATTTCATTTCAAGAAGCCCCTTGTGTCTTAGAGGCGTTATCTCCTTCTTTGGGATGAATTAAAAAATAAAATAATATAAAAAAATGATGAGAGTAAAGGATGAAAATAAGTGATTTAAAATCCATTAATATTTATTCTGTATCATAGCTTTTTAATTCTTAGTTCATGTCCAAAGTTATTGATATATTCTTCCCGCTTTACTTTGTTGAGTTTAAGCTAAATCCTCATCTTATTATCAGAATGACTGTAAAGTCAAAGATTCATGTAACCTTTTCGGAAACTAATTTAAGTTAAATGCTAAAATTTAACATCTTAAAATCTTATTTTCTGAATGGCTGGAAAGGAAAAGATTTAGATAGAATTTTCTGACATGAATTTAAGGTAAATTCTTATCCAAAATTTCAGAATGGGTTGAAATTATTCTGAAAATAAAATGAGGATTTGCCTTGAACTCAATGCAGAAAATCTGGGAGAATATATTAATAACTTTCGACATGAACGAGGAAAAGAAAAAAAGATACAGAATAGATATTAACGGCTTTTTAAAAGTCAGTCATCTTCATTCTTTACTCACATCACGAGAGACGCCAGCTTAGCTAAAAATGTACGAATAATATATTATTTATGAATACACAAAAATACACACACTTATTTCGTTCTTTCGTTTTTGGATCTGACGAAGCTCTGAAAGCGAAACGTGGAATCAAATCTAGTTTTTAAGAAACGGTTTTCTATTTGTCTAATTTCTTCAAAACTTGTGAATAATTTACCCTTGTGTGGCCTGGTGCAGAATCCGAATATTTTCTGGATATTTGGTTTTCGTCACTCACCCACACAACACTGTCCAAGCACACTGAAATGTTTATAATGGAGCTTACGGTGTGAATGCCAAGCATAAGAGCAAGCCGTTTTCAAATTTCTGGCGGTGAAAATTGCGTCACGGTGCTCTTTTTCTTATAAATAGGACACAACTGACCCTACTATATTGTGCAGTCTACAAAAAACATACAACGCACATGCGCTAAATTGAAAATATAAAATGCTGACAATTTAACCATTGCACGCTGTATATATATATATAAAACTACACACATGATACAAAAACCTAACAACACTCATAAATACTAATGTATCCCCCACTGATCCCAATAAAAAATAAAACTAATTATATACTGTACTAAATTTAATAAAACCAACTTAATCATGCGCAATAACTATTCTCCGTCAACTAATGTCTTGCAAAAGACTAACATTGTATATCAATTTAAATGTCCTTTGGGAGATTGTATCTCTAACAAAAAAAGTAAATACATATGTTTGTTTCACAACGACAACATTGTCAAGAAGACTTACATTGGACATGTCGGATTCAAATTCTATTGCACAACATTTAAATGAACATTCCTCTCCATATTCACGCTTTAGAGAAATGTTAATTGACAATAAAAGTATACTCCCCTATAAAAATAAAAAAAACAAACACTTCAAATTTTTGAAGCACTCTATATAAAAAGAAATGCAACCAATACTGAATAAGATTAACTATGAGTATAGCAAAAATGTTTTAAAATGTCGATAGAAGCAATGTTTTGGGATACTTACAGTGTAAAATTTTTTTTAAAACTGTTGGTTGAGTATTTTAAAACATTAATTTATTATTTAAAATAAGATACCCCCTTTACATATTCTTAACAGTTAATTTTTAAATTAATTATAACGGAGCGTTTTTCATTCGTGTGTGTGGTTAAATATATATATATATATATATATATATATATATATATATATATATATGATTAAATAAATTACAAATATGCCTGCTTATTTTTAGCAAAATCCTTTCGTATTCACGAATATTTTTCCATATTTGACAATCAAATGTGACAAGAAATGCATTGTAGCAGTGAAAATCACTTTTATTTCCCAAGTACTTTACATCTCTTTCTGAGATCATCGTCAGGGGTGCAACTGGGAAGGCAAAAAACTATGTGTAGCTATCCATTACTGAATTTTTTTCTTTTTGCGTTTAAATGCAAAGACTATTCCAGTTCCACGTGCCATGTATAATGAATGTCAGTTATCAGTTATCTCCTGTTAATTTCCCTCTGAAAGTTCTCCACTACCTTAGCCGGCTATTGAACTCACATTCTTTGGGTCCTGTCACTGGATCCAACTAACGCCTTTATCCACTGTGCCATGTGTCCTTGAGGACATGTATGAATTTCTGGGTATTATAAACCTAATGTCTTCAGCATCGGTTTTTTGTATCAGTGCTCATATTGCAATGTTTGCTGTTATTAATTCCATGTTTTTACCCGAGCTCATATTGTAATTTTTGTTGTTGTTATCGCTTTTCTCTGGCACTCCTTATTACTGGTTCCCATATTGTATTCATTTCTATGCTTGGTCGACTCAGGAGATTTTTGTGGCCTAGAATATGTGCTGATTCGATTGCGTCTAGCATGAAACAGCCTGTCGGCTCTGACTTCAATGTTCACTAACACACACGCACACGCACACACACACACACACACATATATATATTTTTTTCTTTTGCAAGGATCTTTTCCCAACTTATTCAAGATGATCTTCGCCTTCTAACTTTCTGTCCTGGAGTAACAATGTGAGTTATCTCTTTAGCTCTAAGTTGAAATAATGATCCCTCTTGCTGTTTTGACCTCCTGATCTAGTTTCCCTACTCTCTACTGTTATTTCTTTTTTAGAACTTATTCACTGTTCGCTTGATGTTTCTTGAATGGACTTTGAAGATGGAAGCCAGAGTATGAATGATGGTACTGAAGTCTTAAATGTTTTTTTCCATTCATCATTGCTCTTATTTCCCTCTTTGACAGTCCTGCTATATAATCCATATATGGGCATTCAGGAGATCCATAATACGAAGGGAATGCAGTCTCCTTCGGAATTCGAACTCTTCACGCCGGTTACATTTTTCATGTTGCAAAACTTTAGGCTAATTTCACATCCTCTTTTCTATAAAAGGCTGGAAATAAAATTGATTTAGAACAGCCTGCGGCGACTTGAAATTAAAGACATCTCATGATATAAATAATTTCTAAACTGAATTTAATTCAATTAAAAATTGAAATATTTTTGAAACTGACAGAAAAGAAAGAAGGATTCTTCGACGTTATATAAAGATTTATTGTATTAACTAAGCTCTCACCTTTCCATGGAAAGCAACTCTTCACAAACCAGTTTGTCTTTTGTTCAGCTAATGTGAATCATGGCCGCGTATATATGATTGCATAGGTTTCTAATAGAAAATTATTTATCATCTATGCTGACCTTACTGCAATATATGAACACATAAGATAAACTCTCGTTCATTAGAAACAGCGTTTCAGTCTTTGACATCAATGAATATCTAAATCTGAATGTGGAACTTTATTTGTCCAGGAAGCAGTACATGTCTGGTGTGCAGCCAAACAGCGAAACTGTTCAAAACCTATCAAAAGTACCACAGTGTTTTGTTGCTGCTGTTGATGATTGCTGATGTTGCTGATGTTGATGCTGTTGCTGTTGTTGATGATGTTTGATGTTGCAGCTGTTGCTGTTGTTGTTGATGATGTTTGCAGCTGTTGCTGTTGTTTCTATAGATATTGCTGCTGTTGCAGTTGTTGTTGATGATGCTTGATGTTGCAGTTGTGGCTGTTATTGCTGCTGTTGCTGTTGTTGATGATGTTGCATTTGTTGCTGTTGTTGTTGATGATGTAGGCTGAAGTTGCAACTGATGCTGTTGATGTTGCAGTAGTTGCTGATATTGCTGGTGTTGCTCATGTTATTGATGATGATTGCTGAAGTTGCAACTGTTGCTGTTGATGTTGCAGATGTTGCTGTTGTTGCTGATGTTGCATTTGTTGCTGTTGTTGTTGATGATGTTGGCTGAAGTTTCAACTGTTGCTGTTGATGTTGCAGATGTTGCTGTGGTTGCTGATATTGCAGGTGTTGCTCATGTTATTGATGATGTTTGCTGAAGTTTCAACTGTTGCTGTTGATGTTGCAGATGTTGCTGTGGTTGCTGATATTGCAGGCGTTGCTCATGTTATTGATGATGTTTGCTGAAGTTGCAACAGTTGCTGTTGATGTTGCAGATGTTGCTGTGGTTGCTGATATTGCAGCTGTTGCTCATGTTATTGATGATGTTTGCTGAAGTTGCAACTGTTGCTGTTGATGTTGCAGATGTTGCTGATGTTGCAGCTGTTGCTCAAGTTATTGATGATGTTTGCTGAAGTTGCAACTGTTGCTGTTGATGTTGCAGATGTTGTTGTGGTTGCTGATAATGCAGCTGTTTCTCATGTTATTGATGATGTTTGCTGAAGTTGCAACTGTTGCTGTTGATGTTGCAGATGTTGTTGTTGTTGCTGATGTTGCAGCTGTTGCTCATGTTATTGATGATGTTTTCTGAAGTTGCAACTGTTGCTGTTGATGTTGCAGATGTTGCTGTGGTTGCTGATATTGCAGCTGTTGCTCATGTTATTGATGATGATTTCTGAAGTTGCAACTGTAGCTGTTGATGTTGCAGATGTTGCTGTAGTTGCTGATATTGCATTTGTTGCTGTTGTTGTTGACGATGTTGGCTGAAGTTGCAGATGTTGCTGTGGTTGCTGATATTGCAGGTGTTGCTCATGTTATTGATGATGTTTGCTGAAGTTTCAACTGTTGCTGTTGTTGTTGCAGATGTTGCTGTGGTTGCTGATATTGCAGCTGTTGCTCATGTTATTGATGATGTTTGCTGAAGTTGCAACTGTTGCTGTTGATGTTGCAGATGTTGCTGTGGTTGTGGATATTGCAGCTGTTGCTCATGTTATTGATGATGTTTGCTGAAGTTGCAACTGTTGCTGTTGATGTTGCAGATATTGCTGTGGTTGCTGATATTGCAGCTGTTGCTCATGTTATTGATGATGTTTGCTGAAGTTCCAACTGTTGCTGTTGATGTTGCAGATGTTGCTGTGGTTGCTGATATTGCATTTGTTGCTGTTGTTGTTGATGATGTTTGCTGAAGTTGCAACTGTTGATGTTGATGTTGCAGATGTTGCTGTGGTTGCTGATATTGCAGCTGTTGCTCATGTTATTGATGATGTTTTCTGAAGTTGCAACTGTTGCTGTTGATGTTGCAGATGTTGTTGTGGTTGCTGATAATGCAGCTGTTGGTCATGTTATTGATGATGTTTGCTGAAGTTGCAACAGTTGCTGTTGATGTTGCAGATGTTGCTGTGGTTGCTGATATTGCAGCTGTTGCTCATGTTATTGATGATGTTTGCTGAAGTTGCAACTGTTGCTGTTAAAGTTGCAGATGTTGCTGTGGTTGCTGATATTGCAGCTGTTGCTCATGTTATTGATGATGTTTGCTGAAGTTGCAACTGTTGATGTTGAAGTTGCTGTGGTTGCT
Organism: Acanthosepion esculentum; assembly: GCA_964036315.1. Taxonomy (NCBI): domain Eukaryota; kingdom Metazoa; phylum Mollusca; class Cephalopoda; order Sepiida; family Sepiidae; genus Acanthosepion; species Acanthosepion esculentum. Next base: position 5,874,238 of record OZ038489.1, read on the forward strand.
GATATTGCATTTGTTGCTGTTGTTGTTGATGATGTTGGCTGAAGTTTCAACTGTTGCTGCTAATGTTGCAGATGTTGCTGTTGTTGCTGATGTTGCAGCTGTTGCTCATGTTATTGATGATGTTTGCTGAAGTTGCAACTGTTGCTGTTGGTGTTGCAGATGTTGCTGTAGTTGCTGATATTGCATTTGTTGCTGTTGTTGTTGATGATGTTGGCTGAAGTTTCAACTGTTGCTGTTGATGTTGCAGATGTTGCTGTGGTTGCTGATATTGCAGCTGCTGCTCATGTTATTGATGATTTTTGCTGAAGTTGCAACTGTTGCTGTTGATGTTGCAGATGTTGCTGTGGTTGCTGATATATCAGCTGTTGCTCATGTTGTTGATGATTTTGGCTGAAGTTTCAACTATTGCTGTTGATGTTGCAGATGTTGCTGTGGTTGCTGATATTGCATTTGTTGCTGTTGTTGTTGATGATGTTGGCTGAAGTTTCAACTGTTGCTGTTGATGTTGCAGATGTTGCTGTGGTTGCTGATATTGCAGCTGTTGCTCATGTTATTGATGATGTTTGCTGAAGTTGCAACTGTTTCTGTTGATGTTGCAGATGTTGCTGTGGTTGCTGATATTGCAGGTGTTGCTCATGTTATTGATGATGTTTGCTGAAGTTGCAACTGTTTCTGTTGATGTTGCAGATGTTGTTGTGGTTGCTGATAATGCAGCTGTTGCTCATGTTATTGATGATGTTTGCTGAAGTTTCAACTGTTGCTGTTGATGTTGCAGATGTTGCTGTGGTTGCTGATATTGCAGCTGTTGCTCATGTTATTGGTTATGTTTGCTGAAGTTGCAACTGTTGCTGTTGATGTTGCAGATGTTGTTGTTGTTGCTCATATTGCAGGTGTTGCTCATGTTATTGATGATGTTTGCTGAAGTTTCAACTGTTGCTGTTGATGTTGCAGATGTTGCTGTGGTTGCTGATATTGCAGGCGTTGCTCATGTTATTGATGATGTTTGCTGAAGTTGCAACTGTTGCTTTTGATGTTGCAGATGTTGCTGTGGTTGCTGATATTGCAGCTGTTGCTCATGTTATTGATGATGTTTGCTGAAGTTGCAACTGTTGCTGTTGATGTTGCTGTGGTTGCTGATATTGCATTTGTTGCTGTTGTTTTTTATGATGTTGGCTGAAGTTGCAACTGTTGCTGTTGATGTTGCAGATGTTGCTGTGGTTGCTGATATTGCAGCTGTTGCTCATGTTATTGATGATGTTTGCTGAAGTTGCAACTGTTGCTGTTGATGTTGCAGATGTTGCTGTGGTTGCTGATATTGCAGCTGTTGCTCATGTTATTGATGATGTTTGCTGAAGTTGCAACTGTTGCTGCTGATGTTGCAGATGTTGCTGTGGTTGCTGATATTGCATTTGTTGCTGTTGTTGTTGACGATGTTGGCTGAAGTTGCAGATGTTGCTGTGGTTGCTGATATTGCAGGTGTTGCTCATGTTATTGATGATGTTTGCTGAAGTTTCAACTGTTGCTGTTGATGTTGCAGATGTTGCTGTGGTTGCTGATATTGCATTTGTTGCTGTTGTTATTGATGATGTTGGCTGAAGTTTCAACTGTTGCTGTTGATGTTGCAGATGTTGTTGTGGTTGCTGATAATGCAGCTGTTGCTCATGTTATTGATGATGTTTGCTGAAGTTGCAACTGTTGCTGTTGATGTTGCTGATGTTGCTGTGGTTGCTGATATTGCAGGTGTTGCTCATGCTATTGATGATGTTTGCTGAAGTTGCAACTGTTGCTGTTGATGTTGCAGATGTTGCTCTGGTTGCTGATATTGCAGCTGTTGCTCATGATATTGATGATGTTTGCTGAAGTTGCAACTGTTGCTGTTGATGTTACAGATGTTGCTGTGGTTGCTGATATTGCATTTGTTGCTGTTGTTGTTGATGATGATGGCTGAAGTTTCGACTGTTGCTGTTGATGTTGCAGATGTTGCTGTGGTTGCTGATATTGCAGCTGTTGCTTATGTTATTGGTGATGTTTGCTGAAGTTGCAACTGTTGCTGCTGATGTTGCAGATGTTGTTGTTGTTGCTGATATTGCAGGTGTTGCTCATGTTATTGATGATGTTTGCTGAAGTTGCAACTGTTGCTGTTGATGTTGCAGATGTTGCTGTGGTTGCTGATATTGCAGCTGTTGCTCATGTTATTGATGATGTTTGCTGAAGTTGCAACTGTTGCTCTTTATGTTGCAACTGTTGTAGTAAACAAAAGGAAAAAGTGACGATAGGGGGTCAGAGTGTGCAGTGCGTCGTTCGCCGGCAGACCAGCTGTTCTTCCTTCGCCGTCGGTCGCCTCAAAGAAATGGATTGCGACACTCGGCTGTTACACCGGGCAGTCGTGAAACAAACCTCAATCAGACGCGCCTACATCTACTGCCTCTTCGTCCGCCAGTCAATTCCTACGTCCAACTTGCACGAATTCCGCCGAAGGACTCTCTGATTTATTTTGTAAAAATACAAAATTGTGGCACAAGGCGAAAAAGGGGGAGCGGTAAAGGCTGGTCATCACTAACTATCTTATACCTAGCTAATCAGATTCGCGACCCATTCATACATTACAATTTCCACATTCACCAAAAGAACTTGTCCGTCACTTTTCAATCCTCCATACACCAAAATACCGCATCCTCACAAGGGGGTCCTACAAAACGCTCCCCATGCCATAAAAATTTGATGATAATAATAAATACTAAAAAATTCTATGGTGAAAAAATGAGAGGGAAGGGAGATGAACCCAATAATCAACTAAAATATTAACATAATTCAAATTAAACATAACAGATGTTAGTAGGACCCGTCCAACCCTCAAAACAGGGAGCCGCTGTATTCGGCCCGTGGGACAAAATCAAGAAGCCCTCTCGCTAAGGGAGTGGGAAACGAGAAAATATAAATGGACATGGGAAATTTGAAAGCTGACGATGAAAAGTGGGGCCAACAAACTGGGGAGGTTGGGAATCTCCACTTGGATCATAACAAAAGAGGCAGCCGGGAACAGGCCAGGAACAACACTTACTCACATTAACTAGGTACACAAAGGCTTGTCTAACCTAACCAAGGGGAGGTCTCCACAGGAAACCACCCCGATGTGATATAGGTTGACCTAGAGGAGAAAATCAAGGCTAGCCCCGTTCAAACGAACCAAGATCGCCTCAGTCATCCACCTTTCGAATGCAGGCCTTTTCTATCAGTTCTAATCTTCATCTTGAGCTGATGCTCAAAGAATCGGATCAGATCCTGATGAGAAAGACGGATGCCTCGCAAGACTTCCTGACGCGTCGTCCAAATCATCATTCGCGCCGTGGCTAGCAGCGTCAGAAACACCATTCGTTTCACCCCGGAATTCACATTGTCAACGCGTATGCGCGATCAATGGGCACAAGCTTTTTGTGAGCGAGACGAGCCATCAGTTTGCCGACATGGTCCCATAACGGGCGGACCCGGGGGCAATGGTAGAAAGCGTGCGAAGCAGCAGGTTCCGAGCCAATTGCCAGGTAAGCGAAAACTTAGTGTTACTGAGGCAATCCGCTGCTGGCGCCCAAGACCAGTAAGAGCGAAACTCATCCTCCGAAAAGCAGAGCTTATCACGTAGGAGATCCTTCGTGGCCCCCTCCACTAAAAGTCAATAGAAGACCTTCCTAGGCCGTGAAAGGTCACTGGACCGAGGAACAGACCAACAAGGCCGACCGACACTCGCGAATGAAATCCGATTGAACTCGGGGTCTACAATGGCGCTCAACTAGCGAGACTGATAGTAAGGAAAGGGAACGCGTCCCTAACAATCCCCGCCATAATCGAATCCCCTGTCAACGCACGGCGTAGGAAAGCCAACCTCGAGGCATGTTTGTGGCTTTCTAAGTGTGGCATTCCCAGCCCCCCATGACACGGACGTTGTACACAGACTCGTCTGTCGACCCGATTCCCGCGTCCCCTCCATAAAATGCCCTACGAGACAACGCCTGGACATAGGAGAGGCCATCCGACGCCCGTAACAGGTGTTTCAGAGCACGACGACATTCGCGGTAGAAGGAGCATTCGGTTCGGGGTGTCCGGCCGGCCTCCTCCCGGCACGAGTGCACACTTCTAAGGGGTGGGAAATGTTTACGGGCATCTTCCTTGCAGAAGATCCGCGACACATTCGGTCTAGAAAGTTGATGCGAAGCATATATTGACGAATCTCAATGCTAGGCATACCCAGATCGCCCTCAGAGGAATGAAGGCAACAGATCTCGCGAGATACCATAGCGGCCTTGTCTCTCCACAAGAAAGAGAACAAGAGCCTTACTAATAATATTAGTCTGGCAGACGGAAGTGGAAGTACAGAGAGTCGGTAAAGGAGAATCGGGTAGATGTGTGAAACACACTTCCGCTCTCCCCTTCAAAGAAAGCCTCCCCCGAGACCACAGATTAACCGCGATCTCGGCCTTCCCTTGTACCTCCGACCAATTCATTTCCAACTGGAGATCACGACCGAACCAGACGCCGAGTATCTTGATCGGCCCAACCATCGAGAGGAAAGGTCCGGGAAGAGAATCTCCCTTCCACGCACCCAACCGCAAGCCAACAGACTTATCGCGGTTGATCTTGGCCCCTGTCACCATCTTATACCCACTGATTTCTTTGCTGACTTCGTCAATCTCAACTCTGCTCGACACAAGAACCGAAACGTCGTCAGCATAGGCAGAATATCTGGCTGAGGTGGTGGCTCCAGGCAGGGAAATTCCGCGCAGGACCGGATTCGCCTTTAACTTGAGAAGGAATGGTTCCAACGCAAGAACGTAAAGCAAAGGTGAAAGCGGACAACTTTGACGAATGGAGCGAGACAATACGAAAGGCTTCGATCTTACCCCATTCACCTCCACCAGCGCATCGGGGGTCGCATACAAAAGTCGGATCCAGGAGCGAAAGTCGGCTCCGAAATCGGCTTCCGAAAGGACAGCCTCCAGAAAGCGATGGTCAACCCTATCGAAGGCCTTGGACTGATCTAAATTGATCAGCGCGGCTTCACTGTCGACTTGTTCTAAGATCAAGCGTACCATATGCAGGTTATCCTGAATAGTCCTGCCCTTCACAGCACAAGTCAGTTCGGAGAAAATCAGACTAGACAGGACAAGCTGTAAACGGTTGGCTACGAGCCAAAATCTTTAACTCTGTGTTTAACATAGTCAAAGGGCGAAAGTTATTTAACCCATCCCTACCGTTCTTGTCCTTACGTAGCCACTTGATCACACCTCTGGTGAAGCGTTGGGGTATAGACCCCTGCTTCAGCCAGTTGTTGAAGATCAGCTCCAGCAAAGGAACAAAAACGTGCGACTGCATCAAGTAAACTTCATAGGGCAGACCATCTAGTCCCGGAGATTTATCCAGGCCAACCTGTTTCAGCACTTCCCAGATTTCCGACTCTGTGATGGGACCCTCGCACCCAGCCGCTTCAGCTGCCTCGAGGCAGGGAAAGTCGGCTAAATAGGCGTCGAACCGACTAGGTCTCAGGACGGGTTCCCTGGTGAAAAGATCCTGAAAGTAATCCCGAAAGGCCTCGCATATGCCCGGGTTTGTAGTCACTGTCCGATTATCCGGCAATGTGACGTACGCGATATGTTGCTGAGCATGACTCCGATTTTTCTCTGCAAGCCATTCATCGGCCATATTTGTCGCCTCAGAGGATATTCTTTTTAACCTAGCCCTAACTATCAGATCTTGATCCTTCTTGATAAGCAAAGAGGACAATCTGCCTTAGCTAATACTATTTACCCACTATTATGGGATTTCACTGCCCGATCAACTTTATCTTCTAAAGACGTTTGCGACGCTAATCTATCTAGATTGAGTCGACGGCTAAAATCGGCAGCGAACGTTCTAATTTTTGATTTTAAGTTATCCCACCAGGCGTTCCCAACAACCACTCCCGTCAATTCCCTCTGTATCATTAGTAGCAGCTGGTCCCGGAAATCCTGCTCACCAAATAATGAACAGTTTAATTTCCAATATCCAGCCAACTTAACCTTAGACTTATCTAAGTTTACACGGACCCGGACAAGCCTGTGATCCATATAAACTATATAGTGGATGCTTGGACAGCCTAAGTGCCCTACATCAACTCTCCTAACTAAGACTCGGTCGAGGTAGCTCGCAAGCGTCCCAGGGTCCGAGTTTCCACTATTTATCCAAGTCCATGCTACCTCGCGAGGGTGCTCATTCCGGTACTCATCGATAAAGTCCTGAAATGGTTTCACGTCCCGGTTGTTAGTACCCGAATTGTGCCCTATACGATCTATATCGGGGTCAAGGACGGCATTCCAATCACCCGCTAAAACTACCCGACGAGATGTCGTCAAGTACGCCCCGATCTGCCGAAACAAAGCAGGACGCTCGGAATGGTTATTGGGCGCATAAACCCCAATGAGTCCTAGAGCCTTACCCTTTATGGTAACATCCAGCACAAAAGCCTGCTCGCCGGATCTGCGAAGACAAGAGTACATGCAGCCTTCAAAGACTTGCTCACCAGCCAAGACACACCCCTTGAACGACCATCAAAACATGCTAAATAAAGGGAGAACACCTTAGAAAGCAAGTCCTCACGGTCATGAGAAGAAAACCGGGTACACTTGCACACAACAAACATTCACCCCGAGGCGCTGAAGTTCGCGAGAAAGCCTCACCTTGCGAGAATCGGACCACAGGCCCAGGACATTTATACTTTCTAACCTGAGTGCCATGATGAAAACAGATTAGGGTTGCGTTACTTGTGTAAACATGGTCGGGGTAAGGATACCAACACCCACTCCCATAGACCCATGGCCCATCTCAGTCTTGATGGTACCGTCTTGGGAGATTCCGCCGATATCCCAGGGGAAAGTCAGTTTGAGTGCTCTATACAGGGAGGGGTGAACTAAAACTGGGACCCTCCCTGCACAAAATTGTTTTAATGATTTCAATTGCTGATTTTGCACAATTGCTATTGGCAAGGCCATCTTGTTGGACATGATGGCCTCGTCCAACATCGGCCAAATTTGTTTGGCTCCAGAACCGGTTCTAATGATTGTGAGAACCCTTTGGGTCAGAGGGAAATTTTGTGGTACTTCCACATAGAGGTCTGCAAAATGCTTTATTGAAAGGAGATATCGTAAGTCTTTTATGCGATTTCCATAGTCTCTTGCCCTTTCCGCCTGAGTCGGGGAGATGCGGAAAACATCCTCTCCCAAATTGTAGATTTGTTTTTTCGTTTTTTTTTGTCTTTAAGATCCTGAGTGGGGCTTCTGTTGCGTTTGGTGAAGGGTGGAGGCATTTCTGAATTTTTCACAGGGGAAGGACTGGGAGTATGTAGAGGGGTGTGGGAGTTTTTTTTAATGGGGGAAGGACTGGGAGTGTGGAGATGGGTATAGAATGATCTATGTCTATAAGGGCTGGGATCTCTACTGGGGGATTTGGATGGTGATGTCAGGGGGGCTGGTCGTTTCTTGAGTGAAGGAGAGGATCGGGTAGAGAAGGTTGAAGGAATAGGGTCTAGTTGCTTTATTTTGGTGTCTAGTTTTGTTTTTAAGCTTTGATTTTTTCGTAGACGGGATCATATTTCTGTTGCCTTTCCTTGAATGTCAGTTGAGAAGTCGGGGCATCGCCCTTAACGTTGCTAGAGGGAGTGAAGCTGTACGTGCCTTTGGTCCTTGGGGCTTCAGGGGACTGAGGACCCACTGACTGGCGCTTCCATCTGGCCCTAGCAGCAACTAGCCATTCTCCCTCCTCCTTCTCCGCAACTGCACTAGCAGCAGGCAAAGGCTCTTTGGGGAATGTGGTCTTTTGGCCAACCGGAGGATTATCCCTACCGGTCCCAGAAGCTAGCATGCCCATTACAGGCGAGGCGGTAGTTAAAGACACGGTCAGAGGGGGATTTTGGTCAACAGGAGATTGAATTCCAGAGGCCTTCTTCTCTGCAGGAAGAGGAGATGTGACCAGTCACTCCACACTTCCAGAATACCGGTTTACGGCCGGTCACAATGACCGGCAATTTCAATTTCCCTACAACCAGACAGTTGGGGATGGAGCGGAAGGCCTGTTCATCTAGTCGTATCTCAAAGCTCTACCCCTCGTTCAGGATATCGCAGGAAGCACCCAGTATATCGCCGTACTGGGAAAGGTAGGCCGAGAACCTGAGGAGGAACCTCATATATTGCGACACTGGTCCTTCTACGGCCTTCATATTCAGTGCGTAGTATTAACTCTTTCGTGATAAGGTCTCGGCTCGAAGCCGCTACGCAATCTTCCGCTGTGGGTAACAATACGTCCCACATGAAAAACCCTTCTCCTTTAACAACTCTGAGGGGTTTGAACCGCAAGGACTCCAATAATTTCATCACTGTGTTTTTCGTCGAGCGTCAAATTTTGCGCGTACGTTTGTCGACGACGAAAACTGACACTATTCGTTTCTCAATTTTTCTGAGTTCCTGGGGTCTACTAACAAGGTGTGCGTGTAACTCTTAGCTTGCTCTAAGAATTCCGCCACATTGATTATACAACTAGGGGGGACTTCCAACAAGAGAGCGATTCCCCAGCTTCTGAATTTTTCCCATTCTTGTCATTATGTGAGACACTATTGGCCTCCATTCTACTTACATTTTGGCCATTATTGGCCTCCGTAATTTTAGAAACTTGGCCATTATTGGCCTCCATAATTTTAGGACTTAGTAGATTTTGGGGGTGTATTTTCCACGTCTGTACTTGGAGAAGTGGCTGGTAACACAGGATACTCATCCATATCGTCTTTGTCGGTTTTGTTTTCTTAATTGCAAGTAAATGCTTTTTAACTGACCATTTTAGGTCAGGGATAACTGTTTTTTTCTTTTTAATTAGAAATAACAATAACTTTTTTTTCTCCATTTTTTTTAAATTACAAAGGAAAGGGGGGTGAGGGAAGGGGAGGTAATACTGGTAAAAAAACAAAACAAAATCCGCCTATAGACGGTGTGTGCGAGGGGGAAACAAAACAACTAAAGTTCGCTTAGTAGCGAAAAATAAAAATAGTTAAAGAAATAGGGAAAACTCGCCCGAAAGCGGGACAGGAAATAAATTCACAAACACAAAATAAAAAAGGTTTTACAATTAAATACAAATGACAAAGGACAAACAATTAAAACAAGATATACGTAAATGCAAGACAAACAAATTACAGACTAATGAATAAAAGCACAAATTTCGTCTAAAGGCGAAAACAAATATATTTAAAACACTAAAAATGAAATGGACAATAAAACGCTAGACAAAGAAAAAAGGTAAACAAAAAAAATACGGAACTTTCAAAAATAGACGGAGCTATTTACAAAACCAAAATGGCTGACGCTAAGAATTTAACGAGTCACACAAATAAACAAAGGAAATTAAATGCACAAATTAGACAATAACAAGGGATAATACAAAGATTAGAACAATATTTGGCACGGAAAAAAATGTAAACAGTACACAAGAAAAATTAACGGATATTAACAGGAAGAATTTAATGAAATAGCGAGAAATTAATCGTTAGTCACAAACGAAAAACATGGACAGTATTTACAATAATAAAGAGAACGAAGATAAATTAAAATAGAAAATTTAAAAGAGAAAATAAAGAGAAAGAAAAATCAAAACGGAAAACTAGAATAAAAGTGAAAGAGCAAAAAATAATTAGGAGGGAAGAACAAAATTAAAAGACGGGAGGGTAAAAAAGGAAAAGAAAAATCAAAACTTTTTTTTTTCAAAACAGTCGTTAAAGGCAGTAAATAATAAAAACGAACTCAACCAAAATTAATGTTCAATACACACTTCCAAAACGAAAACAGACAGGCAGCGAAGCAGGAATCAAAATTGATGTTCAAAACACAGAAGGGTAGATTTCCAAAAAACTGTCAAGCCTTCCAGACGATCCGTCGGACTTGCTTTTGACTTATTTCAGCATTGCATTAGTAAATGACTCTTTTTGTCAGTTTTTGTTTGTTAGAAAAACACTTTATTTTAGTACACTTTGGTTTTGTTGAAAAAAAATTGCATTTGTAAATTTTTACGTGTTTGGACGTTGGAGCCCTCCTCGCCAGCAGTATGGAGTCTCCCCGCAGCCCAGAGAAAGCAACGCCAGCTACTGCAAGCGCATGGGCGTCAGGAATTGCAAAGAAGGGGCCGGACTATTACGAGGCTTTAAAAGAAAAATATAAAGAATTTATTGATGGAAAGGAATTACGGTCAATACCGTCTGTGTTAAAAGTAGGTATGTCCAATTTTGGCCATTTTAGCGTTTTTTTTTTAGTTGTTTTTTTGTCAGTTGAAAGACACATTAATTTCGAAATTCTTGTAAAAATTAACTACTTGCTGGATTTTAATGAAAACTTCAGAACTTATTCAGAAATGAATGAACTTATTTTAGAAATGTTTGTCTCTTTGAAAGTCATTGATAAATAAATATTTTTTTTTTATATCTGTTACCCCCTCGAACTTAATTTTATGAAAACACAAAAAAAAAAATTATTTGCAACCTGAATTTTTTTTTTAATTAAATGCACAAAACTCTGAAAAATCTAAATCATGGATTTTCTTGTTAAAAAAATGTCCGAAATTGTCCAAACTTTTACCTCAATTGTAAAAATACAAAACCCAATAAAACTAAGACAATATTTAATTAAGAAAGTTTTTAATGGCTTTTCTGAATAATATATACGAAGGTAATTATTATCTGAAAGAAAAAATTTTTTTTGATGAACAATGAATTTTTACATTAATTTTCTTTTTTTTTTCAATTTTAAATACACAATATGACAAAAGGTTGTTATATATTTATACATTAAGTTCTTTCTGCAACCTTATGGAAATAATATATTATGTTCTCTACTTTTTAAAGATCATAAATTTGAAAGCTTATTAAAATCTGACAACCATAATTATTTTAAAAATAATTTTTAATATTCCAAAATTGTATTTAAAATCGTCTACAACGAAAGTACGGATGCACATTGTTGAAATAATGTCACATGAGTAGTTTCCTTTGATAGAAGCAAGTTTTTTTTTTACTTCAGAAATGGCTTTGATTCGTGCAGTAACAACAAAACAACGCTTGTCATGGTTTCTGAATATCGTCGTATTATTTTAAATTTTTTTCTTTTTCTATTCAAATATAATCGAATAGTGGGATAAAAGGAAATATCGACTATTTACAATTACAAAAAAAAAAAACGCCCTTGGAAGTCCACCCAAATTTTCAAGTTTGAAATCGAATGCATAAATTCATTGTACATTACTTTGGAATTATTATCCACACGACAAATTATCAATTAAAACGATTTTTGGAGTTTAAATTTTCTGGAGTTAGCTCGCTACTACTCAAACTAAAAAATACTTGTTGAGTCAAACAAAAACCAACATAGCATGTTAATTTTATTAATAAATAAAATAAAACTCATATTACTGCCATATAATTATTAATAAATAGAAAAAAATCTGCCTTAATAAAAAAGAAATAAAATCTCATTTCATTAAGTTAACCCGTTTCAATTAATGGTGTTTCATGTAATTTTTATATTCTCAGAAAAATATTTCATGACTGAAATAATAAACCTCCATTTAAAAAAATGTATTTTTTTTACTGTTTTATTTTTACTTGTGAAATTTGATTTTCTTTCATAATTTAAATGTTATTTTCAATGCAGAATTCTTCCTCAAACGTAAGGTAAAAAAAAAAAAATTTTAAAGTGAATTTAAAAAAAAAAATCTACTAACCAAATTCACTTAAAATTAGAACGAATTATATCACTTCTGCGCTACCGTCCAATAAATTTCCGTGCTGTAAGTTGTGAATATATTGACGTACATCAATTAACGCCTGTCAAAATAGACCACACTGGTTGGAAATATCTCTCTTAAAAAAATTTCTGCTAAAAATGTAAGTAATGTTTCTTTCAAATTACATTAAGTATACTTTAATCATTCTAAATTTCCTAAGATAACAAAAGAAAAAGGTGTGATTGATTTTTCATGATTTTTTAACTAACAAACTATGATCTTTCCGACAGAAATGTTGATAAGTTCGATTTTACGAGATTTTTTGACTCGAAAAAAAAACAAGATTTTTTAATAAAATTTTTAACATTTATAGGAAGGATTAAAAAATCTGAAAAAATATTCAGAAAATACTTTGGTCTTTCCTCTTTAATAACAACATAAATATTTAAACGTTAAAAATTGTTTTATCAATTTGGGGACCTTTTGTCGTCAAGGTACACCACTTTTTAGCGAAATATTGGACATACCTAGTTAAAAGCAGTGACTACGAGAACTATCTCACTGCTAACTAGGAGTCAGCCGGGAAATAATGGAGGAGGCTCTCAAAAGCCTCAACATAGCCCCGGAAATTCTGGCCAAAAGATCCAGCGCCATTTGTGATATTCTACTGGCAACGGAGCACGAAGCCGAAGGACTAGCTGGGAGTATTCTCACTACAAAATCAGTGAAACTACAAACAGAGTACATGGGCTCCCGCAAGACGAAGATTTCGTTACATGGGGTGCCCATGGATATATCTGAGGACCATTTGGGAGCCTTTTTTGCCCATTATGGACAGGTTGCTGATGTCACGTCGGTGAAAGGCAAAACAGGCATATGCACCGGGGATGTTATTGTACATGTGATTCTAACTAGGGAAGAATTCAAAGACATCTCCGATATCTTGACTTGCCGGGCAAGAAAAATATTTGTACTTGTGCAAGGACGGTAGCCCCATTGTTGGGCTTGTGGAGCTGCGGGGCATATGTCCTGGCAAGAATCCGGCACCATCAACTGAGCAACAGTCGACAGCCAAACAGCCAACAGTCCAACAACCAAGTGTCCAGCAGTCAGCAGTTCAATAACAGGCAACAGTAAAGGAAGGATGCCAGTGAGTGGCAGCAGGTGGCCAGGAAGGGACGCAAAGCAGCAACCCCTCCTCCAGCTCCCCAACAGGAAGTCTCACCGGGGCGTAAACAACAAAGCCCGAAGCAGAAGCCTTCTCAGCAGCAGCAACAACAACAGATGCAGCAACCGACCCGGCAGCAGCTTGAAGAGACACACCAACACCAAGAGGTACAACAGATGCAACAACAACAACAACAACAGACACAGCAAGATCAAGAGGCGCAGCCACCGGAACAACAACAACAACACCAGCAACAACTCGAGGAAGATTTGCAAAGGCAGATTGAGCACCAGCTACTGGATATAGGTATGGAGGTGGAGGTCATGTCCCAACCCAGATCTTCTTCTTTGAAAAGGGGTAGGGAAGATGAGGTTGACGACAAGGAGGAAGACGAGAAAGTTTTGAAAAAGGAAACAAAAGTCTGATTGTAGCAGGGTGGAAAGTTTCCGAGATTACCCCAGGCGCCATTCGCTTCCCGCCTCGCCAACTAAGAGAAAAGACACTGCGAATCAGTGGAAAAAAGAAAAACCTCTCCCAAGAAAAAGAACTCTCAGTGCAAAAGAAGGCCCTACTAAGACAGCTAATTAAAGGTACCTCCGTAGAGGGCAAGTCAACGGAGGACCCTCGAAAATTTCCCAAAGCACCTGGTGTGACGACTCTCATCAGGAACACTGGGGTAAATTTGAAAGTTTGGGATCACATAGCGAAGGCCAGGGACGCGTTCCCTAATATAAAAATGGTGCAATTTGGCTCTCCGCAGCTACGGAAAATGTCGCAAATGTGCGCAGGGAGGAACCCGGTGATTCGCCATCCCTGTTTATATAGGACGTTAAAATTAACCTACCCTACAGACGTCGGCGGCATTGTCTTGGAGGGACGAATTACGTCCGACATAGGAACAGGAAGTCTGGGACAAGCGGTCGGGGTCCCGAAACCTGCAGATTTCCGTCCAGTCTGTATTTAGGGGATCTCGCTTAAATTATGCCTATCAAGCTAGCCAGTTTGAATGTAAGGGGCTTGAAGGATCGGAGTAAGGCTGCCTGTCTTCTTTGTGATCTCTTGTCTTTTGGTGTAGATGTAAAGGCGATTCAGGAAACGCACTTTGTTTGCGACGTTGATGCTCGTGTTCTGTCTCGCGACTTTGTTGTCTATTCAGCATACGGGGACCAGCTGGCCAGAGGTGTTTCCTTGTTAGTTAAACGTGCCCTGGATGCGAGGGTGGACCTTGTTCATGTCGACGCGGAGAGCAGGTTGATCGTGGCTGATATTGCCGTGAGCAGTGGTTCGTTTCGGGTCGTTGCGGTTTATGCGCCCAACGACCAGAGTGAGCGTGTCGGCTTTTTCCGCCAGTTGGGGCCGTTCCTGGTTGTTTCTTCGCGCTTAGTCTTAATGGGGACTGGAATTCCGCCCTGGATCCCAAGATAGATAGGGGGTGGGGTGCTAGCGGGAAGGCATCGGGCGCTCGTAGCCTGGTTGATCTGATTGGCGACTTTGGGCTCGTCGATAGATGCCGGGTCGATCATCCGAGGGTGGAGATGTGGACGTGGACCAATAGTTGGCCGTCTCTCCGGGTAGCCAGCTACCTGGACAGAACGTTAGTGAGAAGGGTCGACCTAAATTTACTAGATTGTCCTTCGTTCCACTGGTTAGACTATTCGGATCATAGACTCGTCTGTGCCCGGATGGTGTTAGGCGTTAGCCCTAGAATGGCTGGACACCGGAAGTTCAATGTGTCCTTACTTGACAGGCGGGACTTTCAGCAACAGCTGACTAGATGAGTGCAGCGGGAACTAGTCGGGGCTGTTATTGGGAGTAAGTGGTGGGAGAAGGTTAAGGATAAGATTAGTCCTTCACCACTGAATACAGCCAACGACTCGCTTTAGATAAGGCTAAAAAGGTGAAGGCTCTAGAGGATAGTCTGTCCCGGGAGGTAGCTGGGGGGATTCCCTAGAGATAGCCATCGCTAGACAGGCCCTGATGCGTGAGGCTATCAAGCGCTATCAGGGTCAGGTAGTTAGACATAGGTTAAACAAGATGTCTAACGAAGCCGTGAATATGGGCGCAGAATTGCGCAAGGAAGAGATCCGTCGAGGTTCCGATCGATACATTCGGGAGATCATTACCCCGGTGGTGCGCTCTCTGAGGTCGACCGAGGACATGTGTAAGGCGTTTCGGCGGCATTTCGAGAGCCGTTTTACCAAGGCGGCTGGTCTCAGTGGCGACGAGTTTCGCAGCTATTTAGCTGTCTTTCCTCGGCTTTCGCCGACTGAAGCGGCTAGCTGCGAGGGTGAGATTACGTACGGCGAAGTATACTTGGCATTGAAGAAGGTCGGCAGAGGCAAGTCTGCCTTGCGAAATATACTTGAGGCTGTCGCACATCTTTGTCCCGATTTTGACAGTGGGGTTCAACAACTGGTTCCGGCAGGGGTCCATCCCCAACCGGATTTCCAGGGGTGTGATCACGCTGTTGAAAAAGGGCAAGGGTGTTCGGCGGGATTTAGACGATTACAGGCCTATAACTCTGCTAAACACAGAGTTAAAGGTTTTGGCCAAGATCCTCCAGGAGCGTTTGCAATCAGTTGTCGCGAGCTTGCTGGGACCTGAGCAGACTTGTGCTGTGAGGGGCCGAACAATTCAAAGCAACCTGCATCTGATCCGCAGGATCATAGAGGGTGTAGAAGACGACAAGCGAGCGGCGCTGATCAATTTGGATCAGTCCAAGGCATTTGACAGGGTTGACCATCAGTACCTGGCTGCTGTCCTGCAGGCCGCCGGATTCGAACCCGACATCTGCAGGGGGATTATCCTCCTGTATCGCTCCCGCAGTCCTGTGGTACAGGTGAACGAAAGGCCGTCGAGCGCTTTTGCGCTGACTCGGTCGGTCCAACAGGGCGACCCGCTGTCGCCCTTACTATACGCTTTGGCGTTGGAGCCCTTCCTTTGTCGGCTGAGGGACTGGGCGTGCAGTCCGGCCCTACGCAGAATCGCCGTTTTCCCTGGGAGTGCTCGAGCTACGGTTTCTGCGTAGGCCGATGACGTATCGCTTCCGGAGCCCTTCGGCTGGACGCATCCTTGGGGTGTGGTTCGGGCCCGGACACCGGCTGAAGAAGAATTGGTCAGAAGTAAAGGGAAAGGTCGGAGCGTCGGTTCGGTCTTGGCTTCGAAGGAGGTTGTCCCTAAAGGGTAGGGCGGAGGCGTATGCCACTTACGTCTTGCCCCTTATCCTTTACCGCTCGGCTGTACTTCCTCTTTGCAGGAAACGTACGGAGGCGATCGAGCGCTTGTTGACCGACCTCTTGTGGTCGCAAGCATTGAGTCCGCAAAGAAGCATGTGTCATGTGGGGCTGTGCTGAGTTTTCGCTTAGCTGGCGATTGATTCGGAACGTGCTACCTCTCAACGACGTTCTCTTCGGATGGGGCGAGGCAGATTGTCATCGGTGTGAACATGGTTTAGAAGAAACTTCTTCGCACGCCTTCGACCATTGTCCTCGGGTGCGCCCTTTCTGGGATTATGTCGGCGAGTTGACGGCTCGTATCGCTCCCGATCAGCTCGTGTCCATTGATCTCGCGTACGCGTGTGACAATGTGTCGCCCCCGTACTCCGGGGTAAAACGGATGGTGTTTTTTGCGTTGCTAGCCGTGGCAAGAATGGTGGTGTGGAAGTTGCGAGAGGACGGAATCTTGCGAAATGAGCGTTATTCGTATCAGGATCTGATTGTTTTCTTTAAGGATCAGCTTAGGGTGAAAATCAGATCTGATCGAAAACGTTTGATTTCGACAGATTTCAATGAAAGGTGGGTGACTGAGGCGAGCCTGGTTTTTGTGGACAGGGCTAGCTTTGATTTTCTTTTTTAAGTCCTCTTAGCGTGACGGGGTGGTTTCCTGTGGACACCCCCCGGGTTATGTTAGACACTATTTTGTGTTCCTAGTTAATGTGAATAAATCTTGTTCCGGCCTTTTTTTCTGTTATGATTCATGTCGAGATTCCCAACCTCTTCATTTTTTTTTCGGTCCCCTTGTTTTTCATCTCGGCTGAGTCAGCCTTTGGAATTCCCATTCCGTTTTTCCCCTCCACATTCTATCGATAGAATACAGCGGCCGGTCTTATTCATTTGAGGGGTGGACGGTTCCTACTAACATTGTTTTGTTTTTATTTGTCATTGGTTGACAGTTTGAGTTTCTTTTATGCGTTCATATCCCTTCCCCAGCATTTCATGTGTCATGAAATTTATATATATATATATATATATATATATATATATATATATATATACGAACATTACAAATTTTTAATGCATGGGGTGTTTTGTAGGACCCTTTTGTATATGTGGTAATGTGGTGTGTGCAGATTTGAAAGGGGATGGATGAGTTCTTGGGGTGAATGTGTAATTGTAATGAATGAATGGGTCATGATTGTGCTTAACTAGGAATAGGATAGCTAGTGAATGACCAGCCTTCTCACCACTTCCCCCTTCGGCCATGTGCAACAATTTTGTAATTTTTACAAAATAAATATTTACCCTGCAAGCAAGACACGTTCGCACTCGTTTTGAACTCCGAGGTAAGTCATGTCTTTCGTCAGAGTCGTTGCTGTTGATATTGCTGCAGTTGCTGTTATTGTTGATGATATTTGCTGATATTGCCGTTGTGGCTGTTGATGATGTTTGCTGATGTTGCTGCTGTTCACATTGCTGCTGTTGTTTTTGATGTTTGGTGAGGTTGCTACTGTCACTGTCTATACTGTTGCTGTTTGCTGATGCTGCTGCTGTTGCTATTGTTTCTGATGCTGTTGCTGCCTTTCATATTGCTGATGTTGCTGCTAATTCTGTTGCTGTTGTTCATATTGCTGCTGTTGTTGATGTTTGCTGATATTACTGCTGTTGCTTTTGTTGTTGCTGTTGTTACTGTTGATATTGCTGCTATTGCTGTTGTTGATTTTTGCTGATGTTGCTGCTTTTGATTATGTTTGCTGATGTTGCCCTTGATATTACTGCTGTTGTTGCTGATGTTGCATCTGATGATATTGCTGCTGTTGCTGTTTTTGTTGATGATGTTTGCTGATGTTTCTTTTGCTGCTGGTGATGTTTGCTGATGTTGCTGCAGATGCTGCTGTTGCTGTTGGTTTTGTTGCTCATCATGTTGCTGCTGTTGTTGATGTTGAGATTGCTGCTTTTTCTGATGTTGCTGGTGATCTTGCTGATGTTGCTGTTGTTGCTGTTGTTCTTGATGATGCTTGCTGATGTTGCTGCTGTTGATGTTTGCTGATGTTGCTGTTGTTACTTTTGTTGTTGTTGATATTGCTGATGTTGTTGTTGTCGATGTTTGTTGATGTTGCTGCTGTTGTTGTTGATGATGCTTGCTGATGTCGCAGCTGTTGTTGTTATTGCTGCTGTGGCTGTTGTTGTTGCTGATGTTTCTCCTGTTGCTGTTGATATTCCTGTTGTTGTTGATGTTTGCTGTTGTAGCTGTTGATATTGCTGCTGTTGCTATTTTTGTTGATGTTTGCTGGTGTTGCTGCTGTTGTTGTTCTTGTTGAATGTCCTCAATGTAGATTATTTTATTTGGTACAGTTCTTTGTTTGTGATTGTGTAGCGCCAGTCCACACGGTTCGAGAAAGAGTGTCCTCTCTAACCCCTACAGGCTACATTCTCTCGATACTATTTTAAATCATTGATCTGAGAAAATCTTTGTAGACTGCTGAGAGTTATTTCGGAATTGGTTTGGTGCCATGCATTACTTCCACATGAACATCGGTGAAGAACTTAGTGCTTAGAAACAAATAAAACAATCTTGGACTGTTTTGTCTCTTAGATGACAATGAAACAGTAGATATGCTTACAGATATACAACATTAAAACAGCTTCTCGTACGATCAGCGAAGTTAAGCAACGTTGAGCCTGGGCAGTACCTAGATGGGTGACCGCTTGCAAATATCAGGTGTTTTAAGCTTGGATGTGTGGGTGGTGTAATGGATAACGTTCAGTATTGGAGATCGAAGTTCATATACTAGTCGAGTTCGTTATATTCATTTACTCGCAAATACCATTGGGAAAGGTATGAATCCACTTATTCTTCCCCCAGCTATGGGTTAATTAGTAGCACTTATCAGTTAGTCATTATTATCAATCTGCAAATGGTTGATATATATACAACTAGAACATAGGAAGTTTTCAAGAAAAAAATCTGAAAAGAAAAATGTCCAATTTGATGCCTTCTGCAAAGATTTACCTTTCTTGATGTTAACCATGTACAAAGCTCAAAAGCCACTCGATGTAGAGTGTTACTGAGTAAGAGGCACCAACATAAACAAGGAGATAATGACACCAAATCGCAAAGGGCCATCTGAAATAAAAGAGAAGGAAAAGTCTTCAAAAGGAATCGGAAACCCAATCCTAAACAGGAAATAAATGGTATACATTTACTCTTGTTCAAAAGACCGGTTTGTTGTGTGAACCGGAGAGTTGTCGAACCTATCTAATTTGATGGAGGAAAAAATAAATGCATAGCAAATGAAATTTCAGGATTTTAAGCGGAGACATTAGAAGAATAGGATTAGAGTAGACTTTAGAAGGAACCAGAAAACCAATCCTAATCAGAAATAAGCCTGTAAAACTGATCAAAAGAACGAGGAGGAGTGTGAAACGGACGGTCGGCGAACCTATCTACTCCTATTGAGAAGAGAAAAACTAATTCAATAATAAATAAAACTTGAGAGTTTTAGGCGAATATGTTAGAAGTATAGCGTTAAAGTAGATTGTAGAAGGAACCGGAAACCCAATCCTAAACAGAAAACAATAGATGAGCGTCTACTCCTGGAGACCGGGGAGGAGTGTGAACCGGACGATGGGAAAACCTATTTACTCCCTTACATGTGTTAGATAAAATCAAAGATGGAATATTGCTGTCATGTCTGGCCTGGAGCTATTCAATCATTACCTTCCAGTTTTGATAGAGTTCATAATTTTTCGTTTTTATTTTTGGGGAAGACCTATTCTCCATTCTCTTATCTAAAGACGAAATCCAATCGCTATTATGCAGTTATTTCCGTCCATTCACATCTCATTTATCATAACCCTTCTAACATTAAACCTCTACTTAGAATGATGATCGGGTCTTGTATTTGGGAAATTCTAGTTATGAATATGGTTCTCCCACATCGATGCTATAATGCACTTGACGAGATGAAAAATGCAACAACGTTTTATTTATTGTAAATTGTAAATATTTATCTCGATTATATATTACCATTTTTGACCTTTTGTCTTTGCAAGTTCAGATTCGCAAATCGTATGTCTGAAACCGAAATATTAGCCGACTAGTAATTTTTTCTCTTGAAGTAGAGATTTATTACCGTCTGCCATATTGTATCGGAATTGTTCTATTTTTATAAATATAGTTTACCGCCTTCGTTGAAATTTGCCCTTGACATGAGGTCAGCCAAAGGGGTCATGTCCGTCCTTATCAGGAACCATCGGTCATATGGCTACAAGTTGATGCGTCCAAAGGGAACCTATTTACCGACACGATGGCCGTAATCAGCGTGGTCGGACGTTTTTATCCATTGCAGCTGGTGAACTCCATAGCTAAATTATCAGCGATAGTTTTAGCGGAAAGTGCCCATTACAATGGAAGTAATTGGCAGATCATACAATTGATCTTCTTAGTCAGCAGTCTGTTGTTTTTTCTTTTGCTTTTTTTTTTTTACTTATTTTAAGACAAATTTGTCCCAAAGAAAGTTATTGTAGTGAATTACCACAACATAAATAGTATAACTGTCCAGTCGTATTCCAGGACACTCTTCTACTACGGCAGCTAGACAATCCCTATTGCAGACGTTTTCTCAGGTGCATTTGTGTTTATTCAACACCCACAGGGCCCACCTCTGGTTTATACTGCAACTATGCCGAGCAGATTTTAGTTACAATTTCTGGGAAAGAGCGTGTTATCTAGTGTGATCAACAATTTGAACAAGTCCAGCACGCTAAAGACCTAGCACAGCTATCGACGGCCTCCAATTTCCGTCTACAAGACTTGGGTCAACCCGTGGAATGGTTTCCAAGCACTTTCGAAAGGTGCGGCATGCTGGTATTGACCCATCCAGGCCGATAAAATCAGGAAGTCTCCTTCCTGATAAATCGACCATGGTGAGATTTGAACCCGGGTCTCATGGTCAGAATGCAAACGTTCTAACCATTCGGCCACATGCCCATGAACATACATACATACATACATACATACATACATACATACATACATACATACATACATACATACATACATACATACATACATACATACATACATACATACATACATACATACATAATGGTTGATGACTCAATATACGAGTATGATAAGTTTGATGAATGTATTTAGGTGAGAACGACACTGGCTCTTGGAATTTACAAGTGGCGTACAATTCCTATTGTAGATATGACATACTAAGTTGTTTTGTACAGGGCCTGGTCTGTTTTCTAAATTGTTCAGCTTCCTCGTGTGTTTTCCTCTAACGGGTTGGGGCCAGAACCGTCGTAGTCGGTTTTGTGATACACCCCGCATGCTATTTCCAGCATACTACGTATTATAATTTATTAAAGGTCTATCAATATGCTTCTTCCTGTGGCTAACTAGAAAGACATGCTGTGCCACATTCATCACATGTAAATTGATCAATGGCTGGATGAGAGCTTTCCACTCTCCTAGCTCAGCGTTTGACATTTGCCCAACTCATCGTATGTTCTTGGAATATTCTTGCGCCTTCAGAAATTGTACGCCTCTTTTCTATCGATCGCAAGCATCACTTTCCCTCTTAGGATCGCACATATGACAGGTTCAAGAGACTCTTTTAATCTTCATACTACACTATGGCCGCCACTTCTATGTAGAGTATGAACATTGTCGCCTCCTACACATGAAAATATATCCCTTCAACAATGAATACGATTAAAACAAAATGCTACATATATGTAATCTTGCTACATATATATGCAAAAAAACAACAAAGAACGGGTGAGATGATTGTGGCAGCTTCTGGTTTTGTAAACATTAAACACAGAAAGTAAACTGATAAAATTTGGTCTCTCTGCCCATAGAAATCGACGCAGTTTCCAGTATGAAAAAATATAAATTTCAAAGATAAATATTCTCTATTTCTAAGTAATCTTTTAATCTTCCATCAATACTACGTTATGGCCGCCACCTCCATGTTGTCGCCTCCAACACATGAAAAAATATATAAAATTATAATTAAAATCTTGCAGTTGAATGTAGGGACTACCCCGTTTGGGTGTGTTACATTTAAGGGTCTGGATTATGTAAGCTACGCTGGGAATAAGCGTTGAATGTCCTAATGCTCTCTGAACTTGACCAATTATTAAATTAGTGATCTTAAATACTAACTGGGCGTATCTTCTTCTATGAGCCGTCTCCTTTTAGGACATTGGCGACCATGGCTTTCCACAACTTCCTATTCTTTGCAACTTGTAATATTTTGGTTTTTACCATCACTCACACCCTTCAGTCGTGTATTAATATAGGCTCGTCAATTGTGTCCCATTGATTTCCTTGACTCTTTCTTCTTCGAGATGTTCGGTAGATTTCCAAAGACTCTTTTTCTCATAATGTGTCCCAGGAATCCCCGCTGTTTCTTTTTTTTATTCCGAGTAGAAATGACTTATTTGTTGCCATTTTTAAAAACTTTCGCTTACGCCCTCCTGTATTTTCAGTATTCTTCTTTTGCTTCCAGTATCTTCTTCATCTGAGTCGAGTGTTTAGGATTCGCTGACATATAGAAAGACCAATATTACATAACAGTTCAGAACTGTTTTATTTGTTTTTATCGAAATTTTCCTGTAACTTGTGTTTACTTTAATTTTCGGCAGTCATCTTTGCTATTCCAATTTCAGTCTCACGTTTTCCATCGTCTGGGCAGCGTTTCCCAACCGGGGTTCCTCGGAATACTAAGTTTCAACAAAAGGTCCCCAATCCTTTCCAGACTTCTGCACTTGCTTGATTTTGGCATCCCCAATTCATATTTCGTATCTTTATATATTTTCCCGACAACCATAATTCTGTTTCCTTATAAATGATGGTTATTCTGTTTTTCTTACTTTCCTTTATATCTTCTCGAGTACATCTTGTAATGTTCCCTCTGAGTCTGGCATCAGCTGGATGGATACACACAAAACAAATTCTTTACAGAATAGGCTACCTGTTTAAAATATATATTAATGTTTGAAATTGGATTAGCGGAGGTCAACACCGGGTGGCAACTGTCTTTTTCATGTTCGAATGCACTCTTCATGGCTTGAAAGCTGAGATCAAGCATGAATAAAGTTACCAATTTATTTAAGTAAATGCTCTGTTTTTTTTCTTAATTAAACAGTATTAATTACATTTCCCGACCTGAATGTTCCAGGAATTTCGACAGGAATCCAACTTGTAACCCTAATGGATACTGCCATTTGATCTGACGTGCTGCTGAACAGATCAAAGGACAGTTCCTATTATGGTTACAGGTTCGATCCCTGTCGGAGAGCGCATGTTTACTCCAAAAGTTCAGACCAGTAAATGTAATTAATACTGTTCAATTAAAAACAGCATTTACGTAAATGAATTATATCTATAAAAATAACGTATAAACAGAAAATATATTAAATAACTTTCATCATATATATATATATATATATATATATATATATATATATATATATATATATATATATATAGTAGAATAATGCATTTCAGATGCATCAGGGATGGTCTTCATCGCCGATTTCGGGTTTTGCATCATATCGGCTCAAACAGCAACCCCGACTTGATTCTACGCACCTCAACTATGCAACAAAAAAAAAAATTCCGATATGGTTAGGAGTCTGACCGTTCTTATTGACATGTCAGTCAACATCAGCCGATGAAATAAAGGCTTTTCACCCTTCCCTCTTATATATATATATATATATATATATATATATATATATATATAGAGAGAGAGAGAGAGATATATATATATATATATATATATATATATATATATAGAGAGAGAGATAACTCCTAAGGTAAAATTAAAAAATTAAAAATGGCAAGGACATGTAGATCATTGATTGGTTAGTGTTCTTAACATCATATATGAAGGATCTTTAACAGTTGCATGTTAATTTACCACATAATTCTATATGTTTAAATTATTTACTAGTTTCTTAAAGACGCCATTTATTTATCAACTACAAGAAAATTATGTAGGAAATACACAAAGCATATATTTTGTTTAGCATTTTGTTAAATTACCACTCTACCCCCACTTTTATTTCTTAAAAAACTGCTGTGACTGGTATGTATATTTTATGTAACCATTTGTATTTCAAGTTTATGTCTGGCTGCTGTTAGCTTCCAATCTACGTATCATGACCAATTTATAAAAAATAATATTTAATTTTTGCTTCTTCGCTTAGTTTAAATTTCAAGTAGGTCATATTTGATTGGTTGTAAAGCCCCCAAACATTATAGCCCCACATTTTTTTACGATAAAAGAGATTGTATTTTGCCTTGAAATCTAAATAAATCTTTCCCACGCGAGTAATTTAGAACTGCCTGATGAGATGCATTGATATGCACTGAAACACGACTGCAGTTGTGTAGCGATTTTACATGTTTTGGCGTAATAATAATAATAATAATAATGATAATATATATATATATATATATATATATATATATATATATATATATATATATATATATATATATATATATGTATGTAATATGTGGTGCAGTTCAATTTATATTACATGAATCATTCATACAAAAAGTAGATTAGTAAAGTTAATGATATAAATGGCGAAACAAACAATTTTTTTAAAGTTGTATTAGCTACGAATCACCCAATGAATGTTATGGTCCTTGTTTTTAATAACTTCAAGTTGTATAAGTATTTTTTTTAATCTATTAGTACTTTCGGCTGTACATACAGCCATCCTCAGGCATGGAAATTATTTTGGTCTTAGTATATCCAGGTAATAGCGGACACGGAAAATTAAATGCGCATCGAAATATCTTTTTTTTTTTTTTTTTAGAAATGTGTTATTGTTAACGGATAAAAACTTATGGAGCGTGCAGTCGCGACGCTAAGTTTGAATTTTTTTCTTTTAAATTTAAGAGTGCGCTTTTTATTAACATGGCAATTTGAGAATTTTTTTGTTGTAGCAGTTATACAAGTTGAAGTTATTAAAAACAGGCATCATAACATTCACTGAGTGATTCGTAGGTTAATGCAATTTTAAATATTTGTTTGCGAAGAAGTTTTTCGCTATTTATATCATTAACTTTACTAATCTACTTTTTGTATGAATGATTCATGTAATATATATATATATATATATATATATATATATATATTCTAAGGTTACCTCAGATTGACACTGCAACAATTGATGGGGACTTGTCTATAAATTGCACTCTATTATCCATTGTAATGTTATAGAATGATATATCACAATTCTTTTGAGAAAAAAGATTTTTTACTTAGCTTTGCTCTCAGAAGACAACATTAACTAAATCATCTCCAAGACAAAATCCGATAATCATCGCGCTACAGCAGGCGTCCAGTTTTTCCAAATATATTCCATGTAGAAATATCTGTATACCTGAAAAATCGACAAATCCATGGTGTGTGGACTCTGTCATTTCCCAACTAGATCAAAGGCGAATGCTTCGTTCGTCGTCGTTCCCTGCCTTCAGTCCGGCTACACAGCTCCAGACTCATATTTTGCTGCCAATGGCGATAAAAGATTGAAATTCAGCTTGGCTAGCGATACATCACTTTCAATAAAAGACGTCTCTGTTTTCTATCTCGCCCGTTCGTTGCGAATGCCATCACATGGCCGGTAATTTATCAAAGGGCAGATAATCGAATTTTCGAAAAGCGGGTTGTTGACTGGAACGCGACGAAATATGACCGGGAATTGCAGACGAGTCGAGATTCTCTTCTGTCTTTTATGATGTCGACAGACTTTCATTCTAAAGGTGAAACTTATCCTCGACTCTCTACGATAGAATCTTCCAGCTTACTTCGTTCTTTTGTCTATAATTATTTACGGGGCAATGCGTCTTTTAGAGAAACCTGACTTTGGGGAAATCATATTTGAATTTCACGATAACTTAAGAAATTCACTCGTTTCTAAATATGACGCCAATCCAAAATTTCAGGAGAAGAATTTCTGTTCTCTGTGAATGCGTCATATTTGAATGTCAGAAATGCAGCGTAAATATAAGGATTTCTAAAAATACGCTGATCGTCAAGATCTCAAAGTTTTTCGTCGTATTCTTCATTACAGTACTAAAGAAGTAAGTTTCAAAAAGTTAGTATCTCCAAATTTAATTTCATAAAGTAGAAATAAGTGTAAAAATTATCAGAATTAAAAATTAAAAAATATGTATCGTTGTTAAAAATACACCTTCAAGTGCCAAATCTAGGTGCGTCGTCAGTGTCGTCAGTGTTGTTGCTCTCATGTTAGAAGTTTCGAGTCTAAATAAACAAAAGGCTTTTTCGATGGGCGACCCGACCGAATATGTTCAGTACTCGGCCCACACTCAGAAAAACTTTGCTACTAGCTATAGGACGTGCTTTTTATATATTACCCCAGAAAACGGCAACTAATCAAGTCTACACTTGATCTATTCGATGTTATAGATCGGGTATGCTTGGTTGTACTGATCTTCCTACATGCGGCAAAGATAGGGTGTTTTTTGGAAGAAGAGAAGAAAACAAACCGATAAATATATATATATATATATATATATATATATATATATATACATTAATAAAATAAAAACGATTTATTATATTGACTCGTCTTACGACTTTTCTTTCTCTTCCTTCCCTTTTAAATTTTTTATTGTATCTAATTTTTTTGATCGTTCTCTTTTTATAACTTTCCTTTTTATTCTTAACTACGCTTAGCAAAATGTTTACATACAATAGCGTGACTAAAATACGGTATGAATAATTTTTTGATTGACGCTCTAATAAATTCCGTTTAAAAACTAAGAGAAATTACATTTAACTATAATTGTTTAAAAATAAATTAATCAAGCTATTTACGCGTTAAATACTAGTTAAAAAAGAAAACATAATAATGTGTAACTTTTCGTTAAAATAGGATACTCACGAAAAATTATTCTTAACGGAAGAAATTTGTTTACAAAAAATACAAAATTATTGTAAAAAAAACATTATTTAATACACTGCTTCCCGTTTCATTTTCCTCAAATATATATAAATGCGTTTTTTCAGCTTATTTCAATGCTAATTAGTGTAGCCAATGGGAGAATCATTTGCTGATTCAAGATATAAATGAAAAAAAGTTGAATGCATTTTCGATAATACAGTTTTTTTCAACAAATAAATATTAGGCGGCTATGTCTATATTTGACATTGAAGCAAATACAGACCCAATTATTTAAAATCTAAGAAAAAAATGAGACGAAAAGAAGGTTTATTTTCTAAAAACAAAAATTTGCTAACAATGAAGGAAATGTATGATATATCTACTCTCATACACCTGAAAAAGAAACTAGTAAATCTTTAACAAAGCTCTCTCTGTTTACAAGTCAGAAGCATATCAGATTGCAAAAGACTATCCCTACTCACATATCAGGAGCACATTTTTCTTGGCTGATGTCTACACAAACTATTTTTGTAAAAATAGGATTCAGCAAATTGGCCGTTGAGGTTGACAGGACTAGCTGATCGCAAATGAATAATAATTTGGTAAAACGAATTAAGGTAATCGCTTTTTGTAAATGGAAAGCAAAACTTTTAGTGTTAGTTGTGGAGATCCGTGATCACTGGTGTCGTGAATGAACTATGTACATAAAAAAAAGAATACTTCTGCATTACTAAGGCATTTTCTCACACTTGGCATACTCTCTGCTAGTTTGTCGTTTATATATTTGAAGGGATTTTGATTTGCTTGGCATCTGTGTCCTTGTTTGGTTTTCTTTGATGTCATATAATGGTTGGTTACTCGTTTTGAGTTTGCAATGGTGAGCCGACCTTACTTTTAATTTCTGAGGGTGACCAGTAGTTACATAAGACAAGTTCGCTCAAACCTCGCTTGTGGTGACTTGTGACTTGTGATTTCAGAACAGTTTCGTCTACAGAATTTTCACTGACAAGACTTGGGTCAATTCACGATATGGTTTTCAGGCAATTTTCAACCGTACAATATAATTATCTCCCTTACGCATTATTATCAAGGTCAGCTAGTTCACATTGAGAGATTCGAATCTAAATCTTATGGACGGAACTCTAACGATTAAAACTTTCTGTGTTATATATATAACGCATGCGTATATATTTATACGCTAAATAGAAAAGTAAGGTCAGTGGGTGGAGGTGAGAGAGTTTTTATTTCATGTAATGTTAAACGGGAACATAGTCAATCATTGACAATTGAGGAAAATATGAAATCGACAAATGTATTGTGATTGTAGACAAATATAACATGTTCAATTTGTTGAAGGAAGGGGTGGGTTAATCAGACCTAAAGTTAACACAAAAAGGTTTTTAAAAATTATAAATTATTTTATATTCGAGAAGCTTCTTAAAGGAGCCTGTAGATAAAATTAAAAATGTGGAACGTCCGTATACGATATTGATAAAACTAACTGGATGAATATTCATATTAATATTTAAGCTGAATAAACACAATAAGGTAATTAACCGTAACGGGTGGACCATGATACAATAATAAATTACTCCTATAAGAAATGGTAATACTTAATTATTGCTATAAGAAATGGTAATACATATATTTTTCTTTTGAGTAGCTATTTCAAAATGTTTTTATTATAATGTCTTATAATAAAAATATGATAATAATAATATATTGCTCTACTTTGTACTGAGCACTTTTTAAAAGTAGTGGAATTTTACTTCATCTGTTCTTTCTCTCATATCTATATATATATATATATATATATAATATAGAAAAACAACTGAAAAGTTGCAAATTAAAAAAAATTGAATGTTTTTTTGTGAAAGTATTTATATATATATATATCTATCTATATATATATATATGTATATATATTTGATATTTCAGATCGGCCCCGATCTTTCATCAGAAATGTGTTTTCAGAAGTTTTTTTACATTAAGTAGCGTCCGTCGCGAGACGCGGACGTCACGTGATATGGAATGCAACTGTCTTTGAATGTTTCTAACGTAAATCTAACTGTAGTAATATTTTAGATGTTGTTTAAAAACTTTTTTTTAACTATATCTAACAAATTTTTTTTTGTTTAACTATTGAAATATTTATAAAGATTTAAAATACCTCAGTCTTTATTTAACCCTAGTTTATATGTATTTAATTTTAAAATCCAGTATTTTTCTTTTTTTCTGCGTGTGTATGTGGAACTGAAATCAGAATCTATCAATACACATTTACAGTTTTCTAATGAGTGTCCTGGTTGATTAAAATAAGGATTGTTTTGACGTATGGTTAGTTTATAGTTGTTGAAGCGAAATCTAAAATTATTTCCAGATTCACCAATATATCCACTATTGGGACATTTTTTTAATTTGCAACTTTTCAGTTGTTTTTTTTATATTATATACATATGAAAAAAGTATGCGTGGCTTCTCATTATGCAATATATATATATATATATATATATATATATATATATATATATTAAAAAGAAGAGAGAAACAGCAAACGTTTTTGATTGCAATGTGGAATTAAAAAAATATATCATGCTTTATTTTTCATTATGGAAAATCAAACATAATATTTAAAAGAAAATCCATATTACAACCGAAAACGTTTGCGATTTCTCTCTTCTATTTAATATACACACTTTTCTCTCCTTGGATCTACTATAACCCCTTCTTTATATATATATATATATATATATATATATATATATAAATGTTGCATCACTCTGCCTTTTCTACAAGTACTTCCACGGTAATTGCTCTGAGGAGTTGCTTTCACTTGTCCCTAAGCCTCGTGAATTCAAGCGTCCTACGAGGCTGGCATCCCGTTCCCACCCCTTCACCGTTGAAACTGTTAGGTGTAGACGTCTTTTCTACTCCAATAGCTTCATGTCACGCACATCTCGCCTATGGAACTCCCTTCCCTATTACTGTTTCCCTGACAAATACAATCTCCAACGGTTTAAGTGTAGCGTCAATCGTCATCTCCAGTTGCCTTGATCTATCCACTTCCTGACATCTTCCATTCCTATCTGCTCTCGCTCTATATCTCCCGTAACCTCCCCACCTCGATCGGCCCTCCGTCCTTCTCTTTCTCCACATCCCTTCCTTTACCACTCCTATCTGCTCTTCCTCCAACCCTTCTGTAACCCCTTGCGTGATAGTGGCCACCGGCCTTGCTCGGGGTGATACGCTTAAAATATATATATATATATATATATATATATATATATATATATATATATATATATATATAATATAAAAATAAAAAAATTACCAGCATTCCTCGTTCGTGTGCATGTGTAGTCGCACCAACATAAATTTAGTCCGATGCAGTCGTAAAAGGCGAAACGCGTCTCTCGAAAACTTTCCATCCACTTTGTCATACCTTATCCCTCCCAATTTTTCTTGATATTTAAACATTTATATATCGTTATCTCATGTATATAGCCCGGGGGAAAACAAATTACAACAAACCGAAAATATTGCCACAGAAAAACCTTACACAAGAAAAAAATCCAAGCAAGACAGAACAAAAAAATCAAACCAAGAGAGAATAAACAAACGGCCAACCCCCTACCTGAGCAGCAAATAACACTGTTCAATGCCTATGCTATCCAGACAATGTAAAAAACAAACAAACACTTTACATCTTCAACCATCAACGAGCCTCACCTCGTGTTGCTATTTCAGTTTCACACTATTGCGATCTTCAGTCGACTAGTAATATGTAAATTACTTCAAGTTTTATTATACGATGCTGTTAGATAAAATTGCCGTCCTATTTTTGTATGGGAGTGTTGGCTTGTGCGTGTGTGAGTAAGAATTCAGATATAAATAAAATATATCTATAAAGGCTTATATTTTCGTCATAGACATTTTTTTATAAAATAACACTGACATCTCATTTTAACAGATATATTTACCAAAATAACACAAAAATATCTTGAAATACCGAAGAGTCAGTTTATTCAATAAAACCTTCATTGGGCTCAACCACGTCACCCAGACGACTTCGAAATCTCCTGCAATTCATCTAGACGGTCTCTTTGTTTCAATTGATGTATGCTGCCATAATCCTTGCCTTCAGTTCATCTTTGGTGTTACAAAGAGTTTGTTAGTATTTCGCTCAACTGCGTCCCACACATGTCAATCAAGGGAGTTGTAATCTGGGGGAGTTAGGTGGCCAGATGCAAGAGGTGATGTGCTCGCAGAAATTGTTTGACAGCCATGACGGGGTTCTACTGCTTGTGTGACACGGTGCAGAATCCTTTTACCAGACGTACGGTCTTCCTGCAGCCACACTTTTGACACAGGGCGGAACTTAAGGCACTTGATGTAGGCCTCCGTGTTGATTCTGAGGCCATCAACAATAAATTCGGAGTTCTTTTATCAGAACGAACAGACTGAGTTTTCCGTGCTGTCGTACCTTCGTGATCAGCATTAGACTCATCCAACTCTTTCCGAATCCTCTGCACTTTCCTCAGATTGACGACCAAACACTCTGAAATGTTTGTATTGGACCTTTTGGCGCGAATGTCAAGTAGTACAGTATACTGTTTCCAAATTTCTGGCGGAGTGAATTGCGTCATGGTGCTCTTTTTCTCACAGACGGTGCCCAACTCATCCTACTGTGCAGTGCAGTCGACAAAATAAAAAACAAAACAAGACGCATGCTCAAAATTAAAAATATAAAATGGTAAGAATTTAAACATCGCATCTTGTATATAGAAGGGTGGGATTATATGATTAAATCGGACGGTGAGATATATAGGTAAAATGTAGGGAAAGGGAATGAAATAGGCTAGACTGTGTTCCAGAAATGTCTGACGAAAAATAAAATTAAAACTCAAAATTTCTTATTCAATCTCCCTACATCTTCACCATTTCCTCTCGGTACAAAATTCTAACCGAAGCTTGCGTTTTATCTAACATCGATCTAATATATAAAAATGTATATATCATATTCTACTACATATATACACTTGGGGGCCGTCAATAGCTGTGCTAGCACGAAGTGACAAGTCATCGTGACCGAGGGTTTCAGTATGCTGGCATTGTTCAGATTTTTAATCACGCTAGATAACATGCTCTTTCCCAGAAGCAGTAACTAAGATCTGCTCAGCATAGTTGCAGTATAAACCACAGGTGGGGTGTGTGGGTGTAGAACAAATACAAATGTGCCTGAGAGTGAGTCTACAGTAGGGATTGGGTAGCCGCCCTAGTAGAAGGGTAACTTCGAATACAAGTGGCCAACTATATATATATATATGATTATATATATATATGATTATATATATATATATATATATATATATATATATATATATATATATATATATATATATATATATGTATGTATATGTATGAGAATGCATCAGTAAGTTCATATCCAGTTAGTAGTTGAATTATGATATAAATTTTCAGTCTAATGTTTGACCTATAGAATTTGATTCTTTCCCATCACCTTTGTTTTCACTTTGTTTTACTACGTGATATATTATTTTTCTTTTCTTTTCTTTCTTTTCACACTTTCTTTCCAGTCTTCCTTTTCACATTTTTATGTTTCTTAGTTTTAACTCTTTCTTTCTATCTTTCTTTCTTTCTTTCTTTCTTTCTTTCTTTCTTTCTTTTCGTTCTTCCTTTTCCCTCTTTCTTTCTTACGTCCTTTTAAATCTTCCTCTCTTTAGTTTCACCTCTCCTTTCCACACTGTCTTTCTTCTGTTTAACTTTCTTTCTTTCTTTCTTTCTTTCTTTCTTTCTTTCTTTCTTTTCGCTCTTCATTTTCCCTCTTTCTTTCTTACTTCCTTTTAACTCTTCCTCTCTTTAGTTTCACCTTTCCTTTCCACACTGTCTTTCTTCTGTTTAACTTTCTTTCTTTCTTTCTTTCTTTTCGTTCTTCCTTTTCCCTCTTTCTTTCTTACGTCCTTTTAACTCTTCCTCTCTTTAGTTTCACCTCTCCTTTCCACACTGTCTTTCTTCTGTTTAACTTTCTTTCTTTCTTTCTTTCTTTCTTTCTTTCTTTCTTTCTTTCTTTCTTTTCGCTCTTCATTTTCCCTATTTCTTTCTTAAGTCCTTTTAACTCTTCCTCTCTTTAGTTTCACCTTTCCTTTCCACACTGTCTTTCTTCTGTTTAACTCTTTCTTTCTTTCTTTCTTTCTTTCTTTCTTTCTTTCTTTCTTTCTTTCTTTCTTTCTTTCTTTCCTTCCTTCCTTCCTTCCCAGAGGGAATTCATTAATACATTTATTTGTTATTTGCTTAATCTATTAATATTCCACTTTTCTAAGCCGTCCCTTCCGACCTGAACCATTCGGGAGATCAATGAAGCGGATCGGAAAAAATCCCTTAAGTAATATTATACAGATTCTTCGTTTTTTGCCTTTCATGCAGAAAATCCGATTTATTCAAGTAGAAAAGAAATTTATTACCATTTTCATTTTGGTGGGAATCTCGATTGAGATTTGTGTATTATAAGGAAAATGATTTCGGTGCACTTGGCATAAAATCCATGGATCACACAGACGAATGCAATTGGGAAATGCATAAAATCTTGCGTGAAGAAACAAGAAAAAATAAATTAAAAGCAATGACATTAACAGTGATAATTAATTTTTACGCATTATTCGTTTCATCTTCTTTTCCTCGCCATTGTTTGATCCAGCGTGCGTGTAGCCGAGTGATAAAGCACACCGGGTCACGTGGTGGTTTCTTTTACAAAGAGGGACACAGATTCGATCCTTGAATCCTTCGAATTCAAAATTCGCTTGAAAAAGATGAAACGGAACTATTGCTTTTAATTTAATTATATAATTAAATTTGAAGTTTTAGCTTCAGTTTTTGAAACATGCTTATTACCGTGTAGCGAAGAAACCATATTTTAAATCAGTTAATACACACACACACACACACACACACACACACATACACACACACACACACACTCACACACACACACACATATATATATATATATATATATATATATATATATATATATATATATATATGTTATTAAGAAATCAGCCGATTCCGTTACCTTGGTTTCAACCTTTCGGTATTTTCAGGCGATTTCGGTCAATTGATTTCTGAACGCTTTATTTTTTAAAAATAGAAAAAAAAAACAACTTATGAAGGTTATATTTTTTAATAAAAACAAATAAATGAATAACCACACGACGTGCGGTGTGGTAGAATGTAAGTAGGAGGAGGGTATAAATTTCTACTAAAATAGCCAACCATGTGTGGAAATTAAAGGAGAAAAATGTAAAAAGATCAGACATTTTTAAAAGAAGCAAAAGCCTTAAAACAATCATAGCAATATCTGCAACCTTTGTCAATAAGAAAAATTATAATAAAATTTGCAGACCAAAAAAATCTGCGTCCTGGGTAAGATGATAAAATATATCTAAGAGCAAAGCCTCTGATCAGGAGGTTTCGAGGAGCGTGGAACCACCTCTTAATTTCTGGTGTTCCCATGTCTATCCTGACCCGGGGTGGTAGCACTTGTTATGGCCCAAGCTATATGCAAATAGTTAACCTTCAAACTAGGGTCAAAACACTATGAAAGTGTAAAAATATGTTTTAATACCAGTAAAACATTTTTGAAAAAAATTATTACCAGCAATGAATTTTTGAAGAAAAAATATTACCAGCAATACATTTTTGAAAAAAATATTAGCAGCAGTAAAAATGTTGTCGGCATTAAATAACCCATTGAGGTTGATATGCCGTAAAACAAAATAAACCAAACCAAACTAAACCAAAGAATACATATTCTATTCATACGAATATATCTTAAAAATATTGTCGGCATTAAATAACCCATTGAGGTTGATAGGCCGTAAAACCAAACAAACGAAACCAAACCTCCAAAAAACAAACTTTTAAACCAGAGACGGAAAATTATGATGTATACATGCTAAAAATTTCCTTTTGAGTTAATTTGAAGTGGGACAAAAGAAGAATGTGAGTATATTTCATTTAATCCCCCACCGATACACATTTGATCTGACTTGCTATACCATCCAGCTACAGAGAAGCGTCTAGTTAGCAAAGTCTGAATTACTGTTTATAAACACACAATCTTCGATCGATCATTTCTGTAGCTGAATGGTACATCACGTCAGGTCAAATGACTTTTTTCGTATAGGAATACAGGTTCGATCCCTATCGGAGAACACATATTTTCTAGGGAATTTCTCGAACACTCAGGTCGGCAAAGGTAAGGCTGCTTAATTAAAAAAACAACCCCCAAAAAACAGAGCATTTATTTAAATAAATCTACAAAAATAACGCATAAACAGAAAAATATATGAAATAAATTTGGGATTTATCCATTTCATTATATATACATACATACACACACTTACACACACATACACACACAGACACACACACACACACACACACACACACACACACACACACACATATATATATATATATATATATATATATATATATATATATATATATATATATATACTTTAAAAATCAGGTCAGTTGAATCCGCTACCTTAGTTTCAACCTTGCGCTGGGATCAGGCGATTTTTAAAAAATAATGGCCAAAATAAAACGTACATAGGATGTGGTGAAGGCACTTTTAAACGTAGATTTTGTTTCAACACTTCTGGTGTCTTATCAAGTGATGATGCTGAATGTAGAATAAAGGGTTTTAAAAGGTTCAAATCAATCAAACAACCCTCGTTAAGTGGAAACGCAGTCACATAAGCTGGAATGACCAATCAAAATACAAGTATACGAGAATTAAAAAAACTTGACAACGAATTAAGGTTATAATAATTATTTAATACTTTAATGTTGGGGCTAAACTAAAATAGAATTTATTCTAATAAATATTAAATTATACGATAAAATTTGAAATTAAGAATTACCCATTTTAAAATTTAAATTTAATCTATATTAAATTTAAAATTATAAAATTACTGAGGAAAAAAGAAAAAATACATATGTTATTCTATTTATTTTGTTTTTGTTGAAATTAAGTTGGAATAAACGTTAAAATCAAATGTTGCTCTGAACTTCATGACAACATAGATACATTTGAATCATAAACAGAGGCAGAGGAGGATGACATCTAATATATATATATATATATATATATATATATATGTGTGTGTGTGTGTGTGTGTGTGTGTGTGTGTGTGTGTGTACGCACTTGTGTGGGTAATTATTGCTGGGTTTATGTCAGATAAAATCATTTGTATCACTGTTTCTAATAGTTTGTTCGTGTAAGATTCAATCTTTCCAAATACACATGCCCGACTCTTGAAAGGGAAACACATGTCAAAATGAAGCAAAACAATGTATTAACTTCTCCTGTTGACTCACGCCGCACATGTGGCTATATTTACCCATTGAGAAGGCGTTTTCGCCTGAACTATACATCAAAGGGCCGTTATCTTGAGGTCCGGGCCAGGATAACGATATTTTATTGTTTATAGAGTGTTTGGGAATATATTTATTTTGGGTGGACAGCTGTAATTGAGGTAGAAAACGTTAAGCAAGCAAGATAAAAAAACAAAAATCCTTAATAAAGAAACGATCAACCCACTCACATAGAAGAATAGAGGCGTGTGTTCCAGAGATAACTTTATGTATAGATATATATGTCTATAGACATTTGCATATTCCCAAAGCTATATGCAGAGGCGAGTGCATATCTCATATGTCTTCTTGCATTTACGTATCATCAAGCTGATATCGAAATCTGGACCAATTTCTTTCTATCTATCTATCTATCTATCTATCTATCTATCTATCTATCTATCTATCTATCTATCTATCTATCTATCTGTTGTGGATTCCGGGATAAATCCAATATCAATCAATACCAAACGCCAGGAATGGATAAGGAAAATAAAAGTATTAACGTAATAATGTAACTGGTAATACGGGTTAGTAGATCCAGGACTGCGGGTTAGTAGCTCTAATATATATATATATATATATATATATATATATATATATATATATATATATATATATAGTCTTGGTATTGAAGTATCGCAGATGACTCCTTACTGAGTCTACGTGCTTGCTAACTGTGACGCTTGCCGCCGTCTGTGTGTGTGACTTACTCTACTACTACTAAAATCTACTACTCTTCTGTCGTTCCGTCTCGACTCCTTGACTGTTCGAGTAATCACTGGTACTAGTATATGTATACCTTGGGTGAGTCCATTTGTTTGAAAAGGGAAGACCCCTTAACACTATCTATCAGTATTTGCCTTATCTATCTATCTATCTATCTATCTATCTATCTATCTATCTATCTATCTATCTATCTATCTAGTTCAATGTATCTATCTATCTATCTATCTATCTATCTATCTATCTATCTATCTATCTAGTTCAATGTATTCATATCTATCTATCTATCTATCTATCTATCTATATATATATATATATATATATATATCAGAATTTGCGTTATCTATCTATCTATCTATTTATCTATCTATCTAGTTCAATGTATTCATATCTATCTATTTATCTATATATATATATTACTGTTTGACTTATCTATCTATCTATCTAGTTCAATGTATTCATATCTATCTATCTATCTATCTATCTATCTATCTAGTTCAATATATTCATATCTATCTATCTATCTATCGAGTTCAATGTATTCATATCTATCTATCTATCTATCTATCTATCTATCTATCTATCTTGTTCAATGTATTCATATCTATCTATCTATCTATCTATCTATATATCTATCTAGTTCAATGTATTCATATCTATCTATCTATCTATCTATCTATCTATTTCAATGTATTCATATCTATCTATCTATCTATCTATCTATCTATCTAGTTCAATGTATTCATATCTATCTATCTATCTAACTTTCTATGATTCCCGTCATAACAGACTGATATCGATTGCGTGAATGCAGTAGCAGAGAGAGAGAGAGAGGGAGAGAGGGAGAGAGAGAGAGGGAGAGAGGGAGAGAGGGAGAGAGAGATTATACAGTGTGATTTATACAGAACGACTGAGTTTATGAAATAAACATTTTTGAGCGAACTAAGGCTGATTGCTAGCCAGAAATGAATGATCTTATTTTATGGGTAGATATAAACAGAGTGAAAGTAATATATTTATCAATATCAAGCTGATGAAATCGATAAATGTATAGATGCTGAAACACACTCGAATGCACCCTCCATTTCGTGCGGTCTCGCAGTCTTTCACTATTACATGTGGTGTCACTTCCCAGTTAAATACTGGACAATATACATATATATATATATATATATATATATATATATATATATATATATATATATATATATATATATATATATATGTACATTTCATTGAATACGACACACAAGTTGCTTTTATTTAGTTTTTTTATACAATGTCTCATGCGATCTAATTATTTTTTTTGTTTTCAGATGATAAATTATATAAAAACTGTCCGAATGTCCTTTTTATCCGAGCGGTTTCGGCTATACATTTAGCCATTTTCAGGGATGAAATATTTTAACTGTTAAACAAAATAGTTTGTTGCATGTATCTATTTATATAATGTTTTCATTTTTCAAAACACGGTCAAGATATTGTGTCCATGTTCGTAACATTTTGTTTGTTAACAACACAAATATAATAGCATCATCTACATGCAAAAAATGGCTAAAAATAATGGAAGCCTTATTAATAAAAACAAAAAACCAACACTTAATATTAACTATGAACATCGACACAATATCTTCGCCATGTTTTGAAAAATGAAAACATTTTATACGACATACATACAACAAACTAATTCTTATCTAACTGTTAAAATATTTAATCTTTGAAAATGGTTAAATATATAGCCGAAAGCGCTCGGATAAAAATAACATTCGGATAGTTTTTAAATAATTTATCATCCGAAATGAAAATAATTATTAGATCGCATGAGAAATTGTATAAAAAACTAAATAAAAGCACCTTGTCTCAGTCGTATTCAATGAAGTGTGCATGAAAGAAGAATTGCTGCCTAGATACACAAATGATATATATATATATATATATATATCTATATATATATATATATATATATATATATATATATATATGTGTGTGTGTGTGTGTGTGTGTGTGTGTGTGTGTGGCCGGATGATTGTGTGTGTGTGTTGGTGAAATGTTGAGACACCAGGTGGTACATTGGAGAACTATAGGGCATGCAAATCCAAGCAATACAATGAAGGAGACAGATTGTATCTGTCATATATGTTTGGTACCTATAAAATCAAATGCTATTCTCAAGTGTCATCGCAGTCATCACCGAAAAGAAACGGAAGTCATCACAAGTCAAGCATTGAGTGAGGGGTGGGACCTCTCATCTGAAGAAGATGTGGTAATCACCATTTACATATGAAGGTCTCATTGACAGACAGTATACGGCATTGATTTTTTGTGCCAAGACTGTCTATAGTACTGTCATGGCGTTCTTCACTAAAGGTCATGTCATAGAGCATCTCGCGCTCATAACAGGAAGCCTATCTGAAATCTAGTCGCTTCACTGGAATTGAAGATTTTTAGTGTCGCTTTGGGTTTGTGGTATTTCACTGCTCTAATCAGCTTCAGAAATTGAAAGGAAAAATAGAGATGAAGGGCATGATTGGGCTCGAAAAGTTATTTCTCTTAATTACTCACACATTACTGATAAAAAATAAATTTTATTATCAATATATTTGTTGTTATGACTAGAAATATCATTGAGGAAAATATTAAATTAACTTTATGTGATAAATAATACCAGTCGCTCTCTCACAGCCGTGCCGTCGCCTCCCTCTGTCTTTTTTACAAATACTTTCACGGTAGCTGCTCCGATGAGCTGCTATCGCTGGTTCCCAGACATCATGAATTTAAGCGTTCTACTAGGCTGGCATCTCGCTCTCACCCTTTCACTGTCGAAACTGTTAAATGTAGACGTCTCTTCTACTCCAATAGCTTCATGTCTCGCACTTCTCGCCTGTGGAAATCCCTCCCCTTTTCTTGTTTCCCTGATAGCTATAATC
This sequence comes from Acanthosepion esculentum, assembly GCA_964036315.1. Classification (NCBI taxonomy): domain Eukaryota; kingdom Metazoa; phylum Mollusca; class Cephalopoda; order Sepiida; family Sepiidae; genus Acanthosepion; species Acanthosepion esculentum. The sequence continues at coordinate 5,914,446 of OZ038489.1, forward strand.
TCCAACTATTCAAATGTAATGTCAATCGACGTCTCCAGATGCTCTGATCTATCCCCTAACCTTCTCTTCATCCTTTCTTCTATCACTCCTTTTTGCTCTAGTCCAAATTCTCTGTAACCCCTTGCGTGCTAGGGGCTTCCCGCTTTGCTTGGGGTGAAACGCTTAAAAAATAAGTTTTAAATAAAATTTTAAATGTAAAACAGAATCGTAGAAAAAAGTCTTCAGAATAAAATTAAACAATATGAATTGATTTATTCTTTTAGCGCATTTTCCGCCACGATGGTCAGCACACTTTTACAATTTTTTTTATTTTTATACTGACTGAAAACATACTGGTAACTTCTGAAGGTTGCAATGAGGTGCAGGGATTTCTTCGGCATCATTTACGATATGATAAAGAAATTAATCCGTTAGCATGATAGAAATTGATAGAAACATGTATAATTGTCATGACTTGTATATCATCTTGATACATTGGTATTTCCTAAGTTCTTCTTAGAATTATAACAATTAATATATGATTAGAATGAACTTCGGTGCCACCAATTCCACATTGTTAAAAAGGCAGCACAAGCTTGTTTCATGCATTTTAATATTTGAATTAATTGTTCACGATTAAAACAATGTAACGAAACAAAAACCATATGAAAACAATTCTGGGACAAAAATATGAAAAGAATAAAACAAACATCAAAGTAACTTTTTATTTTATAGAAATTACATACAAAATACATTTGTATTTTTTAAAAATGTAACTATTATTAGGCTGATTTTTTTGTCCGACATATACTTTTTATGTTTATAGAAGTACCTAGAAAAAAATGACTATAAAAAAGTAACTTCTGATACCCGAAGACATATGTCTAAGGATGCATTTCAAAAGCTGGGCAGAGTATTGCCAGACAGAATGGTTTCTTTGGTAACAAAGAAGAGAGTACTGAAATGCTACTTGACATCTGTCCTCTTTTACGGCTGCCAATGTTGGACGTTATCCTCAAAGATGAAGAAGAGACTCGAGGCATCGGAGGTATGGTTCTACAGAAGGATGCTAAGGATCCCATGGACCTAACATTTGAGCAACGATGAGGTTATGGAGAGGATGCAAACAAGGAGGAAGCTTATACTTAACATCAGGAAACGTCAGCTGAAATTTCTAGAACACCTAATGAGAAAAGAGGGCCTGGAGAATCTGATACTCATAGGTCGAATAGGAGAGACAAAGGAAAGCAACGCATGACATACCCGGCGGGTTTAAGCAGGTGGATGGGAGAATGTGGTCTGGGAGAGTTAGCAGAGGGACGAAACATTGAGTGCTAGAAGGGATGAGGGAAAGTGGATATCCAAGATCGCCTACGTCCTGAAGGGACACGACATATAAAAAGAAAAAAAGCTTAGGCGCAGGTATATGGTCAGTGTCTTGTACACCTCGTTTACAATATCTAAAAGCATCCTATGAAATTTATTGAATTTAATTATGGCAATAATTTTACAACGTTTTTAATTAAATGATTTTTCATTAACTTTCTAGTATAAAATATGTCGTTTACTTCTCTTTTATGTTTTTAACGTTAAAAAAAACTAAAATTCAATATACTTTTTTAAAATACCGTTTAGAAAAAAATGGAAAAAAAGGAAAAAACTACTCCCACATTACTCATACATAATTGAATTTTATTATCAATATATTTGTTATGACTAGCAATATCATAGAGAAAAATATAAAATCCCCAGTCTAATATGCAATGCGATAGGTCCTGAACTGGCATCTCGTCTGCAGTCGCTCTCTCACAGACGTGCCGTCGCCTCCCTCTGTCTTTTCTACAAGTATTTTCACGGCAACTGTTCAGACAATCTACTTTCGCTCATTCCCAGACTGCATGAATTTAAGCGTGCTACTAGGTTGACATCTCGGTGCCACCCTTTTACTGTTGAAACTGTTAAATGTAACCGTCTCTTCTACGCGAACGGGTTCTTCTTTCAAACTTCCCCTCTGTGGAATTCTCTTCCTCTCACTTGCTTCCATGGTAACTATAATCTTCAAATATTCAAGTGTAATGCCAATCGACATCTTCTGATCGCTTGATCTTGTTCCCCAGTCTTTCTCTTTATCCTCTCCCCAACCAAACCTCTTTATTCTTGTTCTCTACTCTCTGTAACCCCTTGTGTGCTAGTGGCACTCCGGCCTTGCTTGTGATAAATAATAGCAATTTTAAATAGAGTTTGCAGTGTAAAGCAGAATCGAAGAAAAAAGTCTTCAGAAGAAAACTCTGGTAAATACTATTTATTTATTTATTCAGCGCATTTTCCGAGGCGGTGGTCAGCACTAATTTTCAAAATTTTTGATTATTTTATACTTACTGAAAACCTACTAATAATTTTTGAAGGTTGTAATGAGGTGCAGGGAGTCCTTCGGTGCTATTGACAATACGATAAAGAAATTTATACGTTAGCATAATAAAAATTGATAAAAACATGAATAATTGTCATGACTTGTATATCATTTTGTTACATTGGTATTTCCTAAGTTCTTAGAATTATAACAATTAATATATGATTAGAATGAACTTCGGAGCCACCAGTTCCCACATTGTTAAAAAGGCTGCACAAGCTGTTTTATGCATTTTAATTTTGAATTAATTGTTCACGATTAAAACAATTTTGATGAAACAGAAACCATATCAAAACAATTCTGGGACAAACATCTGAAAAGAATAAAACAAACATCAAATGAACTTTTTATTTTATAGAAATTTGTATTTTTTAGAAATGTAACTATTGTTCGGCTGATTTTTTTGTCCGACATATACTTTTTTATGATTATAGAAGTACCTAGAAAAAATGTATATAATCTTCGACAGAATTTATCTGAAAAAAGAATATGTGCAGGTAGAGTAAAATTTTACGGTTCGGAAAGAGAAAATCGGCATGCCAATATCGAATTACAGCCAAGGTCATAAGATTCACCTTGGTATAAATATTATTTGAAAAAGTGTGAATCCATCTTTAATTTCTCCAGCTGCGAAATAGCAGGATAGACAGTCTAACAATGAATTTAAGTTATATAACAAGAAAAATAGTCCTACACTGAATTTCAAAACCGTTATGTAGGTCTGTAGGTCTGACGTGACCCGTAGTATATAGCCATTGAAAAGTTTATGGCGTTCATAATAAACTGTGCAGGGTTGTGGATTCTATGACCTCGACTGAGGTAAAAGCAAATTGTCTTTTAGCCATGTCTGATTGAATAAATTACAAACATTATGTATGCTCATTTTTATCATAATCCTTTCATATTCACGAATATTTTTCCGTATATTACAACTGAATGAGAATTTCTTGCCTCGTTCAATTGTAAAAAACGAAAAAATATTCGTCAGTATGATGGGATTATGATAAAAAGAAGCAGAGATAATGTTTATAATTTATTCAATCATATATATAAATATATATTTGTGTGTGTGTATAAATGTGGATATAAACTAAATAATTAAATATTAGCAACTGTATATGCGTGCGTTTGCGAGCATACATAGATAAGCGAATAAATGTTTAATTAATTTAATATAAGGTTTAGACAAAACAGTGCTCAGCGTAGTTAGACAGAGCTATGGAGTATACATTAATAAGTATATAAAACGTTTCATGGTTTTTCCAAGTCGTCAGGCACGAACTGGTGAATGAAATAGTTATCACGGTTGTTTTTTCATCGACGATGAATGAATAGACAGAATATCCAACGTCGATAGCACGTGGTCAATATATATATATATATATATATATATATATATATATATATATATATATATATATATATATATATATATATATAATTGTTTATTTAAAAATTATAACATAAATATGTTATAAAATCACTACAAAAATAGGCATTTTGTTTCAACACCTCCGGTTAGCTCCTATTACTGTCGATCACTGTCTATTCTATTCTTATAATATGGATAGAATCAATTTCGGATTATCACTTAAGAACATTCTCACGACCAACAAAGACACCGGAGGGGTTGAAACAAAATGTCTATTTTTGTAGTGATTTTATAAAATATTTATGTTATAATTTTTAAATAAACAATTATATATGCTCTACTCTGTTTTGAGCACTCTTTTAAGAATAGTAATTGTTGGTTATTGGAATTTATTCCGTATACACCAATCCTAGACTTGGGTATATAATATATATATATATATATATATATATATATATATATATATATATATATATATATATATATATATATATATATGTATGATGTTTAATCAAAAGTATCCGGGTTGGTGTTATAAAAAGAAAACTACAACACATCAATTCGCCATTTAATCTCCTTCAAAGGAATCCCTTTATGAAGCCACACGGGATAGCGTAAAGCTGTCTCGTCGCATTCATTTGGATTGCTTTGACGTCTTGAAATTTTTTCCCGTTCAAGTGGGATTCGATTTTTAAAGAGCCAAATGTTGCAAGTGTCAGGATCTGGACAATATGGACAAAAAGTGCCTTACAAGCTGTGCTCACTGACTGAACATCTGTGGTGTAATGAGACGTCCATAATCTATACCCTTTATATCCAAGCACTTCTATAAACAACGGAGGTGAGCAAGACGTTATAACAGTGTGTATGAATGATAATTTAAAGCCAATTCTGTGCCAAGCGACTCTGCGAACTTTAAATCCGTGACCATATCAATAGAGTCTCAATACTTTTTGATCAAACTTCGTATATATATATATATATATATATATATGTATATATATATATATATATATATATAGATATAGATATAGATATAGATAGATAGATAGAGAGAGAGAGAGAGAGAGAGAGAAAGAGAGAGAGACAGAGAGGCAGGAACGGTGGAGTAATGAATAACGGCTTGGATTGAGGAATCGGAGAGCCGAGTTCGAATTCCAGTCGAATCCATTACATTCACTTACGTGCTAATACCCTTGGGAAAGGTGTGAATTCTCTTCTTCTCCCTCCAACTATGGGTAAATAGCAGGAAAGACTGGGTTCTATAGCCTTGGATGGCAACTGGTCTAGGAGAAGGACAACTCTGAATTCAAAACCTGCGGAGGGTCGTTTGGGGACCTTGTGGCATTCGCTGCACCAGGTCACTGTATTCGTCCCTCCAAAAAGTGTGGATGGCCCTGCACAAAGCCTTCACCACTATAATCAAATCTCATGTGTCGGTGTCGGGCTCTCAGTTTCGAGGAACTGACCGGCCTGACCCTCATACGTCGAATTCGACGGGAGAGTCGATCATATATATATATATATATATATATACGAGGGTGATTCAATAAATAATGTGAATCTTTCGGTATAGAAGCTTACTTTTTAAAATTTTTCAACGTAGTCTCCCAGCACTGTCACACACATTTCCCATCTGTGCACATCTGTGCACAAGCTTCCGTATTCCCTCAGCGTAAAAATCTTTGGACTGATGTCTTAGCCAGTCGCTCACAACACTTTTGACTTCATCGTCACTTTTAAACTTCGTGCCTCTCGTGAAAAATTTCAAGGGTCCAAACAGGTGAAAATCTGAAGGGGCAAGGTCTGGGCTGTAAGGGGGATGAGGGAGCAGTTCCCAGCCCAGCTCATTGATGGTCTGCACCGTTTGGGCTGCTGTGTGAGGCCTTGCGTTGTCATGATGCAAGATGACTCCTTCTGACTGATGACCCCTGCGTTTGTCCCAACAGATAAGCTCAAAGTCCTTGCAATGTCATCCACTGTCACCCTTCTGTCAGACTGAATGAGGTCATTGACTGATTCGATCAACTCAGGAGACCTCACTTCTGTAGGCCTCTCAGGCCTATCTTCATCCTCAACACTGCTCCGTCCTTCTTTAAACAATTTAGCCCACTTGTAGACATTTTTTGTCTGAAACATGTGGCACCATGCACAGTTGACATTCTCCTATGAATTTCAACTGGTTTGCACCCTTCAGCAACCAAAAACTTGATAACTGATCGCTGTTCAATCCTGGAGCATGCTTCTTGGTCGGCCATCGTTGTTAATCGCCAAAACTCTCAATTTTTTTTTAATCTGCAAAAGAAATTAAATCCACGTGAAAAAGAAGTAAAACAAAAGAGAAAGAGTAAGCTTCTATCTGAATTAGAAGTCCTTATACCGAAAAATTCAACTTATTTATTGAATGACCATAGTATATATACATATATATATTGTCATCTAGACACACTGTTTCGCAGCTCCTCAGTGTGGGTAGATTTCTGGTTGCCTCTAGCTAGGATCGAAACCCGACTGAATTGGCGTTAGTCGGGTATTCTACCACTAAGCCGTTGGCGCACGGCATAGATGTAGGTGAAATTAAGCGTATTTATTTTATATAAACACACAGTGACTGAGAGAACTCGATTCGATTTACCGTAAATTATTGCATTATTAGCCGTAATAGTCACCGGTTATTAACCCACACCTCCTCCCCAGAGAGCTCTACCGAAATACATTTTTCAGGAGCATATATATTGTCATCCACAGACAGACTGTTTTGCTGTATCACAGCTTATCAGTGTGGCTAGACGTACGGTTGCCTCTAGCTAGGATCGAAACCCGACTGAATTGGCGTCGGTCTACCACTAAGCCGTTGGGATGAAGGTGAATTTATATACATATACACAACAATTCAAAAGTTTGAAGCCACCCCCACAATTAACATCAGATGAATTTGACATAAGAGTGAAAAAATGAAAAACAGTTCTTATTATATTTAAAGTACAAAACAACTATTTTGGTGGCCGATTTGAAAAATTACCAAAGTTCACCTCAAACTTTCGAACTGTAGTCTATCTATCTATCTATCTATCTATCTATCTATCTATCTATTTATCTATCTATCTAGCTATCTATCTATCCACACACACACACACGCACACACACACACATACATACATATATATGATAAAATATGCTTTTACACATATGTTTATGGGTACAAGTGCTTAATATATATATGCAGCGGATACTGAGGTCAACACACACACACACACATGTATATATATATATATATATATATATATATATATATATATATTTAGAACCCATTTAAACACACACAAAAATTTACCAGACTCCATTAGAAATATACTAGTAGAAAACACAAATATATTAATTGCTTCCACCTGTAAAAAAAGGTTAAAAATAATGGAGGCTTTAATAATAAAAAAGAAAAAGCCTACCCTTAACAATATTAACTACGAACAAAGCCACAACGTGCTAATCGTATTTGGAAATTAAAACACCAATACTACACGCTAAGACATATACATAATGCACACACTCAATTAAGCTGAAAAATCAAATCATCCTTGATAATGGCTAAAGGTATAGCCGAAAGCGCTCGGAAAAATAAAACATTTGGACAGTTCTTACACACCCTTTGTCCAGCAAAGAAAGCTCTTGTTCGTACACAAGAAAAATTAAATAAAAAACTTAACCCTAGTCCCTTGTCTGTCGTTTATAATGAAACTTGCATAAAAGAAGGATTGCTGCCTAAATATACAACTATATATATATATATATATATATATATATATATATATATAGAGAGAGAGAGAGAGAGAGAGAGATTATAGATTATGTGGATTATAGTTTAATTTACATATATATCCGTCTATACGTTTCCATGACACGCCTTGTGTTTACACATATGCGTGGGTGGGTGATTTTGTGCGTGCGTTTCATTGTTTATGTAAGTCAGTGAACATGGATTTCTTTGCAATCAGCTAACTGCGGCATCCGCCCCACCCCTCCGCTCCCTTTTAGCTCTTGGGTCAGTTGTGTTCTGTGTATTGTATGAAGCTTTCAGTCCGGCCGCCATTAATAAGCGAGTTGCTAGGCTTTTCTATTTGCTCGCGCAATGACTTATGGGAACAGATGGAAACTTGACTTATAATTGGATGTTTCCAGATTTTCCCGCCAATCGATCGTTCGGTGGTCGCGTCCCACGCCTAATCCATAAAATGTGCCGCTACTTTAAAAGTTCGTCGCTTATTTTGCAAACATTTAAACAGCGGAAGAATGGAAGGGTATACGAAAAAGAAATCAAGAAGACATACTTTTTTTTTTGTTTTTCGTTTTTATTAGCAATATTTTCATATTTATTTTGTCGTTCGTTTTCTTTTGATTTCGCTTTTATTTTAATTGTTAGCAAGTAGAAAAATCAGTAAGAATGAAGCCTTCCTTTCTTTTAATTACCTTTTTCTTAAATAGCATGACGCGTCATGGCGTAGATATTTATGTCTCTTCAAAGCTACTTTTCTTTTCTTACCTGTGAATTGCTATGAACTCTTAGAATAGAGAAATGAGTTTTTCTTCACCACAGGAGATATTCTGAGGTTTTCTCAGAACGTGGTTTCTCCTTTATCAACAGTTAGGTATTCATTTTTTTTTCTTTTGTACCCTGCTATGATGGATTAGAAGGGAGAGTTTCGTGCCTTCCTCAAGAATATTTGTCCAAAAGGGAATGCAACGATTGACCAGAATTTAAACTTCGTTACAGATTACATTTCCCGTTGCATTAGCCGTATACCTTACTCTCCAATTTTGATTGATTCCATCGGAATTATTGTTCAGAATTGATAGATTTATAGATATTAATAAAATGACCCCCCCTACAAAGCAAAAATAAATGTGTTCACGATTATTAAGATTTATGTAATCAATATATGACGTCATGTATTATGAAATGGACCAAGTCCGACAACTATTTTTAGATATTTATTGTTTATACGTTATTTTTATAGATGCAAATATTTAAGTACATGCTCTGTTTATAATAAACAGTATTAACAACATTTACCGGCCTGTTTATCCGAGAAAACTCAAAGAAAATATGTGTACTCCACATGAATTGAACCTGTATTCTACGCAGAACCGCTATATAGCCTGACGTGCTATACCATTTTGCCTGGTAAGCAAGATTAAATTACTGTTTTTGAAATACAAACTTCCCATGATTTCTCTCGAAAGTTCAAATCTGCTCGAAGCGCATCTTAAAGTAAACAAATGACATAATGTACTATGAAATGGACTAAGTCCGACAATTATTTTAATATATTTATTGTTTATACATTATTTTTATAGATACAAATATTTAAGCAAATGCTCTGTTTATAATAAACAGTATTAACAGCATTTATCGGCCTGAATGTCCGAGAAATTTCATAGAAAGTACGTAATATATTTTTTATAAAATTTCTCGGACATTCAGGTCGGTAAATGTTGTTAATACTGTTTATTATAAATATTTGTATCTATAAAAATGTAGTCAACAGATATAATTTATTATTGCAGATCTTGGTATTCTACAGGTGCATTAAATTTTAAAACATGAAGTGTTCACATAAACGATGATCCAGTTTGATCCTATGAAGATGAAATTAAATCGAAATGTTTCATATAGTATAATTTATTAATTTAAATATATATATTATGCAATACCATCTGTTAACCGATGTTTTTCTGTGCATTTAATTATGTTGTCTACGAGCAATCAATAAAAATTCTTATTTTATTCTATCTATTTATGTTTGTCCCTATATATCTCAGTAAGTTCATATTTATCAATTGATGTTTCTGGGGGGGTCTTCTATATTGATACAATGCAGTAGAATCCCTGACAACCGGACTAAGGTCTTCCGGATATGAAGAATTGGTTACAAAGGTTGCATGACACCATAAATGAGATTCTTTTAAAAGATAAACATAAAAAGGATAACGGCTAATATTATTATTACGACATTGTTATATGCTGTACCTATGAACACTAACGGGTATGTCCTAATCCTCATAACGTTAGAGATTATTGTAAGTGGGGGTAATATGGGGTCTATGTAGTCCTCCACTAGCAGTGGTTTACCTACTTCACGCAGCTGGCGAGTATTGTATTTTGTTGATATTATAAAGATTACCATTTCATTTCCAACTTCCGTTTTGGTTTAATCCGGATTCAGTAACACTTTCTAGGTTACAACACACACACACACACACACACACACACACACACACACACACACACACACTCATACACACACACACTCATACACACTCTCACACACACTCATACACACACACACTCACTCACGCACACGCACATTCATACACACTCACACATACACACACTCACACATACACACACTCACACGCACACTCTCTTTGACACACACACACACCTTACAACTGTATATATGAATATATTTGCATAAACTTGTTCATTTGTTTATATTTAAATTGTTGATGGTCTCTCTCATGTAGTTTTTATCAAAGTTCGTCCTCACGTTGTCCTATTTTTATCTTCGTTTGTTATTATGTGCCTATTTTATGCGTGCATGCGTACGTAATGAGAAAGAGAGAGAGAGAGAGAGAGAGAGAGGCATATGAAGAACTAAAATTAAATAGATGGAAGCTAGAAGAAGGAATGTAACAAACAAGAAAGAAAGAAATGTCCATATATTTGTGGGTGGTGGGCGAGTAAAGACAGTTATTTTAATCTTTCACCCTAATCAAGGCAATAAAGCCACTAAGACGTAAGAGGTGGATGTTTAGCATCCCGCTACCACTTTCTTATCAATGTTGAATTTTGTACAATTTTGTGCAAAAAGTGGATCAGAGAGGCTACTCAGCTTAGTAAATATTTTCAGGAAATATCAGCTTCTAATTGGTCAATAAACACACAATCACCCACGTACAATTATTTTTCCAGCGCGTGACCAAGGCAAGTTTTCCCGCCAATTTTCCGTGATCCTGTCACGTGGTTACATCAATTATAAATAGCAGACACGATCTTATTGCTTTCTCTCTCTCTCTATCTCATCTCGCTACAAGATGTAGTTGTAAAAGGATTCTCGTCTCGACTACGTGCAGTCAGACGTTAAAAGCATATTCACGCATGCACGTGCGTACGAAATTTTCCAAACTACATTACAAACATACGAAGCATTTCCAAACAAGCAACAAGAACTTTTCTCGTTGAAATACTTTTCTAAAGCTACAGTTTATTCAGCCTTTTTCAGCTTTATATTCCATTCAGCTTTTGTGAGCTCAGATAAAAATATTACAATCTCATTAATTCAGTAACATAACACCAAAACCTCCACGCATGTACACACAAAAATAAATATAAATCTTTGTTGTTATAAAACCGTTTTTCTTCCTTTTTGTCTTTCATATTTTGTGGAAATTGTACGTTACATAGCACAACAACAGAGTGTTAGAATATATGAGGAAAAAAACTTTTGAGGAGGGAGAACAATAAAAGAATATTCGTAACACCCCCGCCCCCAAAAAACAGAATATAACAATGGATAGTGCATTTAAATTTTACAATATCAAAGTTGAGTGGGAAGCAAGAAGCCAGATTTCAACAAGACGTGAGAAGAAACTATTAACATAGAACTTAAACTTTAAAATGATGAGACCTAACCGCCAGTACTGTGCTTAAATTCATAAAGTCGAGGTGTTATAAAGGAAAGTACATAAGAAAAATTACCATGAAAGTATTTATAGCAAAGGCCCAGTGAAGCTACATTACGGCGGTGGGATAGTGACTGAAGCCGAGATGCCAGGTCAAAACCAATAAAATTGCAGGTTCTTTGAATTTTATCAAAAATCTCTAAATATATAGCAGAAGCAACAGATTAAATGTAACACCATATTTAAGACATAGACGAATAGTAGGCATAAAAGTATCAGATAGATTCTGGCGAGAAAAAAATGACTAGCACAACAAAGTGAAGCAGTTTTCTTTGCTGAAGACGTAGTAATTGATCAAATGTACTCTTTCCGCTTTGTTAGTGGCAAACGTTAGTCCGACCAGGCGCAATGAGTCATTCAACTCGTGGTTATTGATAAAAAAAACGAAAAACATTCTGCTAAATTTTTAGGTGAATCGCAATTAAAAGAATCTTTTTTTTCTATCTTTACTTTTTTGTCGAATAAAGCAAGATAAAGCTGTCGCAATTGACGAAGACGTAAAGATAAAATTAAAACAAATTTAAACTCGATAAACGAAATCAACAACCTCCGCCGCACCATCCCCACCCCACCTCACCCCCAAAAGAACCCGACGAAAAAACGAGAAACGAAATTTGCCTCTCGTCAAAGGAGTTTATTAAATGTTTGGCGAGGTCAGCGAGACCAAGAATTGATTTAGAAAAATCCAATCCGCATCTCTTGGTGGCGAAGGTTTTGCGTGTTTGTGTTGGGCAGAAAGCGCGGAGCAGGTTTGGGTCGTGTTCCCGTTTTGCGTAAACGCAAGGGAAAAATTGTTTATATATGCATATCGACAAATATTGAACCGAGCTGAGACAATATGGTTTAATGACATTGTTTGCCGTCAGAAGAAGGCACGGACCATTATAAATAAAAGCTGAGCATAGTTTGGCACAAGGCCGTCCAACATAGATCGAAATGACGGCATTATTTCACAAGTTTTTTAATCATATTTCTATGGTAGGCATTTTTTCTTTCTCTTTAGGTTATTTGTAACCTGCCCAAGGAGTTTTCTTTTTTCTTTTAAATTTTGACTGGCCCAAGGAGTTTTTTTTTTAATTCTGATTGGCCCAAGGAGTTTTTTTTAACTTTAAAGTAATCCGTTACAATGCTTGAGAGTCCTTAAAGCAAGAAGGTTATTGAATGAGGTATATAAGAATAGCTGGTAGCAAGTGAAAACTATAAGGATAAGGGCGATAGTTAACAGTTTATTACACTTAAAAAGTTAGGATTGTAGTATCCAGGAAAATATCCCTGTAGAAATATGTTCCACAAAATAGGAATTCTTTGGAAAAAACTGGCTGGGTGGAACTTCATCCTTACAATTGGAATACATGAGGAAACGATGATTAATTGATTTCTTGGAATTAGCAGAATCCGAGATGTAAAGGGCTGAACTAATGGAACTAAAAAAATGGAGCCCATCTGAACATTTACCATGGAAATAGCGATAGTGTAGTGATTGGCATGCGACTTTGCGTCTGTGAGGAAAGAGACAGCAGAATGGAAAATAATATTTTTTAAACGTTTCACCCCAAGCAAGGCGGGAAGCCACTAGCACGCAAGGGGTTACAGAGAGTTAGAGCGAAAGCAAATAGGAGTGATAGAGGAAAGGATGAAGAGAAGGATAGGGTATAGATCAAGGCATCTGGTGATGTCGATTGACATTACATTTGACTAGTTGGAGATTATAGCTATCAGGGAAACAGGAAAAGGGGAGAGAGTTCCATAGGCGAGAAGTGCGAGACATGAAGCTATTGGAGTAGAAGAGACGGCTACATTTAACAGTTTCGACAGTGAAAGGGTGAGAGCGAGATGCCAGCCTAGTAGAACGCTTAAATTCATGAAGTCTGGGAACCAGCGAAATCAGCTCATCGGAACAGTTACCATAAAAGTATTTGTAAAAAAGACAGAGAAAGGCAACGACGCGTCTGTGAAGGAATGACCGCGGACGAGATGCCAGATCAGGGCCAATTACATTGCATATCCGTCTCTGGATTTTATCAAGGACCTTGAGACAATTAGAAGGGGCTCCAGACCATACATGGCAGCAATACTCCATGCAAGGGCGAAGTGTTGATTTGTAGATTTGAAGGACTCCGGCGAGAAAAAATTTCCTGGCGCGGCACAGGGAGCCAAGGTTCCTTGCGGTGGACGAAGCTATTGACTCAATGTTTTTGTTCCATCTCAGGTCAGCAGACAATGTGAGACCGAGCAGTCGCAAAGAGGTGCTCTCGTGGGGTTGAGCGTCAGACATTCTAATGGGAGGCAGGGATGCTTCTCTCTGGTGAGTAATAGAGAGCAGTTTTGTTTTTGAGGCATTAAAGTTAACCAGCCAATACCTGCCTCAGTCCACAGCCGATTGGAGGTCCTTTTCGAGACAAACGGCCAGGTTAGTTTTGTCAGCGACACTAGATTTGTTTTTGAGGCAGGAGTAAATTGTAGAGTCGTCCGCGAACCTACTTGGGAACCTATGACATCAGGAACATCATTAATGAAGATTATGAACAGAGTAGGGCCTAGGATGGGGCCTTGGGGAACACCTGCGTTCGTGGGATAGGAGCTGGGGGTAATCCCCAAAATGATCGCGCAAATGAGCTCGAACTCTGTCAAGGCTGACAAGTGAAGATTGTGTAGCCGCAGCCCAATACTCCATTTTTGTTCTATTCTGATACTTGTAAAGAGTCGACCATTTTTGGTAGCATCTTTAGCAATACTTCGTACGATATAAGTGTTTAACTTGTGGTCTGAAATAAAATTGAAACCACGTAGACGTCTGAAGTATGTGCCCTTCTTAAGTGGGCAATCGTTTATTGTGAACGAAGAGAACTCTGGAATTAATCAAACTAGATCACACCGGATAAAACTTGCAACACGCGGGTAATGATATCAAATTGTGAATTTGAGTGATTTTGTGATTTTTTCAATCTTCTGAAGCTCTATAAATTTTCGAAAATATAACTTTAAAGATAAATAATATCTCGTAATAAAGACGCTTTCTGTTGCAGTTTTTAATCCGACATATCCGTGGAAAATATGCTTGACAGAACCGAGCGATATTAATAATCGTGAACGCAATCTCGGGATTTCCTTTGCGCTGCGAAACCTCATGCAAGGAGTTTAAAAACAAGTTCAAAATAAGTTCTAAAGATAATTATGAAAAACTAATTGATTTTGCAAAAGTATTTATCTATAAAAGCAATAATCTTTTGTCAATGTACGTAATCCGAAACTTCTGTGCATATAAACAATTAGACATAAAAATGCTCTCAAAATTCACCTTGTGATAGGTTAATTCGCATGTCGCTTTATTTGTAAAGTTTGATCACTGACTCATCGGCCGTCCTGGGTATGACGATAAACAACATCCGCGTCCTAAGTATAAAGATAAACAACATCCGCGTCCGAGGTATGACGATAAACTACATCCGTATCCTGAGCATGGCATATAAAAAATATCCTTATTCTGGGTATGACGATAAACAACATCCGAGTCCTAGGTAAGACGATAAACTACATCCGCGTTCTGGGTATGACGATAAGCTACATCCGCATCCTGGGTATGACAATAAACAACATCCGAGTCCTAAGTATGACGATAAACTACATCCGCATCCTGGCTCAGACGATAAACTACATTCGAATACCCGGTATGACGATAAACAACATGCGCGTCCTGGGTTTGACGGTTAGCTACATCCTCGTCCTGGGTATGAAAAAGCTACATCCGCGTCCTGGGTATAACCATAAAATACATCCGCGTCCTGGGCATGGCGATAAACATCCGCCTCCTGGGTATGACGATAACCTACATCCGCGTCCTGGGTATGACGATAAACAACATCCGCGCCCTGGGTTTGACGATAAGCTACATCCGCGTCCGGGGTATGAAGATAAGTTACATCCGCGTCCTGGGTTTGACGATAAAATACATCCGCGTCCTGGGCATGGCGATAAACATCCGCGCCCTGGGTATGACGATAAGCTACATCTGCGTCCTGGGTATGACGATAAACTACATCCAACAGCAAGGCCAACGTGGAACCACCTCTTAATTGTTGGTGTTCCCAGGTCCACCCTGACCCGGGGTGGTAGCACCTGTTAGGGTATGGGCAAATATTTAACCGCAAACTAGGGTCAAAATGTGTAAAAATAGGTTTTAATACCAGCAAAACTTTTTTGGAAAAAATATGACCAAAAACACTCTGAGAAAAAAATATTACTAGCAATAAAATCTTGCCGGCATTAAATAACCTATTAAGGTTGATATACCGTAAAACAAACCAAGACTCCTCGGTGAAGAAGCAGTTCGTGTGTGCCGTGACCGGATCTGCAAACAATTTTTAAAAATATAGAAAATATCTATAATCATAAACTTATTAATGAGGGAGTGGGTGCTGTCGGAGAGAAAAATGAACTTGGCCTGCTGTTTTCGAATTCAGGTTGAGGTTATTGCATTCATTTCGCACTTTGACCTTTTGAAATGACATCCATTTTTTTCTGTACCTAATCTTCAATTAAATAGCAGGATAGACTGAAATCTCTAGCCCTGGATGGCAGTCTCTCTTTTAGAAGGAGAAAGTCTAATTTGAAAACCGTGGAGACGTCATCGTTCGTGACAATTCACATATCATAAAGAATAAAAGGAGAGCAAGGATCGTTTATAATCGCCAGGGATAACCATCACACATTGCGAACGAGGGCACCTCGAGGTGGTGTAATGGTTAACAAGCTTGTCTCGCTAGAACAATTACGACTGGGTAGTGAGTTCGATCCTCACTAGGTGCCCCATACTTTCGGCCTTGTGCTACATTTAAGCTACGCTTGGAAAATAACTACATTGCGAACGTGAAAGTAATAATAATTTCGGAAAGGAAAAATTGGCAAAGGAAACGGATCATGGCAAATTTAATATGGACGTTACTGTAGATGCTATATGACAAATATCGTTGCGCAGAGGCCAGCTAAAAAGTGAAAATTAATCTATCAGTGCAGCCTAGAACATTTCATTAGGATTATTTCTTAATCGAATTTATCCCATGCAAGGCAATAAAGTCGCTAAAACACAAGGGGTTACTGGGTGTGAAAGAATTAGAAAACAGAAACATTATGGAGGTGCGAGAACAATAGAAGTGTAATAAAAAAACGGTAGACAACGATTGACATTGCATTGAAAGTTTTGAAGATCAAGGTTGGCTGGAAAGCATGAAGCCGGAAGAGAATTCCATAAGCGAGAAAAGAAACTGTGAGCATAGAAGTTATGGTTAAATGTAGTCAAATCGACTGTAAATTGATGAGACCTTGCTGCCAATCTAGTACTGCGTTTAAATTTATAAATACTATAGCAGAGTGAAGAGCAATATTTATTCTGTTAAATACACAGAAATGTGGCACAAGGCCGAAAGGGGGATTGGGGAAAGGACGGTCTTCTTCTGTCTTAACTATAACGTAGCTAGCCGCAAACACTGACCCAATCGTACGAACAATATTCCTTACACCAAAACCTCACATTCATACGTACCTTTCTTACTACAACCACCATAATACCACATTGTCTCTATGTAAATACTAACTAGTCCCCATATTTACAATTCAGTGTCTGTGGGGGGAATTATAAAATAACAATTCTAAAAAAACAAACCCCAATGAGTATTTACAATATGAATACAAAACTATTTACAAGAAACTAAAGAAAATAATATTAGTAATAAAACCCCGCCACAATAACAGATAATAATAATAATAATAATAATAATAATGATAATAATAATAATAATGATAATAATAATAATAATAATAGCAGAGCGAAGAGCTCATCCGAACAATTTCCATGAAAGTATTTATAGAAAAAATTATCGGGAAGCAACTTTACGTAACACAACGTAAGTAAAGCCGAGCCGCCAGGTGAAGACTAATAATATTGCTGATTCTCCGATGGATTTATTAAGAATCTCTAAATATATAGCAGGAGTGCCGAACCATATGTGGCAGCAACATTCTAAGCATGGATGAATGGTAGACATATATATGTAAAATAGACTCTGGAGGGAAACAATCGTCTAGCCCGGCACAGTGAACCAACTTTCCTGGTAGCTGACCTAGCAATTTATTCATTGTACTCCATGTCAGCAAAGAATGTTAACCGGAGAAGACGCAATAGGTCGCTGTCCTCGATGTTAGCATCAGGCATGCTGATGTAAGGCACAAAGGTGTTACTCTGGATACATACATACATACATATATATATATATATATATGTATATGTGTGTGTGTGTGTGTGTGTGTGTGTGTGTGTGTGTGTATTCAAATGAAAGAAAGAATAGATGAAGTAAAAATCCACTGTTTGTAGCATTTAAAAAGTGCTCAATACTAAGTAGAGCAATATATTATTATTAAATTTTTATTATAAGAAAGTATAATAAAACATTTTGAAATCGATGCGCAAAACCTTTC